>JAOWBW010001192.1:236218-402093 GCA_026119855.1 Campanula takesimana | reverse complement strand
TTTTGACGGGGTTGACTGGGGATGCCATGTATCTTGGTGAGAGAGTCTGCAGACAGCATAACAGAATCCTGCGATATGGGCTCCGCTTGAGCCGCCGAGGAATTAATATTGTATCCGGCTAGGCTGAGGGTGAGCGGTGATTACCGAGTTAGGACTCCGGCCATTGTATTAGAGTGGGGCTGACTATGCGTGGTTGTGGGAGCATGTGCTGCTGAGTCCACAGGTCCTGGCGAGGAGGTAGGCGGGGGCCTATCCGGCTAGCTCAAGTAGAGGGTCCAGATATGGTATGGACATTCTCTTTTTCATGACAGTATCGGATGTGGCAGGGGGTGTTGAGGTGGACTTTGATCTGACTTCGACTGAGGCCGATGGGAGGTCACTGAAGCCCAGCTTTCTCCTATGGGAGCTTCGGTATGATACCATTTTCATTTCTATCTTACACACACCACTTTAGACTTGTATCTGAACTGTGCTTTATTTGTCCCAGGTGACTCGGGAGGGCTTATATCCACTCCGTCCGTAGGGGCAATATTTGAGAGGCTATTCCGGAGCTTAGCCGATGCTTGCACTTGCCGTCGGGATGATGTGGTGCTGCCTCAGCATAGAGAGAGATCTCCTACAGGGGCTGAGAGTTGAGATTCTGTCCGGAGCAGGAGTTCGGGAGTAGTGGGTCCCCATCGCACGGAGCCGAGGGAGAGGATGATGATGTGGACATCGAGGATGTCTGACTCGGACTAGATGTAGTCCTTTTATTTCCTGCATTTTATTAGAGAGAGGAGAGGAACAGACATATACATATTTATGTACAATATCTTTATTTTCTTTGTTATGTAAAAATTACGTATTTGTAGATACCCCCGTGGGAACACACGGCTTTAGGCTCGAGCCCGTGAAGTTTATCCTATAGGATGTCTAACTTGATTTTAGATTGTTTTAGAGTCGCCACCTATGTTTTGAGGAACATAAGAAAACCTATTGATTGTAGCCTAAGTTTGGTTACGAAAACAGAGATTCTTTGTTTTGAGGTCCGGGGGTTAGATTACGAGATGGGAAGTACCGAAACACCCATCTCGCCCAACTTAAGTTTGTCTTGCTTGATCAAAATTCTACATAATGAAAATGTTTCTTCTTCTTCTTCTTCTTTAAGTCATAAAAAGGGGGGTTTAAAATATGATTTGGAATGTAGGAGATAACTCCTTAACCAACCTCAATGAGATGAGGTGATCATTAGAGTCATGTCCAAAATGATTTGGGTGATTGCACATTTGATTAAAGTAAAAGAGAGAGGAGATGAGATAGAAAAGAAAGAAAAGATGGACTTTTACCTACAATTTGAAGAACTTCAAATGTTGCTGATTGATTCTTGGAGAAACTTTAGAAAGTGACTCTCTTTGTCTAGTTTTGATGCTTTTTCCCAATGTTTTTTGATCAATTTTTCCGATCCTTGAAAATGGAGGTAAAGAGAGGTTTTATAGGTGAAAGAGGGGTGTTTTTGGTGCCAAAACTCAGTCACCAAGAAATCCTTCCCGGGCAAAATCCTGTAAATTGAGCAAGGGAGGGAATCCTGGCCAGAAATCTGTAACTGCCGCCCAGAGGCGCGCGCTTCCTGCTTTGGGGGCGGAGGGCGCGCGCGCCTGGATCCTAGTGTCGGAGGCGCGCGACTCAGAGAGGCAATTTTGACAGAATGGACTAGAAAGTCAGCCCTGTCATTCAGTTTAGTCCCTGGACTTAACGAAGTCAGTCAGGAACTTAACGGAAGTGACAGAAACTAACGAGAAACACTTAGAATGGGGAGAAAACACAAAATCCAATGTGCAATCGGGGTGAGCGGCCAAGGCGGGGTGTCTACAGAGCCCCTCGGCGACGTGGATTGCAAAGCAAAAACGCGTCGACCGAAAGTTAAGAACACCCGCCGAGGACATCACCAAAAAAAGGCAAAGACTCGATGAAAGAAGGAATTGAAATTGCGAGAGATAGTGGTGCGCTCCCTGTGTGAGCGGCTTTTGTTGATAGAGGGGGTGGCATGATCCGTTAGGTGAACCTGCGGCTGAATGTTTTGAATGAGGCTGTAGTGAACCTTCTGATGAATCCGTTAGTGAATCCCTTGGATGAGTCGTTGGTGAACCCTTGTTGACGAATCCGTTGGTGAATCCTTTGGATGAGTCCGTTGGTGAACCTCGTTGACGAATCCGTTGGTGAATCCGTTTGATGAATCCGTTAGTGAATCCCTTGGATGAGTCCGTTGGTGAACCCTTGTTGACGAATCCGTTGGTGAATCCGTTTGATGAATCCGTTAGTGAATCCCTTGGATGAGTCCGTTGGTGAACCCTTGTTGACGAATCCGTTGGTGGAATCCGTTTGATGAATCCGTTAGTGAATCCCTTGGATGAGTCCGTTGGTGAACCCTTATGAGAATCGTGTTGAATCCGTTGGATGAATCCATTAGTGAATCCCTTGGATGAGTCCGTTGGTGAACCCTTTGGATGAGTCCGTTGGTGAACCCTGTTGACGAATCCGTTGGTGAATCCGTTTGATGAATCCGTTAGTGAATCCCTTGGATGGTCCGTTGGTGAACCCTTGTTGACGAATCCGTTGGTGAATCCGTTGATGAATCCGTTAGTGAATTCTTGGATGAGTCCGTTGTTGAACCCTTGGATGAGTCCGTTGGTGAACCCTTGTTGACGAATCCGTTGGTTGAACGTTTGATGAATCGTTAGTGAATCCCTTGGATGAGTCCGTTGGTGAACCCTTGTTGAGAATCGTTGGTGAATCCGTTTGATGAATCCGTTAGTGAATCCCTTGGATGAATCCGTTGGTGAACCCTTGTTGACGATCCGTTGGTGAATCCGTTGATGAATCCGTTAGTGAATCCCTTGGATGAGTCCATTGGTGAACCTTGTTGACGAATCCGTTGGTGAATCCGTTTATGAATCCGTTAGTGAATCCCTTGGATGAGCCGTTGGTGAACCCTTTGGATGAGTCCGTTGTGAACCCTGTTGACGAATCCGTTGGTGAATCCGTTTGATGAATCCGTTAGTTAATCCCTTGGATGAGTCCGTTGGTGAACCCTTGTTGACGAATCGTTGTGAATCCGTTTGATGAATCCGTTAGGGAATCCCTTGGATGAGTCCGTTGGTGAACCCTTTGGATGAGTCCGTTGGTGAACCCTTGTTGACGAATCCGTTAGTGAATCCGTTTGATGAAATATTGCTTTAAAGTCTCGTGCCATTTGGAGTCACACTTGATTTGAATTGGGGGTACGGGCACAGTTGACTGCGACAAGAAAAAATGTTCCTGCTGGGGATGAAAATGTTGAGATTGACCTCTGAGGGGGGCGTGGCACCCGTGACAGAACTTAGGGAGTTCGGAATCCGTGGGGAAACTTTGATACGATGCATGGATTCTTGCATGGGAGACTGCTACTGAACCTGCCTGCTGATGGGAAGAGCGCGCGTCCGAGCTCGTTATGGGACCCGCGCGCCTCAGATGAGTATGTCGGGAGGTGCGCGCCTGGCGCATAAGTTCAGCACATTTAAACAGGCTGTTCGCTGTTTTCGGCCATTTTTCAAAAATTTGAAGAACCCTCCAGATTCCAAGCCCAAATTTTCGTAGAGAAATCACCCCAAAAATGCTCTTGCTGCTCTAGGATCAATTCGTCAAAGAAACGATGTCGGATCGTCAGCAATCACCTCCGTTTGAGATGCCACAGGGCGAGGAGCCCGAAATTGGGGGTTGAAGCTATGGACCCGAGCTTGCTTACTTTCCGGCCTCATACCCATATTTCTCACTCGTGACTTCGGGTTTGGTAAGAATGCATCACCTTTCTTGTCGATTTCGGGCTTCATGAAGTTCTGTTTTCTTTACCCGAGATATTGCTGCAGCAGCTTTATTGATCATTCTTTGCATGTTGTTTGTTGTTGCTGATTTGTTGTAAGAAACATGTTGGGATGTCCATTTTCACGTTCACACACTTGCTTGTACATTGTTCTGCCGTTGAAATCTTGTGTTGAGTTCATCCGTTTTTTTTTCTTCTAGCAGTCATGCTGATGAAATTTTTGCTGTTCCCCCCTTTTTTTTAGGAGTGACCCGTTTGACGGAGATTCGCGGTGGGGCTCATGGGCCCATCTCTATATGGAAGAGGTTTCCCGAGAATGTTCGGGCCTGAGTCACAGGGACTCATTTTGGTCTTTTTGTCACTAGCCTCCCAGCTTTGAAGAATGACCCTGATGTGGTTCAGGCATTGAGGGAGAGATGGTGGGATACCACCCATACCTTCCATTTACCATGGGCGAGGTGACTATGACGCCTACTGATTTCACAGCTTTGACGGGCTTGCCGTTCATGGGGGTGCCTGTCCCTTTTGGTTTGAGAGGGGCTGCTCGGTCCGGACGAGTTACTGGCCTTGGTTGACTGTCGGTTCGAGGTTAAGAATTCTCGAGTGACATGGGGGAGAATCCGGGCTTATTTCAGCATCCTGATGGCTGAGGCTCGGGGTGTTACTGCTGATCGGGTTGATGCTGTGGCCCGTTGCTTCATTTGGTACTTGTTATCTTCCACACTCTGTTTGCCAAGGGGATCTTCGGCCTCTTTGGCTCTGCTTGACTTGTTAGTGGACTTGGACCAGATCGGCAGTATAACTGGGGCGCAGCGGGCTTGGCTGCTTGTTACCACGGCATGGATTTGACCAGCCGCTCGACCACCAGCTCTGTTACGGGCTTCAGCTTGCTGTGGGAGGTATACCGCTTACTGTCCCTTTTATATTCTCCTTGCCTTAGTCATAACTGCCTTTTTCGTTGACTGTCATTAACTTTGTTTCTGCCTCTTGTCTACAGCTTTGGGCTTTTGCTATCCTGAATCTGAGGGATTTCAAGATTGCCAAGGAAGGCCAGCCCCAGTATCCGGACTGCGCACGGTGGGCGTATAAGGAGAGGAATGTGAAGACTGGCACGAATCCCATTAGTCTTACTTCGGCCCGACGGCACTTGGACACCCTGAGGCCTGATCTGTTGCCTTTTCTTTGTATCCGTGGAGATTAGTTCAGCACTGGTTTTGAGCACACTCTTATTCCTACCCGTTTCGGCTTTTGATGAGTTCGGGTGAGTGCATGGCTCTGTACTTGGGAGACATAGTATTTGGCAGCATGGTACCCAGGTGACAGACTTTTACACCCCTCCTCGTCCTGCAGTTCCAGACGTTCCTCCTTTCTGCCCTCGTAACTGGAGGTCACTTTCAGATGCTGATCATGCGGCATATATGGTAGGGGTTGATGCCGTCCCTATATTCACTTGGATCAGGATTATGGCCTCTTCAGGGAGAACAACTTGATGCAGGGATTTATGTTCGCTGATCCGAGGAGATCACAGGCTGCTCCTTCGACCTCCGCTCGGTTTTACACTACCGGTGCCGGGTATTGTTTTGATCCTCCTTTGCCTCCTCCTTATTACACTTATTCAAACTTCGGGTCTTTGAGGAGCAGAGGGAGATTGTTCCCGAGGATATGTCACCGGAGAGAGAGCCTCCTGCTCAGGCTGCCGTGGTATGTTTTTCTGACCATCTTTGCATTTTCTCAGTTCCAGTCTTGTTTTCCTGTTCTTTGCATTGATGTAATTTCCTTTCCCCGTTCTTTGTTGTAACAGGTGCCCGTAGCTGCTTATAGGCACTTGGGTAGGTAGAACAAAGGGATGAGGCGGAGGCTCCGTCAGCTGGAGGAGAGGGTGCTGGAGCTGTGCAGGGATATTGCTGCCATGACTAGAGATGCTGCTGGTGCTGTCTCTGGTGCTGCGAGAGGAGCTGCCCGAGGTGCTCGAGGCATGGGACGAGGCTGCAGGGATGCTGCACTGGACATTGATGAGGCTGTCTCTTCGGCGAGGCAGTCGCTGAGCAGGAGTCTGAGCCATAGTAGGAGTCTGAGCCGAGAGGGTAGCCAGAGCCGGGGCGGCGCCAGTTCATCGGGGAGAGCTGCTAAGAGGACCCGTCCTGATGTTGTGATTGAGACATCTGAGTCTGATGATGATGATGATGATGATGAGGATGATGATGACGATGAGGAGACCGAGAGCGGTAGCAGGGGGTGAGCACAGTGTTGGTGATGACGTGCCTGAGCTGTTGTGGCTGAGAGGATGAGGATTGAAACACTTTTACTTTTGCCTGTAATAACATTTAACATGTATTTACAATCCTATCTATTTTACTACTCGTTTTATGTTCTATTAGCGACTCGATCTTAGATGTCGACTCTTTACAAACAAATGTGTGCCCAAAGGGTGCTTGTTGTCGATGCTTTGAACTCCTTTTTTATTGCTGGGATTTGATTTTGCTGCAGGCTGGATATGTTGAAGTGCTTGGGTTCTGTTCTGAACTGCTGTCAAAGGCGCGCGCGTCGGGCCTTGCTTTTGGGAGGCGCGCGCGTTGTGAATCCATGGTCGGAGGCGCGCGCTTCTGGCCTGCTGAATTACAGCCCCTTTCTTTTCTGATCAGAATGTTCCAACAGCTATAAATTTGAACCATTTTTCGACCAGAATGGCCACACAGCATTCTTTTGCAGACACTTTCTCCCCCTAAACCACAAAATTCTTGTTATAATGGCCCCAATGACTTTCTCCTTTGAAGTTAAGGTTTCCGTCCCGAGGGTGAGAAGTCCGTTCCAATGGTGAATGCCGTTCCAGCTGTGGGGTCCGTCTCGATGGTGGAGAAGCGTCCGAGCGTTTTTGATCGTTTGGGAAGGCCCAATGACGATGTTGTTGACCCCGTGAGACCGGTGGTTCATGTGCGGGACTATAGACCCCGTTATTTTCCCAAGAAGAAGAAAGGTAAGGGAAATTCCTCATATGTGTGGAAGCGTCCCATGGTTGTCCCCGCTAAGGTTCCGCTTGATAAGGGTAAAGGGAAAGCCGTTGATGAAGCTCCGTCCCGTCCTAGCGTTTTCTCCCGTCTTGGCGGTCCCAAGAATGTTCCGTCCCCATCCAAGAAGACTAAAGTACATAACAAGAAGCAATGGGTTCCCAAACCTAAGAAAGATTAGATTTTTCTTTGTACCCCAAGAGATTGCAATTTAGACCACTTTGTTTTAGGATTTAATATTTTGATGTCTTTTGTTGCTCAATAAATCCGTTGTAATGGTTTGAATAATTCATTGAATGAATAAAAATTGCATTTGTTATTTGAAGTGAATTGGGTATTTTGATATGTTTTAGACCGCACCCGAAGGTTGCCTACGTTCCTCCAGTTGGGAGGCTCAGGTCTTCGTAGTTCAAACAAACAAAGACCATTTTTTTTTTTTTTTTTTTTTTTTTTTGTGCACCCTGTTTTTTGCCTAGACCGCCCTTGCGGGTTTTCAATCTAGCGGGCTTCTTTTTTTGCACGTGCTCTAATTTTTGCCTAGGCCGCCCTTGCGGGTTTTCAACCTAGCGAGCGATTTTTTTTTTTTTTTTTTTTTTAATGGTCTTTGTTTATTAAGCGTAGAACCTCTTGAGCTTGTCGAGGTTGACCTCCTTTGGCAGCTGGTCACCATCTAAATCCACGAGCCGGACTGCACCACCGCTTAGTATCTTTTTGACCACGTACGGACCGATCCATCGGGGTCCCCATTTCCCCAGGGGATTCATGGCATTAGGAGGATGTTGTCTTAAGACCAAATCTCCCACATTGATGTTTCGAGGCTTCACTTTTTTGTTGAAAGCTCTTGCCATCCTTTGCTGATATGCCCTCGTGCGTTCGAGTGCCCTTAACCTTTTCTCGTCGAGTAAGGCTAGCTGTTCGTATCGACTCTGCATCCAGTTGACCTCGTTGACTTGATTCTCGAGGAGGACCCGTAGAGATGGGACTTCAAGTTCGATAGGGAGTACGGCTTCAGAACCATAGACCAATGCATAAGGAGTTTCTCCTGTTGCGGATCGTATCGATGTGCGGTAGCCCCACAATGCTAATGGTAGCTTTTCGGGCCAATCCCTTCCTGTTGAGGCCATTTTCTTGACGATGGTTTCGATGGTCTTATTTGCTGCTTCGACTGCGCCATTTGCTTGGGGCCGGTAAGGAGATGACTTGTGCTTGGTGATCTTGTATTCTACCAAAAGTGCATCCATTTCCTTCTCAAAGTGAGAGCCGTTGTCGGAAATGATTTCATGAGGCACGCCGTATCGGCACATGATATTAATCTTTACAAATTCGGCCACTCTCTTGGCGTTGAGGGTTCGATAGGCTTGTGCTTCGACCCACTTTGTGAAGTAGTCGACTGCTACTAGGACGAATGACTGCCCATTGCTCCCGGCAGGATGAACTTTACCGATGATGTCTATCCCCCAACAAGAGAAAGGCCAAGGTGTGACCATGTTGTAAAGTTGTGAGGGTGGAGCATGTTGCAGATTAGCGTGGAATTGGTACTTGGCACACCTTTTGACTTTCTTGATACAGTCTCGTTCCATAGTGCTCCAATAGTAACCAATGCGGAGTATCTTCTTGACTAGCATAAACCCATTCATGTGGGGTCCATATTCTCCTTAGTGCACTTCACACATTATCCCTTGAGCTTCGGTCTCATTGGCGCATAAGAGATTGATCCCGTCGTGGTGCCTTTTATAGACTCGGTCCCCAATCAGTACGTACCGAGAGGCTAACCTTTGCAGAGCTGCTTGAGACTTCTTATTGATGTTCTCGGGATAAGTGCCGTCTTTGAGGAAGTTCATGATATCTGAATACCACGGAGAGTTTGTTTGAACCTCGTTGATCTCGATGCTCATGCAATATGCCGGACTGTTCTTTCGAGCAATTTTGAAAGGCTTCACCATTTTCCCTTTGGGCATTTCAACTAATGAAGCTATAGTGACCAGTGCATCGGCGAAGCGATTCTTATCCCTTGGCAGGTAGTTGAAAGTGATTTCTTGGAATTGTTCAACCAGTTCTTCAAGGTGCTGACCATACTGTTGGAGAGTCGGGTCTTGGGTTCGCCATTTACCCGATTGCTGATTGATAAGGAGCAAAGAGTCGCCGAACACTTCTAGTTCCGTGACGTTTCTTTCGAGAGATGCTTCGAGCCCTGCTATGCATGCTTCGTACTCGGCAATGTTGTTGGTAGCTTCGAATTCCAGGCGTATGGCAATGGGAGTGTAGATGTCTTTTGGATCGACAAGCAATACCCCTATACCAAAACCGTGTTTATTGGCGGCGCCATCAAAAAAAAGTTGCCACTTGTCTTCCTCGGTTGCAGTAAAAATTAAATGCTCGTCGGGGAACTGTACATCTTCCCCCTTCACTTCGTCACACGGGAATTCGGCAAGCTGGTCACTGAACACTTTCCCCCTGACGGATTTTAGTGTGACGTAAGTGATATCGTAGCCGGCGAGCATGAAGTACCATTTGGCTATTCTTGTTGACATGAAAGGCTTCTCGAAGATGTAGCGGAGCGGGTCCACCTTTGCTACTAGCTTGATTGGAAAAGCTTCCATATAGTGTTTGAGCTTTTGAGTGACCCAAACCAATGCTGCACATGACTTCTCTAAGACAGAGTAGTTCTTTTCGCCTCCTTGGAATCGGCGACTGACAAAATAAATGGCGTTCTCCTTTGTGGACTCTTGTTGCTCTTGTGCTAACATAACCCCTAGGGCTTCATCATTGACAGTGAGATAAAGCAACAGAGGTTTCTCCTTGTGCGGCGGAACTAGAACAGGAGGGCACGTTAAGTAATGCTTCACTTGATCGAAGGCTTCTTGGCACGCGTCGGTCCATTCTAGAGCCACATTCTTCTTGAGTAACTTGAAGATTGGCTCGCACATGGAAGTGAGTTGGTGCACAAACCGACTGATGTATTGTAGTCTGCCCATGAAACCTTTAATCTCTTTCTGTGTCTTTGGAGGAGGCATGTCAATGATTGCCTTGATTTTGGAGGGGTCTGCTTCGATTCCCCTTTCAGTGACCATATAACCAAGAACTTTGCCTCGGATAACCCCGAATGTGCACTTTGCAGGGTTGAGCCTCATCTTGTGTTGACGAAGCCTTTCGAAGAACTTGCGGAGATCGATCAAATGTTGACCATCGGTCCCTTTGGAGTGAATGATCATGTCGTCCACATAGACCTCGATTTCTTTGTGAATCATATCGTGGAACAAGTCTGTCACTGCTCTTTGGTAGGAAGCCCCAGCGTTTCTTAACCCAAACGGCATGACTGTGTAGCAGAAGGTACCCCATGGTGTTATGAAGGCTGTCTTATGTTGATCTTCCTCGGCCATGAGAATCTGATTGTACCCAGCGAACCCATCCACAAATGAGCGAACCTCGTAGGCAGCAGTGGAGTCGACTAGCATGTCGATATTAGGGAGTGGAAAATCATCCTTTGGGGAAGCTTTGTTTAAATCCCAGAAGTCTACACAAACTCGGACCTTGCCGTTCGCCTTCCTGACTGTCACAATGTTGGCTAACCATGTCGGATACTCGATAACCTTGATGAAACCCACGCTGAGGAGCTTCTCAATCTCTTCTTTGACCTGCAGAGACCATTCTGGCTTGATCTTCCTGAGCTTCTGCTTTACTGGCCTGGCATCTTCTCTGATCGGAATCCTGTGCTCCGCTACCTTTCTGTCTAAACCCGGCATGTCTTTGTATGACCATGCGAACACATCCACGAACTCTCGTAGTAATGCAGTCAATTTGTCTCTGTCGTCTCCCTTGAAGAAGCTTCCAATCTTGGTTTCTTTTGGCTCTTCTTCGGTACCCAGATTAACAACCTGCAATTCTTCGTCAGCCTTTGGACCATTCTCGCCACGACTACGGACTTGTTGAGCAAGTTCATTTAAGTATGTTGTGTTTTCGTGGTCTATTTCATCATAATTTGAATCGTTATTAACTTGTTCGTTAAGTTCATTATTAGTTAATTCATCATTTATGATGTTTGCAATCTCAGGGTACTCAGAAATATCAAATTTTTCATTAGCAAAGAAAGGAAACACACACTCGGCTATGGCCTCCAAATCCTCTTGGGTGAGGGTATTAGAGACACTCTCGGACTCGAAAGTAAGTGTAAGCTGCTCTTTCTTTGTTGCTGTGCGGGGTATGCAACCCATTTCTTGGACTAAGAATTCCTCGGATACAACGGGCCCTTTTGTTGAATACCAATTGTTGATCGGCTCGGAGCTTGGCGGGATCTCACTGATAGTCTCGTTCATGATGACGGTGTCATAGATGGCGTTGACTTGGCATTCATTCATTACGGCAAGCTCTTTGAACATGGAGGCTAAATCTGTCAGTTCTTCCCCCTCGGTGATTTCTGTCTCGGACTCTATAGTCACCTTCCTTCCCCACCATTCACGGGGCGACATGGGAGTTGGTTCCCTTTCGGATTTCTGGATCTCACAATCGGAGAAGATTTCGAGGCCGGGCTTTTTGACACCCTTGTTGTTAACCCATGGCTCGGGAAAGATCATGTATGGAACGTCTTCCCCTTGGCGGACAAAATAACCATTCAACGTCTTGCGGTAAGGCCTTAGATTAGGGACCTCATAACGACGGCCTTCTTTACGAGCTCGGGCCTTTTCGCTCTTGATTGCTTGTTCTTGCTTCAAGTCTTCTTTGGAAGGCTGTACCCCAAACCGAATGTGTTCTTGACAAATGGGACTTGCACGGGATGTAGGATTCCTTGCTGATATTTCCCTAAGCCTAAACCAGGGAAGTAGTCCATATCCCTCATCATGCGGAGTACTTTGTGATTGCTGGGGGTCCATGATCCATTTCCCCCTTCTTTGTCAATGGCGTTGATTGAGACGCCGGAGAGAGTGGAGTCTGGTAGACCGTGCTGAACTTGGTGGACGGGCTCACCTTTTCTGTGGATAGTGATGTTTTCAGCCATTACGGTCACTATTTCATCACCGTTTCGGATCTTGACACATTGGTGGAGAGTTGACGGTACGGCATTAGCACTATGAATCCATGGTCGACCTAACAGTAAGTTGAACGAGGCAGGGATATCAAGCACTTGGAATGGAACGGACATGACCATGCTCCCAAACTCAATGTCAATTTCGATCATACCCATGACTGTACGGGCGGTGCTGTCATAACCTCGGATTACTTGAGTAGAAGGCCTCAAATCAGAATCTTTAAGCCCCAGTATGCCCATGATCCTACCAGGCATGAGATTGAGTGCGGAACCACCGTCCACTAAGACTCTTGAGACGGGCCTCCCCCTTGCTCGTACCTTGAGGTAAATAGCTTCGTTGTGGTCAGAACCAAACGGTGGAAGGTCCATATCGGCAAAGGTGATGACATTGCTAAAATGAATGTGACCAATCATTGCCGTGAGGTCCTCGGGAGTAGTATCGGGAGAAACTGATGTATCATCGAGATTACGGATGACGAGATCTCGGTGTTTCTTCGATGATGCAATGAGGTCCCAAATAGAGATGTTGGCTTGAGTTTTTTTGAGTTGGACAAGTAGAGGATCTTCGGGAGTGTTGTGAGCTTGCCGCCTTTGAGAAGAGGAGCTCGGTGCGGAAGTGGAAGGGTTGCTTGCTATGACTCGACCGGATCGAGTTAGCATATTGACGTTCCCATCTTGCTTCTTTTTCCTATTCTCTAGTACTTCCCTCATTACCTCATCATAAGTCACTACATAACAAGAATTGTCAATTTTATTCATAACATTGGGGCCCCCATTCACAATTGGGATTGAATGGGTGGTCCCCTCAAGTTCTCCTATCTCTATTACATTGACATGCTCGTCATTAGTCACTACAAATTCTTTCTTATCTATGAGATCTTGAATGACATTGCGGAGAACGAAGCATTCCTCGGTGGTGTGGCCACTATATTGGTGGTAGCCACAATATTTGTGGTGAGCATGATTGTCGTGGATCGTCTTGGGTTGGTACCCTTGCACGGGTGTGACTTGACCCTTTGCCTTGAGGACCTCGAACACTTCGGTTTGAGTCATGCCTTGGAGAGGCGTGTAGACACGGTCACTTCGGGGCCTTTTCCCTTGAGGTGGAGGAACCTTTTTGTAATTCCCCTTGTCAATAGTGACGGCGTTGACCGAGGCCTCTTTTGTGGAGTTGGAAGCGGCCTTGTAGCGGTAAGTAGGAGTGGTCTTCTTAATCTCCTTGAGCAAGTCATCCATGCGTACACCCGCCTCATACATTTGGGAGAAGTCGGAGTAGCAAGCTCCACTGAGGTGAGTGCGGAGATCAATCTTGAGACACTTGAGAAATATGTCCATTTGCTCTTTTGTGTTCGGCCTCTCAACAATTTCAGAGAGTTTGTCATTCCATCTCCTTGTGAAGTCGATGAAGGACTCATTGTCTCGTTGAGTAGTGTTCTCTAGCTCTTTCCTTGTGGGCCGGTGAGTGGTGTTGCCTTGGTATTGGTTCTTGAAGGCAAGCATGGCGGAGTCCCAATCAAGACGGACAGTGAGCGGGAGAGTAGCATACCAATCTTTTGCCGCCCCCTCGAGAGTGAGAGGAAAGCATTGAGCCATCACCTTGGTGGAGACCTTCTTTGGAACCATTGCCCAAATATAAGTCTCAATGTGAGCCATAGGGCAAGAGTTGCCCTTGAATTTGCTTATGTCGGGCATCTTTAACTTATCGGGAAGGGCGGCCATAGTACTCATGAGGATGGATGATTGATAAAGGCTTGTGTCGGAGCCTTTCCCCATGTTGAGCCCATTGAATTTTTGGTCGATGTAGGCCATGATAGAATCCACCATTTTGGGCTCGTTGTTCTCGGAACTTGGTTCCCCCATTTTCTTGGTGCGGGTGTTGACATAAGGACTCTTGAACAAACCCTCGGTCCATTCGGATTCATCATCATTGTTCTTGTTCTTTCCCTTGGCAAGGTTGGTGAGCTTTTCTTTCATTAGCTCCATTTCGGCCTCGTGGGCCTCCCTTTGGCTGTCGAGGTGGGATTGCCAAATGTCATCTTTGCTTTGTGCCTCCTTGTTAAGGGTGGAGACTTGCTCTTGGAGGAGTTGGACCATAGTTGAGAGCTGTTCGAGAGACATGGTGTTGCTACTGCCGGTCATGGTTGATGTTGGAGCTGTTGGAGTGATCTCTTCACGGACTAACCGATTTGCTGAATCCCGGTAGACTTTGTAAGTACCAATTGAACCTATATTGCAGAAGAGGCCCTTGTCAGTCTTGAGTAGCACTTGCGGTCCATGAAGAGGCTTAGAACACACAGTTGGGCACACGACTCGAACCACATAAGAAAAGACTCTTTTTTTTTTTTTTTTATGAGTCGGAGGGAATGAATCCCTTTTGGGGTTTCTAAGAAAATAATGGAATCGTCACACTAGTATATAGACCATCTCGCGGTCCCATATACTCATCGGATTCCACCACGTTTGTGAATCCTACATGTATCGGGATTAGACTAAATTAATGTAGTAAAGCATACATGCGGGGATGGATTTTTATTTTCGTCCAAAATAACCACTTTTGGGGACGGATTTTTATTGCGTCCCTTTCAACAAGTTGGCATGTATGATTTGAAGACATTAGTTTAGGGAAATCTCGGTACATGGAAACCGACTTGAGTCACGGAGTGTTAGACCCTAACTAGAATTGTGTGGTTTGTGCTCGGCTTGAATATGAGGCTCAAAGGTCACCCCCGGCATGTAGTCTTGAACTACGCCACAGGCTGAGGTTTACCGCTTCGAAAGAGCCAAGGTCTGGTGGAGCTTGAAACTTTCTAGGACGGGCCTCGACGGGTTTGGGGTTGGACTTGTGCGACTCGATAGTGAGCAGTTCATAGGAATATGTGCATGTAGTGTGAGGTCTAACAAGTGACAAATTTTTTTTTTTTTTTTTTTTTTTTTGAAAAGAAAGAAAAATACACAAAACACATAAGCACATAAAATTACAACTCCCGAATCACCCGTGTGACCGGTAAATAAAACACAAAATTAAACAGTCCGAGGGTTCAATTCTGTTCTGATGCAGGCAACTGTGCCCACACCCCACTGTACTGCTCAGTCCTTGAAACCTGTCTCTGTTCTGGAACCAACCCAGAAGCGTGCGCCTCTGAATTCTGATGTGGGATGCGCGCGCATGGCGCAATCATTATGGGAGGCGCGCGCTTCTGGGACACACCTGTCAGAATGTCAGACTTTGGACTCAGGGGATTGCCCTGGTCCTATGTTCATATTGTAACCCCTGCAGAAGTGATTAGTGCAGAATAACAGAAGAAGAAGATGAAGAATATGAAGAAGTGGGCGATTCTGGTTCTTGATGTGGGATGCCCGCGCCTTAGGCTTAAAAGGCCAGACGCGCGCGCCTCCCCCATCAGGAAACAAAATGCCCAGAAAAGATGTAGATTTCGATCAGAACGCAAGTTTAACCCTCAAATGTCCCCAGCAGAGTCGCCACTGTAGATACCCCGGGTGGGAACACCACGGCTTTAGGCTCGAGCGCGTGATATTATCCTAGGATGTCTAACTTGATTTTAGATTGTTTTAGAGTCGCCACCTATGTGTTGAGGAACATAAGAAAAACCTATTGATTGTAGCCTAAGTTTTGGTTACGAAAACAGAGATTCTTTGTTTTGAGGTCCGGGGGTTAGATTACGAGATGGGAAGTACCGAAACACCCATCTCGCCCAACTTAAGTTGGTCTTGCTTGATCAAAATCTACATAAATGAAAATGTTCTTCTTCTTCTTCTTCTTTAAGTCATAAAAAGGGGGTTTAAAATATGATTTGGAATGTAGGAGATAACTCCTTAACCAACCTCAATGAGATGAGGTGATCATTAGAGTCATGTCCCAAAATGATTTGGGTGATTGCACATTTGATTAAAGTAAAAGAGAGAGGAGATGAGATAGAAAAGAAAGGAAAAGATGGACTTTTACCTACAATTTGAAGAACTTCAAATGTTGCTTGATTTGATTCTTGGAGAACCTTTAGAAAGTGACTCTCTTTGTCAAGTTTTTTGATGCTTTTTCCCAATGATTTTTTGATCAATTTTTCCGATCCTTGAAAATGGAGGTAAAGAGAGGTTTTTATAGGTGAAAGAGGGGTGTTTTTGGTGCCAAAACTCAGTCACCAAGAAATCCTTCCCGGGCAAAATCCTGTAAATTGAGCAAGGGAGGGAATCCTGGCCAGAAATCTGTAACTGACGCCCAGAGGCGCGCGCTTCTTGCTTTGGGGGCGGGAGGCGCGCGCGCCTGGTCCTAGTGTCGGAGGCGCGCGACTCAGAGAAGGCAATTTTGACAGAATGGACTAGAAAGTCAGCCCTGTCATTCAGTTTAGTCCCTGGACTTAACGAAGTCAGTCAGGAACTTAACGGAAGTGACAGAAACTAACGAGAAACACTTAGAATGGGGAGAAACACAAAATCAAATGTGCAATCGGGGTGAGCGGTCCAAGGCGGGGTGTCTACAGTATTTTATTTACATGTCTTTACATTTAGTACAATGCATGAGCCCTAGGGGTAAAATGGGGATTATACCTCCTGCCGGGTAGTTTCTGCCTTCTTTATTGGACCTCTTTTATGATCTAGGACCTTCAATATGTCTGAAATGGGTCCATTCCGGCGTTTAACGGGGACGGACTAGCAATCTGTCTGATTTGGCTTATGTGGCCGTGTGGCCAATCAGGAGGAAGGACTGGCCGTGCGGCTAATCCCTAGTCTAACACGATTTTCATCAGATTTATCCTTGTACGATCAGGACTTGAACTCCCAACTCTATATGATAACAGTTTGCGTAAACAGACGAGGCAGATTGCAGTTTTCTTCCCTTTTGCTCTAGATTTTGATCCTTCCACGCCTTTCTGATGGATAGACACCCTAGGATTTCTGAGGAGCGAAAAAACTACTTCATCAAGAGCTTGAAGATCTGGGTTGGGAAGCTTTCGAGGGCAACCCGTGCAAGATTCGATAGGAGATTTGGAATTAAGTGCCTTTGGTCCTTGTATAGGGTTAAGTCTGACAAGCATCTGATTCGTGCTGCTGCTAGATTCTTGGACAACGAGAATCATGTCTTCAACTTTTCTTATAATGAAATCACCCCGACATATGAATATTTTACAGCTCTTTGTGGTGAGACAGTGACAGACTGGGTAGCTATGCCACAGTCCCAAGTGCCTCCGGAACTTCGAGTTTCTCAATTGTTGAGGATTTCTGTCGAAGATGCTAGGGGTTTGCTATTGGATGGTGGTGTTAACTTCTGTGGGCTTCCTATTAGGTTTATTAATAGTACGGTGGAATCTGACACGGCTTTGGACTGTCTGGCACTTTGTCTGTTTGCCTCGGTATTATTTCCACCCTATGTAGGAGTAGCTACCATGGGTTGTCTTGACATGGTGGACCAAGCTCGGGCCGATCGCAGTATTGTCCCTTGCTTGCTCGGGGAGACTTTGCATGGTATTGGAGAATTGGCTTCAGGAGCTCAAAAGATGACCAGACGAAGTACCAGGCTGTTAACCTTGTGGCTGCAGGAAAGACTTCGAGTCTTGGAGGACCCTGTCGGGCCAGTATCCCCTTGGGTTTGCCAGAGTAGGCGTATAAGGCAGCGCTTTGTAGGGATGGCTCGTTCTGTATGGGTGACATATATGGCACAGATGAGTGTAGATACCCCGGGAAAACCCCACTTGGCTAGAGCGGTGAATTATCCTAGGATGTCTAATTGATTTTAGAGTCGCCACCTATGTTTTAGAGGAACATAAGAAAAACCTAAAGAAAGCCAATTTTTGTACGAAAACTAGATATTCGGGAGAGAAAGGGTTCGGGGGTTAGGTGACGGAGTGGGAAGTACTTAAACACCCACTCCGCCCCGCTTACGCAGGTCTTGCTACTTTTGGTGTTCTAATGCAAAATGTCCTTCAATTTATTAATATAAAAAAAGGTGCTAACAATTACAATGAAAAGAAAGGGGAAATTAAAATAGAAATGATTTTATTAATTTAATGCTAAAGATTACATGTTGAATTATTGTTAAACAATTATATTAAAGAATGAAAAGTAAATTAAAATGGAGTTTGGAATGTTGGAATGTAACCTTGGCCAAACTTCAATAGTGAAGTGGTCTTTTGGTTGTATTCCCTTTTATGGAGATTGCATACTAGTAAGACACAAATAAAAGAGAAGGAGAAAACTTGTACCTTTAGAAAAGAGAACTTGAAACCTTGACTTGCAAGTGTTGTTGTTGTAGAGAAATGGTTGTGTAGAAATTTGTGTAGAGTTTTGTTGTGTTAAACTCTTGTTGGGAGAACTCTTGTAAAGAGAATTCTTGGGAGAATTGTGTATAGTGTATTTGTGTAGAGATTTCAAGTAAAAAAAGAAGGTCCCAGAAGAGAGAGTCCTTTTCTAAGGTAGAAGGAGGGGGGTTTTTATAGGTAAAAATAGGAGGGAAATGTTTGAAGGGAAAAGATGATCATCCATGTGAAATGGAATTGACCAATAAAAATAAGATAAATAAAATAATAAATAAAAGAGAATAAAAGAAATAAAGATAAAATCATTTGTTTTTGGGAAAAGGCTAGAATAAAGGATTTGGGAGTTACAAAATAAGGGGGGATGAATGTGGATGTAAAAAGAGTGTTTTTTTGTGATCAAGAAAGGATGTTGTAAATAAGAAAAGGGAGGGGAAAATGGTGCAATACGTTACTGCCATATCGGGAGGCGCACGCTTCCGGCTTTTGGGGCGAGAAGCGCACGCGGGCCGTGGATAGTATCGGAGGCGCCCGCGTCTGAGAAAGACAGAATGACAGAATGACTCTAAAATTAATTCTGTTATGCAGTTTAGTCCAAAACTAACGAAATCAGTTAGGAACTTAACCAAAGTAACATAAATTAACAAAAACAAGTTAAATAAAAGTACTATGTATGCAATCGGGGCGAGAGGTCCAAGGCGGGGTGTCTACAGAGCCCCTCGGCGACGTGGATTGCAAAGCAAAACGCGTCGACGAAAGAAAGACCACCGCCGAGGACATCGACAAGAGAAAACAAAGACTCGATAAAACATGAATTTGAAATTTGCGATTGATAGGGGTGCGCTCCCTGTGTGAGCGGCTTTATTGATATAGAAAGGATATGGCGGGATCCGTTTTGCTGATGCGGGATCCGTTTGCTTGCTGAAGCGGGATCCGTTTGCTGAAGCAGGATCCGTTTGCTGATGGCGGGATCCGTTTGCTGATGCGGGATCCGTTTGCTGAAGCGGGATTCGTTTGCTGATGCGGGATCCGTTTGCTGATGCGGGATCCGTTTGTCGAAGCGGGATCCGTTTGCTGAAGCGGGATCCGTTTGCTGAAGCGGGATCCGTTTGCTGAAGCGGGATCCGTTTGCTGATGCGGGATCCGTTTGCTGAAGCGGGATCCGTTTGCTGATGGGGGATCTGTTTGCTGAAGCGGGATCCGTTTCCTGATGTGGGATCCGTTTGCTGATGCGGGATCCGTTTGCTGAAGCGGGATCCGTTTGCTGATGCGGGATCCGTTTGCTGAAGCGGGATCCGTTCGCTGAAGCGGGATCCGTTCGCTGATGGCGGGATCCGTTTGCTAATGCGGGATCCGTTTGCTGATGGCGGGAACCGAGGCTCCGTCTGCCTATATGTGATATTGTTGTGTTGCTTGATGGAAAGATGGTGATTTTCCGGCTTACCATGGACCGAGGTGTTGTCATTAAACTGTAATTGTTTGACTCTATGGGATGCAGGCGTAGTTGACGGCGGATCACTTTCTGCTGGGGATGAAGTGCCTTGAGTTGCAGATGCTATTGACCTTGTGGTGGTACCTGTTAAGTGTGTGCTTTGCAGGTATATGTGCTTGTGACATGCATGAGATGTGAAATGGCAGTTATGAGAGAAATTGTGCTTGTGGTGTGATGTGATTTGAAGGCAGTTTTGCATGAGAGAGAATTTTTGTAAGAATGAAGAAAGTGATTTTGTGTGCGGTGTGATTTGAGGAAAGCCTCGGATGTATTCATACCTTCACTTACCATTGCCGTTGGATGGATTAGTGTTGTGGTGGTGGACGCCTTGATGCTTTTGATGAAGAATGTCCATGCTTTGGATGGAGAATGATGATGTTGGTGATGATGAATTATTTTTGCCTTTGATGGAGTGTCGGTGAGATGGTATTCTGGGTGATGGGTTGGTCGTGCCAAAAGGCTGCCTATATATCCTTTTAAGAGAATCAGACCAGCGTAGTTCAAGGATGATGGAGAGTGCTGGGGAGGAATGCTAGGAGCAAAGCAAAAAGGAAACACATAATTTTGCGCAAGAAAAGAAAAAGAAAATAAAATATATATTTTTTTAATTAGAAAGAAAAGAATATGCACATACGTGAGAAAAAGATTTTTTTTTTCGTGGGTGAACCATTTTAACCATTGTGTGTTTGTAAAGCCAACCCAAGATCAAGTCATGTTCAATCGAAGTCCGGATTGCCTTGCTTGAATTCTGTCGTCGTTGCCGTTGTGTCCAACGAAAAGTGATTTCTAGCCCCAAGAGATGTGTCAGTTATGAGGTTCCAAAAGACATTCGATGCCGAGATAAGGGGTTGATGATTGTAAAGCCCCTAGAATGCCTTTGATGCCAAACTATGAGAGACTTGCATAGCCCCAAGATGAATCGACTCTTGACCTTTTCAAATAAATCGCCTTTCGCTGTTGACGTGAGCAAGCTCCAAGAGAAGATCATTGATACCAAGCTTCGAGAGATTACTAATCCCCAAGTGTCCTGGGCTTATTGTTTGCGAGCTTGTAGATGGCGGGATGTGAAGACCTTTCGGTGTGAAGCTCCAACTTATCTTGGCATTGTATTGAGAGCAGATGCAGCATTGGGTAGAACTCATGAAAGTGATCTTCCTCTTGTTTGGAGATGAATGGCCCTTTTTTTTGTGGTTGGTACCTAAGTAGCGGAGGGTCCATGTTAAAAATGCAGTAGAATCTTCGGGAAATGTCTCGTGGGAGATGGTGATGTTGTTGCAGGTGATAAGGTCTTGGTGTGATAAAGTCTCGAACGGTATGTTTGCTTGAGTATTCTTGAGTTGAACCGACGGCGGATCTTCGGATGTAGCCTGCGCTTTTGATCTTGGAGAAGGGGGTGCTGTATTGCAAAAACATTGGGATTGGCCGTAACTCTGCTTATAGAGTTAACATATTGGCATTGCCCGCTATAACTCAGCCGGGTGAGTCTAGCATATTGAATCTTTTTCCTTTTCTCTAAGACTTCCTTCATAATCTTGCTGTGAGTTCTAACAAGAAACATCAAATTCATTCATATCATCGGAGCCTTCATTTAAAACCAAGAGGCCTTTGACTGGAAGTGTAGAGGGACCATTGAAGTTTGATCCCTTTCATGGAGCCATAAGACTACTCCCAAATTGCATTGCTCGGGTACCACTGCCCAAAAGCTTGTTAATTGCGAAGCCCCAATATTGCCCTTTGCTTGGATTGTTGTAATGCCATAGCCCAAAGGATTGTAGATTTCGAAGCCCCTTGAGACCTTCGGTGCCGAATTGAGGAAGCTTCCAATGTTGCACATGACTCCGCCGGGGACACTGAAGTGGATTTCTTCTTGCCGAGGGAGCCCTTAAAACTTGACCGTACCCCCTAGAGTGACACCATTGATTAAGAGTGGAACGAGAAGGGCCAATCCTTGATCGGGGGAACAAGTATGAGCATACATGACAAGAAGGTGCTTCTCGACATTCCTTTTGAGATATTTTGAGGATAGTCTCACACATCTTTCTTGAGCGTAGCCCTAGGGCTCATTAACTGTCAAATGAAGCAAGAGAAGTTTTCATTCTCGAGTCACATAGCCCCTAGGGCGTCATCACTTGTTGAGCAAAACAAGAGACTCGTCCTCTTGTGGGGGAACAAACACAAGGGGACATGGCAAGAGCTACTCAATTCTCGGGATTCTTTCGGCATACTTTAGAGGGACATGCTTGTAGAAGCTTGAATTACATGTTGTTGCTCGCTGACCAAACCAACTGAGGGATTATTTTGTGCAACCTCGTACCCCTTCAATGATAGGCTCATTCTCGGACGGATCTTGGTTACCACGGGCTTTCTTTCTCATGAGCCCAAAGATGCATATTGCAAGAACAATCTTTCAATAACCCAAAATGACCTTTGATGGTGCCATATCTCGTCAAGCCTTTTGCAATTCCAAAGTTGGCTCGGTGGGGATTGACTTGCTGACGAGACCCAATGTAGAACTTGTGCAGTTGTCTTCTTTAGAGGCCGGAGATCTCCATTTCTCTTTCCATTCTCTCTCTCTCACTCTCTCATTTTTTTATAACGCACCCTGTTTTTTGCCTAGACCGCCCTTTCGGGTTTTCAATCTAGCGGGCATCTCTTTTGCGCCTTCATTTTTTTTTTTGACTCAATTAATGAGGAAGTGTGCATTGACTCAAGCGGAGGATGAGAGACATGTGATTTTTGCGGTGAAGACCTCTTGTCACTAAAGATGAGTGACATTGACTTGGCTAGGGATGTAGCCCCTAGTATTGACTTTGTATATATTTGTTGAATGACTCACGAAGGCAAGTAAGTCATTAAGAGAGAAGAGAAGGAAAGCCCCAATTTGATTGCAAGAAATTGGGAGTATGCAGAAAGAATAGAAGCCCTAGACTCGACAAGGAACGGAAAGTGATTCCAAATCTAGGAAAGTTGTTCAATCTTGAGGTGATTAATTCATTGGCAAATGAATCGTACAAAGATGTCATGACAAGTTCGAGAGGAAGGCCGATCACCATAACGCGCTAGGGCTAAACATATCTTCTTTCTTGCATTAGACCGGACCCGAAGGTTGCCTACGTTCCTCCAGTGAAGAGGCTCAGGTCACCGTAGTTCTTGTGGATGCTCCATTCGTCGAGATGGTTGTTGCTTCGTCCTTCATCGGTGGAATGATGTTGATCTTGTACTTCTTTGATTGAGGGGGAATTTTTTTTTATTTTTTTTTTGTGCTCTAAATTTTGCCTAGGTTTATTTGAGGATTTCAACCTAGCGAGCCTTTTTTTTTTTAACCCCCTTTTGAAAACTTTGCTTCATGATTGTTGCTCCACCTTTCTTTGTCTTGATTTCGTTGTTGTTGATGTCTTCGTTGTTGATGCCGTCGTCGATGTTTAGCCCCTAGGCGTTCAAGCGATGGCCTTCATTCCAAAACTTGTTTAGACATTTTTTTTATCATTTTGCCAAGAATTAAATTGAACAACTTGAAAGAGTGTATGAGGACAAGAACGACTTTTTGTTTGATGACTCAATGGACTCGAACATTTAACATAGGACGAGAGAAAACATTAATGCACACTTAAGAGGACTTTTGACTCCTTTTTTTTTTTTCCTACTACTAGGTAGAGAAAGAGAAACGGAGATTGCTGTTGTAGTCCCCATTGTCGTTGTAGCCTTCCTTGCGGCATGATCTCTTGTTGAGACCCTATTTCAAATCTGAGCCCCTTCCTTGATGAGTTCTTGCATGTTCTCAGTCTCTAACTGTTGTTCTTCAACCACGGTAAACTCACCATTGTCAATCAAGTCATGGACGATGTAGCGGATGGAGAAGCAATCCTCGGTGAGGTGACCGCTACATAGGTGATAGTCACACCACTTGTGGTGGGCATGGTTGCGACGCAATGGTTGTGGTTGCTTGTACCCTTGGAGAGGAGAAATTTGTCCCTTTGCTTTGAGATCTTCATAGGCCTTGGTGACGGTCATACCTTGGAGGGGAGTGTACACACGGTCGTTGGTAGAGCCTTTATGACTTTTGAGAGGCGAGCCACTTGAACATGACTTACCGTTGACCTTTGCCTTGTTGTTTGTGAACTCTCGCAAACGAGCCTTAAGTTCGGACACTTCTTCCTTATGAATTCTCCTTTCGAGATCAAGACGGGCTTGCCATAAATCATCCTTGCGGCGGGCCTCCTCGACAAGTTTATCCATTTGTTCCCCTGTGTATCTTATTATGTTGAAGAGCCTTTCGTTGGACACGGAAGCATTCTCACCCTTGTTGTTGTTGCCGCTTGAAGCCATTGGACCTATGGAGAGAACACGATTGATCTTAGATTGGCCCCACAAACACCTTTTGAGTCAAATGATTTAATCCACGAACAAGAAAAGACTCAACCACATAAAAAAATGACTCTTTTTTTTTTTTTTTATAAGTCGGAGGGACGGGGTCCCTTTTGGGGTTTCTAAGAAGATAATGGAATCGTCACACTAGTATATAGACCATCTCGCGGTCCCATATACTCATCGGATTCCATCATGTTTGTGAATCCTACATGTATCGGGATTAAACTAAATCAATGTAGTAAAGCATACATGCGGGGACAGATTTTTTTATTTTCGTCCAAAATAACCACTTTTGGGGACGGATTTTTATTGCGTCCGTATCAACAAGTTGGCATGTATGATTTGAAAATATTAGTTTAGGGAAATCTCGGTACATAAAAACCGACTTGGTCACGGAGTGTTAGACCCTAGACTAGAATCGTGTGGCTTGTGCTCGGCTAAAGAGAGGCTTAAGGTCACCCCCGGCATGTAGTCATGAACTACGCCACGGGTTGGGGTTTACCGCATTCGAGAGAGTCAAGGTCGGGTGGAGCTTGAAACTCTCTAGGACGAGCCTCGACGGGTTTGGGGTTGGACTTGTGCGACTCGATTGTGAGAAGTTGATAAGAATTGTGCGCGTAGTGTGAGGTCTAACAAGTGACAATTTTTTTTTTTCAAAAGAAAAAAGAAATAAAAGCAAATAAGCACATAATTTACAACTTTCGAATCACCCGTGTGACCGATAAAAATAAACAGAAAGTAAAATCAGTCTATGTGCGGGCCCGGTGCCCACACACTGTCAAAACTGTCCATTCTGTTCACTGTTTCTGTTCTGGAAAATGGACCAGAAGTGCGCGCGTTTTAGTGCCTACTCGGGAAGCGCGCGCGTTAGACTGAGAGAGGTGGAGGCACCCGCTTCTGGGCAGTACCTGCAAATCAGTGGGTTCAAGGGACTGCCTTGACCCTAAATAAAAAATTCTTTCCCCTGCAGACATTGTTAGCACAGAAACATGGAATTGAAGGACAAGACGGAAGGCGGGCGATTCTGATAATTGGGGTCGGACGCGCGCGCTTTAGGCCAAGAAGGCTAGAGGCACGCGCTTCCCACCCTTTTTACCAGAATGCCCAGAAAATAGAAATAAGAACACCCAAAAATGAAAACGCAAGTTTAACCCTCTATATCCCCAGCGGAGTCGCCACTGTAGATACCCCGGACAAACCCCACTTGGATAGAGCGGTGAATTATCCTAGGATGTCTAATTGATTTTAGAGTCGCCACCTATGTTTTAGAGGAACATAAGAAAAACCTAAAGAAAGCCAATTTTTGTACGAAAACCAGAGATTCGGGAGAGAAAGGGTTCGGGGGCTAGGTGACGGAGTGGGAAGTACTTAAACACCCACTCCGCCCCGCTTACGTGGGTCTTGCTACTTTTGGTGTTCTAATGCTAAATGTCCTTCAATTTATTAATATAAAAAAAGGTGCTAACAATTACAATGAAAAGAAAGGAGAAATTAAAAGAGAAATGATTTTATTAATTTAATGCTAAAGATTACATGTTGAATTATTGTTAAACAATTATACTAAAGAATGAAAAGTAAATTAAAATGGAGTTTGGAATGTTGGAATGTAACCTTGGCCAAACTTCAATAGTGAAGTGGTCTTTTGGTTGTATTCCCTTTTATGGAGATTGCATACTAGTAAGACACAAATAAAAGAGAAGGAGAAAACTTGTACCTTTAGAAAAGAGAACTTGAAACCTTGACTTGCAAGTGTTGTTGTTGTAGAGAAATGGTTGTGTAGAAATTTGTGTAGAGTTTTGTTGTGTTAAACTCTTGTTGGGAGAACTCTTATAAAGAGAATTCTTGGGAGAATTGTGTATAGTGTATTTGTGTAGAGATTTCAAGTCAAAAAAGAAGGTCCTAGAAGAGAGAGTCCTTTTCTAAGGTAGAAGGAGGGGGTTTTTATAGGTAAAAATAGGACGGAAGTGTTTGGAGAGAAAAGATGATCATCCATGTGAAATGGAATTGACCAATAAAAAATAAGATAAATAAAATAATAAATAAAAGAGAATAAAAGAAATAAAGATAAAATCATTTGTTTTTGGGAAAAGGCTAGAATAAAGGATTTGGGAGTTACAAAATAAAGGGGGATGAATGTGGATGTAAAAAGAGTGTTTTTTGTGATCAAGAAAGGATTTTGGAAATAAGAAAAAGGAGGGAAAAATGGTGCAATCCGTTACTGCCATATCGGGAGGCGCGCGCTTCCGGCTTTTGGGGCGAGAAGCGCACGCGGGCCGTGGACAGTATCGGAGGCGCCCGCGTCTGAGAAAGACAGAATGACAGAATGACTCTAAAATAAATTATGTTATGTAGTTTAGTCCAAAACTAACGGAATCAGTTAGAAACTTAACCGAAGTAACAGAAATTAACAAAAACAAGTTAAATAAAAGTACTATGTATGCAATCGGGGCGAGAGGTCCAAGGTGGGGTCTCTACAATAAGCACTGCTCAGATCAAGTGGATGGTGCCTCACTGGGGGGTGATCAAAGCACGGTGGATTCAGAGCAGTCTCTGCGTGATTTGGGTCCCTGCCTTTGACGTGACCACTTACTATTATGCCGTACGGGTGTGTCGTCAGTACGGGATGCCTCAGATTATACCCTCTTTGTGGGACGAGACTTGTAGCAAGGTTACTGACAAGATACTTCCCATGACTAACGGGGTTGCAGTGCTCTTGGAGCGATGTTGGTCTTATGATCTCATGCCCAGCACTCTTTGTATACAGTGACCACGTGACATACTTCTGTCTCGAGAATACTTGGACTGGTACCAGACGACTCTGGGGAATATGGGACAGACTCTGAGGTGACGGAGACGTAGGGCGGTGATCCCTTATGTCTCGAGCAGACGCTTGAGAGAGGACGAGAATGTACAACGGGAGTAGGAGACCAAGTTGGCTCAGCTAGCACCTACTGAGAGGAAAAGAGAGAGAGAGAAGACCCAAGTGGGGTGACTCAGCTTAAGAAGGCTTTATTTGAAGATCCTACTAGACATGCTAGACGTGGACGACGAGACAAGAAACCGAAGAAGGATGCGGAAGAGGAAGAGGAGGAATGACTCTGAGTATCCAACCACAGTCACTGCAGACACATAGTTTAGATTTTAGTTTGTTTTAGTTTATTTAAATTTCAAAGCAGGTTATTTAGCCGCAGGTTCTTTCGAGCTTAGACTCATCAAATAAATGTTAACGTGTAGTGACTTGTGGAAATGGAGATTTTGCTTTAGTAATAAACAGATTGTTTGCTTTATTTGAAATTTGCTCAAACCAGATTTGGAGTTTTATTTATTTTGAGACCGCACCATTGAAGGCTGCCTAGGTTCCCCTTTTACAAGTAGGGCTAAGGGGCTCAGGTCACTGTAGTTCATTTCTGATTGTAGAAAGGGAAGATAGAAGAGGGGAATTTTTTTTTGTTTTTTTTTTTTACAAGGGGAATGGCCGTTATAGAAGACCGCTGATGGAGTGCTGATGGAGAGTAATGCTTGTAGAGGTGGACCGTGGTGGTCAGTTGTAGTAGTGGCAGAGTTTGTAAATATTAACTGGGGGGAGGCCATTGTCGTCCATGTACACCCAATCTTCCTTTTGTCTGGTTAGTCGACCTGTCTCGATGAGTTGTCGAACTTCTTCTTTTAAATCTTGACAGTAGTCAGTGCTATGCCCTTTATTCTGGTGATAGGAACACATTCTGTTTGGTTCGAAAAGCTGCATAGTAAGACCAAATTCTTGCATCGGCTGTAGTTTACCCACCTTTACTAGTGCTTTGAACATGAGGCCCAACGGTAGATCAGAGTTTGTGCAATGTTGAAAAACGATGGGGGCTCCATTCTGTGACTCGAACCTCCCGTGCGTCGGTTGTAAGGACGGGGTATTTGCTAAGTGGCCCTTTAGTTGAGTTAGGGCCAACTCGCACTTCTGATTCCAAACTTCTTCTGAGAAATTCTATAATTCTTTGAGGAGCGGGTCTCCTGCTGTTGTCAGGCGGCTGAGGTAGCGTAGCAGACCTATGAGTTTGATCTTTTCACTTTCTTGGCGAGGGGGTGACATCATGATTAACTCTATGATCTTTTTTGGGTCAGCCTCGAACTTTTTCCCCAATCTGTAGCCTAGAGCTTTTGTCTGAATCGTACCGAATTTGCATTTTGACAGATCCAACAGACTTTTCTGACCTCTCAGAATATTGAAGACTTTCCGTAGATCTTCGATGTGTCGACCGTAGGGTCTCTTGGAGTGTACTATGTAGACGTCTGTATCCGTTGGCGATCTTGTTGACACGTGGTAAGAGATACCAATGCCTTTCCATTCTAGGAATCTGTTGGCGTGACAATAGGTACCCCATGGAGTGTGAAAGAGTAACTTCTCGTCTGTCTGTCAGGGACGTCCACTAACCTCTCCCTCAGCCATAAGGTAAGCAAAGCAGGGCTACCGCTGCGCATAAAACCGTCTCCCAAAGCCAAACGGTCCATACCATGGAGAGTCTCGCCTAAGACCAAAGGAACGATGTCTTTGCCCGCCAGACACTCCTCGAGCACACTCAACAAAACCCGGTGACAAGTACCCTTGGAACCAACCATATAGAAGAAAGCAAGGATGCATAGCCCGAAGGCATTCCAAGAAGCTTCATCGGAATGCTCCATGAACTTCTCAGGAAGGTCGGAAATATCAATGAAAGTTGGATTAATGACCATACATTGAGCCTCTTCCAAAGGAATGTCGAGGAGAGAGACCAATCTCTCAACACAAGTGGTATCATCAACTAAGGGAAGAGCGACGACCTCCGTGTCTATGCCACCCACTAGAGCTTTGAAATCTTCGTAAGTCGGAGTGATCTCATTGTAAGAAAACAGTATACGTGCCTCCTCACGTCCCAGAAAGATGCGGCGGCCCTCAGAAGCTCAAGATCTAGGATGAACTCTTTGAGAGACTAAAGAGACTGGAGACCAAATTTGGACTTGAATATGTCCTTGTGACTCCCCATTTGATGCCTCATCCAAAGCCTAAGGTTATCTTCAAAACATTCTTGGTCAACTTTGGACAATTTTGGTGGTTTTTCCATGAGAAAAGGATCCATGGAAGGGAAATGTCGAAAATGGAAGGTGAAAGACTGCTGTTGGACTCCAAACTGTGATGATGAAGAAGATAACCAGGCCTGGAACAAAATTTATTAGAAAAGCAACATCACTCTTCTAGCCGTACGGCTACCTTGTCCCTGACAAAAATTAATGATTCCTTGATTGAATGGCTTTGTGACATCACCCATTTAAAGCTCCATTTAAATCAGTCCCAGAAATGCACCAGAATTCCCCCCCCCCTTTTAGGGCTCATGCAATTTTCTTTGAACCTAGAAAATTAATTAGGTTCCCACTGAAAATGTGTTCGGGCAGTCCATAGATGGACGTAAGACCAGCTTTGTTGAAATTGGCCCCGGCCGTACTTCGTAAGTCCAGGTTAACAGGTTAACAGTATGAAAAGAAAATTGGCCGTCCCTGACGTAAGCCCAGATAAAAATTATTTTATTGACCAAAGGAGAGTCAAGCCCCGACTTTGACTCATTGAGAGTCAAATTGAATGTCCAAGGAAATTGGCCGTCCCTGACGTAAGCCCAGTTAAAAATTATTTTATTGACCAAAGGAGAGTCAAGCCCCGACTTTGACTCATTCAGAGTCAAATTGAATGTCCAAGGAAATTGGCCGTCCATGACGTAAGCCCAGCAGAGATAAAAATTAGGTCCCCCGAGCGACAGTTGCGAGATAAAATTAGGTCCCCCGAGCGACCGTTGCGAGATAAAATTAGGTCCCCCGAGCGACCGTTGTGAGATAAAATTAGGTCCCCCGAGCGACCATTGTAGATTAGGTCCCCCGAAGCGACCACTGTGAGATAAAAATTAGGTCCCCGAGCGACCATTGTGAGATAAAAATTAGGTCCCCCGAGCGACCGTTGTGAGATAAAATTAGGTCTCCCGAGCGACCGTCTTGAGATAAGAGTTAGGTCCCCCCGAGCGACCGTTTTGAAATTAGAATTAGGTCCCCCGAGTGGCCCCGTGTGAAGCAAAATCTAGCCCGCCTGGATGGCGCATCTTGAGAAAAGAAAAAACTTAGAATAAGAAAAGCAGTCCTTGACGTAAGCCCATGATTGACTTTGCCTCTGACCGAATGAGTGTCACGCCCGAACCTTCGCCTCTGACCAAATAAGTGTCACGCCCGAACCCTTGCCTCTGACCAAATAAGTGTCACGCCTGAACCTTTGCCTCTGACCGATTGAGTGTCACTCCGGAAACTTGCCTCTGACCAAATGAGTGTCACGCCCGAAACTTGCCTCTGACCAAATGAGTGTCACGCCCGAACCTTCGCCTCTGATCAAATGAGTGTCATGCCCGAGTCCTTGCCTCTGACCGAATGAGTGTCATGCCCGAGTCCCCGCCTCTGACCGAATGAGTGTCATGCCCGAATCCTAGCCTCTGGCCCAATGAGTGTCACGCCCGAGTTCCCGCCTCTGACCAAAGGAGAGTCACGCCCGTTCCTTAGGAAAGGATAAAAAAATATCCACCTAGGTCCCAAAGGCTTGAGACGCCAAGTTCTCCACCCGACCTTGAATGGTCGCCCAAAGGTTTGAGATGCCAAGTTCTCCACCCGACCTTGAACGGTCACCCTTAGGCTTAAGACGCTAAGTTCCCCACCCGACCTCGACGGTCGCCTATAGGTTTGAGTAGCCTTAAAATCTTTCACCCTTTTCGAACTACGATAGGCTTGATTCTCTCGAATAGGGATACGTAGGAATCCTATACATCTAGGTCCAGCCATAGAACAAATCGGCTATGCCGTCCTCCCATCAGATTGGGATGCTTGTTTTATCGACAACCCCGTTTTCTTCAAAAGCGACGTTGTCGAGGTGCTCTATAAGTACCCCAATCTGAAATCGACCTACTTAGAGGAATTCTTGATACCATTTAGGGATAAACCAATGGTCCAGGACCTCACTAGGATAAACCTGATATTCCAGGACTGAACTGGAATTAAACTTGGAAAAATCCAGAAGCTCGCCAAGTCGAGTCGTACGGATGGTTTAGGCACATGATGTCCCTAGCCGTACGGCTACTTTAGGCACCCTCAGCCTCTATAAATTGAATCCCATGCTGATCATTTCAGGGGGGAGAAACAACATAAGAAAGATTACTCTGTCAAAATCACTCCAGTAGTGTGAGAGAAGAGTGAAACAAAGAGTGAAAGAGAGAAAGGAAGATTGGCTAAACCAAAATAGGTAAAGCCACCTTTTCCCCCTCCCTTCTCTTCATCCATAACTCTATTTTCCATTTAATCTTTGTTTAAGTTTATGTTGATCTTTACATTACTTGTAAGACTTGTCCATTCAAGCACCTTTATATTACTTGCAAGACTTGTCCATTCAAGCAATTTTTACATTTATGCAATTGTCCATTCAAGCAAACATACATATATTACTCTATATTTCTCTTGTCCAAGCCATGAGATGATCCAAGGTGCCCTCCATACCTTGTGTGGAAGAGGTTCAAACCTAGATGATCATGGCTTGTTGATTGTCATTTACATTCTTGTCTAGTTAAAATGATACTTTTGTTGGCAATAATGATCATTTGGATGATAAAGCTTCCATCTTTATCATCCAACATTGATCTATCTCTAAAGTCCCTTTTGGGGTTACAAAGATTCAATCTTTATGTGTTAATTTGACTCCTTAAAGGTTAATAAGTCATAAAAATGCCATCTTGGTGATAAAGTTTCAATCTTTAATCACCAAATGGTCAATTTTGGCCCAAAGGGCATGTTCATCAACTTTTCTCAATTTTCTCCAAAGATTGCTTATGATCACACCCAAATACTTGTTTTGGGGACTAAGTGATGATCATTTAGCATAGGAATGTTGTATTTAAAGTTATAAAGTGTTTTAAACAAACTAGAATCAAAACAGTTCTGTCCAGTTTCAACAGAATGTTCTGTTTCTGCTCTGAAACTGGACTGTTCTTGACTGAACTGTAAAATCCCATGAAACTACCCGTCCATCCGTACGGCTATGTTGGGAACAGAGGGTAAAATCTCTGTTTTGCCCTCTGATCCCTATTTTCTTAATAAACAGACCCTGTCAGTTAAGTTTTTCCAAGCAAAACCAATAACAGAAACTTTTCCGTTAAATACACACACACACATGCACATTTTTCAAACTAACAAGGGAGACTCGGTTTTTTCCGAGGCACTTTGGGTGAACCGCAAATATGTTCTTCCCAAAGTGTAACGTGACCTCCGAACTCACCTTCTCTAACCATTTTCATTTGTTTGGTTTAAAATTAACAAATGTGGCGACTCCGTTTCTTTTTTCGTTAGAAAAGTTACCCGTGTTTGGCATTTCTTCCTCGTGCGAACTTTGCTTGTTTCGCCCCGAGGGACGAGATCCTTATAGTGGCGACTCCGCTGGGGAATATAGTGCTTCCAAACTTCTCTTTAAAAGCTTTGGAGGCACTTTTGTGTGGGTCAAACTCCCGTTTCCGTTAGTTGACTTTGTGCATATTCGTGTGTGTTTGCTGTTCCTGTTTGAACTGTTTTGAGTGAATACGTTCTGGAAATGCAATAAACTGGAGCATGATGATCAGAAGTTGGAGAAACTGAGAAAAATCTCAACCCTCTTGGTCTAGCCGTACGGCTACTTTGGTAAAGGGCCAGAATGTTGCAAATTAATAATTTTGTGCAGGGCAGCAACATTCTGAATTGCCTTCCGCTTCTGCTTACCCAGGTTCCAAATTTACAGCCTTACTTGTGCACATTACCTTTATTCTTTTGGCCAAAACTTGGTTTAAAAAAAAAACTTGGTTATGCATGAACTTTTGTCAATAAAAATGATTTCCAAAATCTCATTGTGCATAACCCCCTCTTGTAAAAATTTCTTGACTCTTTGTGTTGTGCACAACTTGCTTTGTACAAATGGTTTCAATGTAAAGATTGTTCTTTTGGCAAAATGTTTGATTCGAAATTTTTTTGGTTGTGCACAACTTGGTACATATACAAGTTTTGGTCCTTGTTTGTATTCTTTGACTTATTGTGTATAAATTGCTTGCTCCATGCTTGTTCATACTTTTTCATATCTTGCTTATGCCATGCTCATCATGTTGAAAAACAAAATAAAAATCTCTATTTTGACTCAAAAAGGGAACATAGAATCGACTTCACACAACGCGCACTTGACCTTGCACGTTCCAAATACCCTCTAAACCCGGGATGGATGCCATATGCAGCTCGATTTTTGACTTATTGTGTATAAATTGCTTGCTCCATGCTTGTTCATACTTGTTCATATCTTGCTTATGCCATGCTCATCATGTTGAAAAACAAAATAAAAATCTCTATTTTGACTCAAAAAGGGAACGCGCACTTGACCTTGCACGTTCCAAATACCCTCTAAACCCGGGATGGATGCCAGATGCAGCTCGATTGGCGCTCTTGTTCCCTTCGAGCGCGCACGGGTCCATTCCACCTCCCCTTCCGAGCCGAGTCAACCACACATGTCCGTGACACACAAATACCGTGACTTTGGTTGGTTTTTGGTCTAGGTCACGTTGCCATTATCTTTAAGCATGTGTCCAAAGCCAATTGTGGCCAAGTTAATGCCCGGGTTACGACTCCTTGATGTAATGCAAGCGTGGCCTAACCCGCCTCTAACTCGTGTGTTAATAACGACCACAATTAACAAAGGTCATGCGCTAAAGATAGGGTAACACCGTGTCGTTAGGCCCTAATGAACGGGTCATGTTAATCATCCTTAAGCTCATGGTCGAGGATTGAGACACCTCATTCAAAATGGGGTCATGTCAGAATATCGGTGCAGTCTTTGGAGCAGTCTCGATCCCGACTGGGGCTTAATCATGACTAGGATGACCCGCACATCGGGAACCTCGCGACGCCCTAGACCCTAGGTTCATTTCTTTCGGTCGGTGGAAGCCGCTTGCCCTATAGGACCCTCGCCCGGGATAGTCCGTCCTTGGGAGTGTGCAGTACAGGTGAAAAACGAGGGGTCTATAGGCGTAGTGATGGCCTCCACTGATCCAGGACTTAGAAAAGTTGCGAAAAAGAAGAGAAATCTTTTCCAACCAATTAGGAATAAAGCGTGTTTTAATAAACATGAATGAAATAATCAATAATTAGAATGGCATGTTGCATGAGCCCTAAACTTTTGCCCAAAATGAAACCCGAGCCTAAACCAAACCCTCCTCTCCCTCGCAGCTCGTAAGAAGTGGGTCAGAGTTCCGGGTCAACGTCTGTTCAATGCCGAGTCCGACAGTTCATCAGCAGTTTCACTTAGGCTACTCCGAATGACTAGTCCGGCAGGAAGTAGTAGTGGGGGTGACAATGCGGTTGATCCAAATGGGCTTACTAAGGAAGAGTTGGTACAAGCTTTGGAGGCCGCCAGGGCCCGGGAATAAATCACTAGGAAACAGCAAGAGGATACACAGAGACGGGTTGTAGAGGCCATGAGACAGAGAGGAGTGGCCGTGATATTTGAAAGTGATGGGGGATTCATTGAAATCACAGACGAAGATGAAATTGAGAACATACCGCCTCGCGATTACAATAGGGTTCCCCCACCTCAAATCTACCCCAATGTGGCGACCTCACGTCCCACATACCAAACCGCCACTCAATCAAATGTGCCAGCCACCCAAGCTCCCTTCACCTTTCCGGGAGGTCCATCCTCATATCCTCCCGGGTTCAACCCATATGGCCCGGTCCCAATGGGTCAAGCCTTTTTAGCCCCGGCCACTGCCGGATTACCACCACCGACCTTGCCAATTGCATCACAAGGGGCGGCATTCCCATTCCACTACCCGGCAGCCCGAACCTCCGAGGCACCCCCGCCTTATACCCCGGCGAATGACCAAGGGTATGGGTACGTTTACACCCATGCGCCACCTCAAAGCCTTCCTCAGAATATACCATCCACCACTGTACCTCCAACGGTGATGCCGGTAACAACCCGGACCATGGGATCCATCAATTCTAGCCCACAAGTGAACCCTCAAATGGGGTGGCTAATCGAGAAGTTGAAACAGATGGAAGAAAAGTTCGAGACTTTGAATGAAAAGAAAACCTCATCGGGAGTTACTGATCCCGATAAGATTGTGCCTCTTCCGGATAAGTTCAAAATGCCAGAAATAGACAAGTTTGATGGGACTGCTTGCCGACAAACCCACCTCAACACCTATACTTTAGCAATGAGGGCAAAAGGTTGCACTGTACAGCAAATGGGTGATCACTTCCAATTATCACTGAGAGGAAACGCTCTTAAGTGGTTCTTCAACCTCAAGGACGAATCACGAGTCAGTTAGGGTCGCATTCAGGAAGCATTCCTCACCAAATACCGATCCAACCTGGAATGGGAAACCAACCGCACCGACTTGCAAAGCACTTTGCAAAAGGGCGACGAGCCGATCGGTGAGTTCTACAAGCGTTGGAACTGTAAACTTGGAGAAATCTCTAACCCGCCCACTGAGGATGAACAACTGGACATCTTCCAATCATGCTTAAAACCGCAGCTGCGTGCTCTGATCAGCCATCACTTTTATCCCAATCTCCGGGCCATGGTAACCGCAGGGTCGAAGTTTGAGAAGGCTCTCAGTGAGCAATCCTCCACCCAAGGCAATAGCAATTCTTACCGATACCGACCTCCCACCACAGGTAAAGGGAAAGAAGTCTCGGGGGTCATCAACAACATCCAAGGGGAAGGTCCAAAGCAGGTCTCACCAAAGCCGGGTAACTCTGAAAAATGCCCCTATATGAGGTTTGAGGATTTTGGAATGCCCATTAGCAAAGTCTTTGAAGGATTAGTGAAGAAAGGCCTCACGAGACCTTTGATCAACTTTCAGTCCAAAAATCCGGAAAGGTTCACAGATGAGAACAAATGGTGTGCTTTCCACAACTACCATGGGCATAACACCGATGACTGCTCCATAGTGAAACACATTATCTTGGATTTGATTGCTAAAGGGAAACTCGAACACCCCAGGGGGCCAAATGTGGTCAATAACCCGTTCCCAAACAACGGAAGGGTCAACATGATCGAATTTGGCCAAAGCAGATTGAACATGATCGAATTCGGGGAGCCGACAACGATAACTCTTTGGGAATTCAACACCCCTTTGATTGAAGTTGGGGAAAGATGGAAAGACATTTTGTGGGACTGCGTGCAAAAGGGAAAGATGGAATGTCCTCCTGACAACATGATGACTAGTGTGATGAGCGCAAAAGTTCCTTGCCAAGAGGGCGAATTAAAAGTGATTAAGCTCACTAAACACAAATTGACCTATGAGGATTGTGAGGAAGAAATGGAAATGGCCATCAAACAAGCTTTGGGAAGCTTTGACCACGACCCGAACAGATGTTGCATTCCTCACGATGAGCACTATCATGTTATGGAAGTTGGTGACTCATCGAGCGGGGAAAGAGTAATAAGAAGGGTGTGTTGTCATCACGAAACCGAAGGTATGGAGGCTGCAAGAACCCCGGGGGACTATGGCTACGGAAGACACCTTGCCCAGATGAGAGAGGCGGTCCGTTCCCTATCCCGCGAAGAGCTCCGAGCTTTGTGTGAAAGTGAGGACGAAGTGTCTTCCCCCGTACTCTCTTTAAACCCGTCTGCGGGAGAAGGAGAAAATTTCCCTACCTTAGATGACTTCCTGTCACTACCGCCACTCTCGCCCTCACCTCCATTTGAAGACGGGTCGATGCTCCCGGATCATTACTGCTGTATGTTGACACTGGAAAAACACCGCGAAACTATAGGGATGGGGAAAGAACAAGGCGACTACCCGGTTTCATTTGAAAAACTCCGTGAGTCTGTCTACACCACGCAAGGAATGGTTACTGTGAATGAGCTGAGGAAAGAGGCGTGGCCTTACTCAACCAAGAATCCACCCATGCCTGTGGAAGAGCCAGCAAAGGATTGTGACCCCCTGGAAGTAAACTTCCTAACTCGTTCCGGACAGATACACACCGAGAATCCCAAAAAACAACCGCCACCGGGACACCGCTCGCCACCACCGTTTGCTAAGGAAACAAGCACCCCGGATCTCGAAAGAGAGGATCCTATTCTCACCCAACTTAAAAATACGCAGGCCAATATCTCTCTGTGGTCCCTTCTCACTTCATCATACCCGCACAAGCTCAAGTTGGAGGAGCATTTGGCCCGGACCATGGTCCCCACCACGGCTACCCCCGAAGAAGCTGTGCAGATGATTGGAAGCATCCAATATGGGAATATAGTCACGTTCACCGACTTGGACTTGCCCAAGTCTGGGGCTAACCACAACGAGGCCTTGTACATCACAGTGCAGTTGGATGGGCGCCGTCTCCCACGAGTATTGGTTGATAATGGCTCAGCTATGAACGTCCTTCCAGCTAAGATGATGGATTTACTCGGCCTCAAGACGACGGATCTGAGGCCCTCTTTGGTAACTGTCAAAGCATACGACTCCATAGCCCGGTCGGTCCTTGGGGTGGCGACTTTGAATTTATGGTTTGGGGAACAGAAAATGCCGACTGACTTCCAAGTGCTTGACATCCCCATGTCCTTCACCGCCTTGCTGGGGCGCCCTTGGCTACACAAAGTCAATGGGGTCGCCTCCACCCTACATCAATGTGTAAAATTCGTACAGGGAGGGAATTTGACTGTAATCTACGGGGATAACGTCACAACAGAGGGGACCAACACTAATGGGATCCCCATACTGGAAATCCAACATGAAGAGAGTGGTATAGTCTTTACCGGCTTCACAGGGATACCATCTGAGACCCACGTCCATTGCGTGGACCTCACACTTACCAAGGACAAGATCCCTCCCGCCATGAAAATGATGCGCCTAATGCACTATCTCCCGGGGCTTGGTCTAGGAAGGAGGCTCCAAGGGACCCACAGGGTTATTGAAATCAAAGAGAAAAAGACGCTCCACGGTTTGGGATACAAGCCGAGACCCGAGGATCTTGCGATGGACAAGAAGATGGCCCCAGAGAAAAACCGAGCCAGGGCCCAAGGGATTCCTTACAAAGCTCCCAACCTCCATCCCTACGCTTTTGACATAAGCCACTACTTCATTAAGGGGGGAACGCAGACCGGGACCTCAGAGGAAAAGGAGGCAATGGTGACCGACTGGGACCGACTGCAAGAAGACCTCAAAAGATTCCGAGGAAAGACCGCCAACCCTATCAGGAGAGCATTCCTTGACACGCCCGGAGCACCCACAGGGCACGAGCATATTTCCAAAGGAGTGCCCGAGGTGATAAAACAGTTTGAGGTTTTGTCTGCGGAAGGAGGCTACCAAGAGGAAGAACCCACTTGGGGCCAGTATGACAAATATGAGATCAAAAAGACGCCTACTGGGAAGGCAAAGGAAAAGGTCGAAGAAAACGAGTGGGATGGGACAGTGATGCAAGAACTCTTTGAGGAAGACACGGTTCTACCCAGCTTAGTTGATCATGGAAAAGGAATGGTCTCTGCAATAGGAGACGGGTCAATGGGAATCTTCGACCCTCGCACCTTGGTTGTACCACTAACATGCCCCTAAAGAATTGGGCTACTCTTTCTGGGCCGGTAGCTAGCAAGGAGGAAATGGCCAAAATGCTTGGATTGGTTCCTCGACCCTTTGAGTCTAGTGTTATAGGGTACAATGTAATCGAGTCTCCCCAGTCCCTCCTCTTTGAATTTGAGTCATTCTCGTCCGAGGGCCTCACGCCCGAAGACTATGAACTCGTAGCCAATATTGTATTTCCGTTTGCATTGAATGAAATGATGGACCTTTCCGAGTATCCCCTCATTGCCAACTTATTAGATGATAAATTAACTAATAACTTGAAAACGGTTAATAATGAATCAACTAATAAAGCAGACACACTAAACGAACAATACATTAAAGAATTCACAAAGCAGGTCGCCGATCAAGAGGAAAACCGTGCCCAAGCTGCAGAAGAGGTTTTGACCAAAGTGAATTTGGGTACCGAGGAAGAACCAAGAGAGACACAAGTAGGTGGATACTTCAAAAGGGATGAGAGGGAGGCCTTGATTGAATTGCTCAGAGAGTATGTGGATGTGTTCGCCTGGTCTTACAAAGACATGCCGGGGTTGGATGCCTCGATCGTGGAGCATAAGATCCCCTTGGATCCGGAAGTAAAACCAGTCAAGCAAAAGCTCCGACTAATCAAACCCGAGTGGTCCCTGCAGGTAAAGGAGGAGATAGAAAAGTTACTTAGAGTTAGCTTTATACAGGTTATAGAGTACCCCTCATGGCTCTCTAACATAGTCACTGTTACAAAAGCCAACGGGAAGGTCCGATGCTGTGTCGATTTCAGAGACCTCAACAAGGCAAGTCCCAAGGACGATTTTCCCCTCCCAAACATTGATATATTGGTGGATACGACCTCTAGTTTCGAGGTAAAATCCTTTGTGGACGGTTTCATCGGATACAATCAGATTAAAATGGCCGAGGAAGATCAACCCCACCATTTGTATTGCATGACGACCCCTTGGCCTTTCTCTACTTGGGGCATTGACATCATCGGAAAAATCACTCCCCCAGGGAGCAACGGCCATGAATTCGTCTTGGTGGCCGTGGATTACATCACAAAGTGGGTTGAAGCCAAGTCCTACAAAGTCCTTACCTCCAAGAAGGTGGCACTATTCATCAAGGAGAACATCATGTGCCGATATGGGGTCCCAAATGAAATCATCACAGATAATGGCTCACACTTCGAAGGAGAGTGCAACCAACTGTTGCAAGAATTTTGGGTCACTCGCCACAAGTCTTCCCCATATAGGCCCCAAACCAATGGAGCGGTAGAAGCCGCTAACAAAACACTCGAAAGGATCATTAAGAAGATGGCAACACGAGGAAGGGATTGGCCCGATAAGCTACACCTAGCGTTGTGGGGATACCGAACCTCGGTCAGAACCGCCATAGGGGAAACCCCATTTGCTCTGACTTATAGGATGGAAGCCATGCTCCCAGCTGAACTAGAAATTCCGTCATTAAGGATCCTGTTGGAAAATCAAATCCACGAAGTGGACGGGCTTCGGAGCCGACATGATGAGTTAGCCCTTTTGGACGAACGCCGCTTAAGGGCAATGGAGCACACACGTGCCTACCAAGGGAGGATGGCACGAGCCTTCAACAAAAGAGTGAAGCCTCAAGAGATTCGGGTCGGGGATTTGGTGCTCAAAGAGAAACCCCCAGGGAGGTCTAACCCTGATGGGAAATGAGAACCCGTATGGATTGGCCCTTTTGTGGTACGAGAGATATTCTCAGGAGGCGCAATGAGACTTGAATATTTGGATGGGAATCCCTTCGTGCACCCGGTCAATGGTGATAAGCTTCGCCGGTATTATGTTTAAAAAAAAAAAAAGGGAGCAAGGTTTGCGTCAAAAATTGTTGGAAAGAACTACGATGACCTGAGCCCCTTTAGTCTTACTTGTAAAAGGGGAACGTAGGCAGCCAACTATTGGTCCGGTCTAAAAAATAAATAAAATTCAAATTTTGTTTCTCCAAAGGAACTCATTCGATAACCACTTTCATTACGGTTAAAACACTTCTTTGATGAGTTCAAGCACGGTCTACCCTTGACCTCGGGCAACAGGCTAAATGACTAATAAAACACTAAAGAAAACTAATGTGTCTGCAATGACAGTGAGTGGATACTTAGGGCTGTAAGGCCATTATTGACCTTCGCCCCTCCATTTCTTCTTTTGACTCCTCCGATAAAAATTAGGTCCCCGAGCGACCATTGTGAGATAAAAATTAGGTCCCCTGAGCGACCGTTGTGAGATAAAATTAGGTCTCCCGAGCGACCGTCTTGAGATAAGAGTTAGGTCCCCCGAGCGACCGTTTTGAAATTAGAATTAGGTCCCCCGAGTGGCCCCGTGTGAAGCAAAATCTAGGCCGCCTGGATGGTGTATATTGAGAAAAGAAAAAACTTAGAATGAGAAAAGCATTCCTTGACGTAAGCCCATGATTGACTTTGCCTCTGACCGAATGAGTGTCACGCTCGAACCTTCGCCTCTGACCAAATAAGTGTCACGCCCGAACCCTTGCCTCTGACCAAATAAGTGTCACGCCCGAACCTTTGCCTCTGACCGAATGAGTGTCACGCCCAAAACTTGCCTCTGACCAAATGAGTGTCACGCCCGAAACATGCCTCTGACCAAATAAGTGTTACGCCCGAAACTTGCCTCTGACCAAATGAGTGTCACGCCTGAACCTTCGCCTCTGACCAAATGAGTGTCATGCCCGAGTCCTTGCATCTGACCGAATGAGTGTCATGCCCGAGTCCCCGCCTCTTACCGAGTGAGTGTCATGCCCGAATCCTAGCCTCTGGCCCAATGAGTGTCACGCCCGAGTTCCCGCCTCTGACCAAAGGAGAGTCACGCCTGTTCCTTAGGAAAGGATAAAAAAATATCCACCTAGGTCCCAAAGGCTTGAGACGCCAAGTTCTCCACCCGACCTTGAATGGTCGCCCAAAGGTTTGAGACGCCAAGTTCTCCACCCGACCTTGAACGGTCACCCTTAGGCTTAAGACGCTAAGTTCCCCACCCGACCTCGACGGTCGCCTATAGGTTTGAGTAGCCTTAAAATCTCTCACCCTTTTCGAACTACAATAGGCTTGATTCCCTCGAATAGGGATACGTAGGAATCCTATACATCTAGGTCCAGCCATAGAACAAATCGGCTATGCCGTCCTCCCATCAGATTGGGATGCTTGTTTTATCGACAACCCCGTTTTCTTCAAAAGCGACGTTGTCGAGGGGCTCTATAAGTACCCCAATCTGAAATCGACCTACTTAGAGGAATTCTTGGTACCATTTAGGGATAAACCAATGGTACAAGACCTCACTAGGATAAACCTGATATTCCAGGACTGAACTGGAATTAAACTTGGAAAAATCCAGAAGCTCGCCAAGTCGAGTCGTACGGATGGTTTAGGCACATGAGGTCCCTAGCCGTACGGCTACTTTGGTCACCCTCAGCCTCTATAAATTGAACCCCATGCTGATCATTTCGGGGGGGAGAAACAACATAAGAAAGATTACTCTGTCAAAATCACTCCAGTAGTGTGAGAGAAGAGTGAAACAAAGAGTGAAAGAGAGAAAGGAAGATTGGCTAAATCAAAATAGGTAAAGCCACTTTTCTCCCCCTCCCTTCTCTTCATCCATAACTCTATTTTCCATTTAATCTTTGTTTAAGTTTATGTTGATCTTTACATTACTTGTAAGACTTGTCCATTCAAGCACCTTTATATTACTTGCAAGACTTGTCCATTCAAGCAATTTTTACATTTATGCAATTGTACATTCAAGCAAACATACATATATTACTCTATATTTCTCTTGTCCAAGCCATGAGATGATCCAAGGTGCCCTCCATGCCTTGTGTGGAAGTGGTTCAAACCTAGATGATCATGGCTTGTTGATTGTCATTTACATTCTTGTCTAGTTAAAATGATACTTTTGTTGGCAATAATGATCATTTGGATGATAAAGCTTCCATCTTTATCATCCAACATTGATCTAGCTCTAAAGTCCCTTTTGGGGTTACAAAGATTCAATCTTTATGTGTTAATTTGACTCCTTAAAGGTTAATAAGTCATAAAAATGCCATCTTGGTGATAAAGTTTCAATCTTTAATCACCAAATGGTCAATTTTGGCCCTAAGGGCATGTTCATCAACTTTTCTCAATTTTCTCCAAAGATTTCTTATGATCACACCCAAATACTTGTTTTGTGGACTAAATGATGATCATTTAGCATAGGAATGTTGTATTTAAACTTATAAAGTGTTTTAAGCAAACTAGAATCAAAACAGTTATGTCCAGTTTCAACAGAATGTTCTGTTTCTGCTCTGAAACTGGACTGTTCTTGACTAAACTGTAAAATCCCAGGAAACTACCCGTCCATCCGTACGGCTATGTTGGGAACAGAGGGCAAAATGTCTGTTTTTCCCTCTGATCCCTATTTTCTTAATAAACAGACCCTGTCAGTTAAGTTTTTCCAAGCAAAACCAATAACAGAAACTTTTCCGTTGAATACACACACACACATGCACATTTTTCAAACTAACAAGGGAGACTCGGTTTTTTCCGAGGCACTTTGGGTGAACCGCAAATATGTTCTTCCCAAAGTGTAACGTGACCTCCGAACTCACCTTCTCTAACTATTTTCATTTGTTTGGTTTAAAATTAACAAATGTGGCGACTCCGTTTCTTTTTTCGTTAGAAAAGTTACCCGTGTTTGGCATTTCTTCTGTTGGGTTTCCAAGTAACATGCGCAGCGGAATATAGCAATTAAAATTTTAAGATACCCAAAGCCATGGATCCGCTCATATGATTAAATCAAATACAACATAATGAATAAAGGAAAAACTAACCCTTGATGGCTATCAAAGTTTTCTCTTGGTCTTTGGTGGAGATTTGAAGACTTGATCACGATCACAAAGCTTGAACACGAACTTTGAAGATGATGATTTTCACCCTCTAGCGGTATCCACACTTCGAACGAATATCAAAGGAGCTTCTTTGATCTTGGTTGCTAGACCAATATTATGAAACACACTTTCACAATACAATAAAGAACTATATGGAATTTATTTTGTGAATTATTTTGTTCCTCAATCAATGATATCTTAGAACAAAATAAAATCTCTCTCAAACTCTTTGAGACTCACAAAAGCACTAGTAAAAATGGTCTGGCCGAATTGGGGTTTTTATACACAATTAAGACCTATTCCAAATAGGAATCTTGTGCCAAAAACCTTTCTTAATCGAATTAGGAAATTTCCAGTCGGCATACCGGGCGCCCACCTGGTACCCCCCGAGCGCCCGCTCATTTGGGCAGAAGGTCAAGGTCTTTTCCGGCTTATTCAGGCGCCCGCCTGGTTCAACCAAAGCGCCCGCTTGGTTGACCAGGAGGCCCAGAATAATTCCAGAAATTCCCTTGAGGTCCTTCGACCCTAAATTCCAATATAGTCCTCTTATTTAAGATTCGTTCTATTGTGTGTGACCCTCTAGGATTATACTAAGTTGGCAATGGGCTCAAACATGATTCCATAAGATATGATTAGGTTCTAGCAAACCGTCATACCTACCCAAATAGTATAACTAGATACAAGTTCGCATTCCTTTAGAATATGTCATAACCCCTTTGTCCACGATGTCATTGAACACAAGTCATGGTCAAACAGTCATCTTGTCTTGTTCAATACTTTCTCGATTCTGAATATGTTGATAATTCAAACGCTATTGATCCAATCAATCCATTTGAGTCCGGCCGAACATTTCATAAACATCATTCCTTCGAGGGGCCCAAGCTTGACATCTCTCCGTGTAGGGACAAATCCATTTAGCTTATTATTCTTCCCAACGGGAATCCGATTATGCCAATCATACCCTTTATAACTACCGTGTTAAGGTAGCGTTTGAATATGTCAAACACAATTTTCATCAAGTGGAAGACTGTAATAACTTCATGTCTAAGGATTCAAATGACATAACTAATATGAGATATATGTATGACATAGACCATGACATAAATCTCATACAGCGGGTCATGTCCAGTACCTTGTTCCAAACAAGTACCCATAAATCTAACATGATCATCTCATGATCATTTAGCCTTTATACTAGTGCTTAATAAGTACTAGGGACGGGGATTATTATAAGTAAACATGAACAACAATAATAATCAAAACATCTCTTTTATTAATATGAAATAAATGATAACAATTACAATGTTTATTAAACATGCCTAGGGCACCACTACCAACCATCTCCCACTTGCCCTAGGCCCAATCTCCCATGTATCTAATACCCATGGACCTAACATGACCATCATGTTTAGCTTGTGGAAGTCCCTTTGTTAGCGGGTCCGCAACATTGTCATCAGTAGGTACTCTGCATATATTTACGTCTCCCTATCAACGATCTCTCGAATGATATGAAAACGCCTAAGTATGTGTTTGGATTTCTGATGTGCTCTTGGTTCCTTTGCTTGAGCAATAGCCCCATTATTATCGCAATAAAGGTCTATTGGATTAGCAATACTAGGAACCACTTCAAGTTCGGTTATGAACTTCTTAATCCAAACAGCTTCCTTTGCAGCATCCGATGCAGCAATATACTCAGCTTCTGTTGTAGAATCAGCGGTTGTACTTTGCTTGGAACTCTTCCAGCTTACAGCTCCACCATTTAACATAAACACAAAACCCGATTGCGATCGGCTATCATCTTTGTCGGTTTGGAAGCTTGCATCCGTGTAAGCATTTACAACGAGATCATCTTCCATTCCTCCATAGACCAAAAACGAGTCTTTAGTTCTTCTTAAGTACTTAAGAATCGCTTTTACAGCTATCCAGTGATTTTCGCCAGGGTTGGATTGGTATCTACTTGTCATGCTCAAAGCATAAGATACATCCGGCCTAGTACAAATCATGGCATACATGATGGACCCAATTACCGAAGCATATGGAACATCATTCATTTTCTCACGCTCATCATTTGTCTTAGGACATTGAGTCTTGCTTAGAGAAACTCCATGTAACACGGGCAAGGTGCCTCTCTTAGAATTTTCCATACGGAATCTTCTAATGACCTTGTCAATGTATGTACTTTGGCTTAAACCAAGTAGCCTCCTTGATCTATCTCTATAGATCTTAATGCCAAGTATATATGCGGCTTCACCCATATCTTTCAATGCGAAGCACTTTCCTAACCAAGTCTTCACAAACTGAAGTGTAGGAATATCGTTTCTAATGAGTAATATGTCATCCACGTATAAAATAAGGAATAGCACTATGCTCCCACTAATCTTCTTGTATACACAAGGCTCATCTTCGTTTTTTATGAAACCAACTCTTTGACCGATTCATCAAAACGGAGATTCCAACTCCTAGAAGCTTGCTTCAATCCATAGATGGATCTCTGCAATTTGCATACCTTAGAATCTTGTTCAAAACCTTCTGGTTGTGTCATATACACATCCTCTTGAAGTTTTCCATTCAGGAAAGCGGTTTTGACGTCCATCTGCCATATTTCATAGTCATGATATGCGGCAATGGCAAGCAAAATTCTTATAGACTTGATCATTGCTACGGGTGAAAAGGTCTCATCATAGTCAATACCATGAACTTGCCTATAACCTTTCGCTACAAGCCTAGCTTTGTAAGTATGCACCTTCCCATCCATGTCAGTCTTCTTCTTGAAGACCCATTTGCATCCTATGGTTTTTACACCTTCGGGCGCATCAATCAAATTCCAAACTTGATTGTCTTGCATGGATTGCAATTCGGATTCCATGGCTCCAAGCCACTTGTCCGAATCAGGAGAAGACATCGCCTCTTGGTAGGTTGACGGTTCATCATTCTCAATGATTTCTACCTCATTACTATCCGTTACGAGAAATCCATATCTCTCGGGCTCGGATCGTAACCTACTAGATCTGCGAGTTGCTTGTGTATTTTGAACAGGTTCCACAACTCCTTGTGGTTCTTGTTCTTGCTCCACTATTGGTTCAATGTTATTTTCTGGGTCTCGAATTTCTTCAAGATTTATTTTACTCCTACTGATTTCTTTGGAGAGAAACTCTTTCTCTAGAAAGACACCAGTTCGGGCAACAAACACTTTGTTGTCCTCACGGTTGTAAAAGTAATATCCTCTTGTTTCCTTAGGATATCCCACGAAAATACATTTATCAGATTTGTGTGCAAGTTTGTCTGAGACAAGTCTTTTGACAAAAGCTTCACAACCCCAAATCTTCATGAAAGATAAACAAGTTTTCTTTCCACTCCACATCTCATATGGAGTCTTTTGAACCGATTTAGTTGGAACACGATTTAGTGTGAAAGCAGCGGTTTCTAGGGCGTAACCCCAAAAGGATATTGGAAGATCAACTTGACTCATCATTGATCGAACCATGTCTAACAAAGTCCGATTCCTCCTCTCGGACACACCATTCCATTGTGGTGTTCCGGGTGGAGTCAATTGTGAAACTATTCCACAATTCTTTAGATGATCATCAAATTCTTGACTTAAGTATTCTCCACCTCGATCTGATCGAAGTGCTTTTATACTTTTGCCAAGTTGTTTTTCTACTTCATTTTGAAATATTCTAAATATCTCAAATGCTTCACTTTTATGTTTCATTAGGTAAACATACCCAAATCTACTATAATCATCAGTGAAGGTTATGAAGTATTGAAATCCTCCCCTAGCATTGCTACTTAATGGTCCGCATACATCGGAATGTATCAACCCCAATAAGTCGCTTGCCCTTTCACCCAACTTGGTAAAAGGTGTCTTAGTCATTTTTCCAAGAAGACACGACTCACAAGTATCATATGACTCTAAGTCACATGAACCCAAAAGTCCGTCCCCATGGAGCTTTGAGATACGCTTCTCATTAATATGACCGAGACGGCAATGCCACAAATAAGTATGATTTACATCATTAGGTTTAGATTTCTTATTTACATGATAGACATTATTTTCATTCTTGACATCCAAGATATAAAGGCCATTAAATGAATTAGCAATACCATAAAGCACATCATTTAAATAAATAGAAAATTTCTTATTCTCAATAAGAAACTTAAAACCTTCATTATCCAAACAAGAAATTGAAATAATATTTCTGCTTAAATCCGGAACATAATAACAATTGTTCAAAACAAGAATTAATCCGGAAGGTAAAGTGACTTCATAAGTCCCTACGGCTAATGCAGCAACTCTTGCTCCATTCCCCACGCGTAGATCTACTTCACCTTCTTTAAGCAGTCTCCTATTCTTTAGTCCCTGCACATTTAGACAAATGTGAGAACCACATCCGGTATCCAATACCCAAGAATCAGTGGTAGAAAGGAGAATATCTATCATATAGATACCTGAAGTCGATGCAGCCTTGCTGCCCTTCTTCTTCTTTTGCTCTTCCAAGAAAGCCTTGCAATTACGTTTCCAATGACCAATTTCTTGACAATGGAAACAGATTGCATCCTTTTGTGAATCGGGTTTTGCCTCAGAAGCCTTGGCAACCTTTGCCTTGCTTATTTTGGGTTTGACAACTTTCTTACCCTTTCCTTTGGCACTAGCCTTCTTCCCATCATGAACCAAGAGCACGGGAGAACCTTTCTCCACAATTTTCATCTCTGCAGTTTTGAGCATCCCATGCAACTCAGAGAGATTCTTATCCATTCCATGCATGTTATAATTCATCACAAACTGATTATAACTTTTAGGCAATGAATTAAGAATGAGATCTGTGGCTAGCTCCAATGGGATTGGATAGCCATTTCTCAAGGTGCTCTACATAACCTTTCATTTTAAGAAAGTGAGGACTCACTTGTTGCCCTTCATTCATTTTACTAGTAGTGAATGCAATAATGGTCTTGTACCTCTCTTGCCTAGCTTGCTCTTGAAACATGGTTCTCAACTCCACGCCTATCTCATAGGCTTCCAAATGTTCCAAACTTTGTTGGAGTTTTGAACACATAGCAGCAAGCATGAGACAACTTACATCTCTAGAATCATTACGATGTTTCTTGTAATTGTCTCTTTCTACCCTAGGGGCAGTAGGCGGTGGTTCAGTAGGGAGAGGCCCATCGAGAATGTACAACTTATCTTCTTGCCTAAGAACGATTCTTATGCTACGGATCCAATCCATAAAGTTAGTACCATTCTCTTCGAGCTTATCCTTCTCAAGGATCGATCGCAACGACATTGATTGAGTGTTATTAGTCATTATCTACAAATATGCAAAATTTCCAAAATTTAATAAGTACCGATTTTCATTAAAGAGATAAATAATGTATTTTAAACAAAATACTCCCACTAAATTATATAACCTTCATATACATCCAATGTATAATATAATTTAATTGGGCTAAGATCTAACTTTAATTTAACTTTTGAGTCCACGGAGGCGGACCGCTCAAAAACTAAATTAATTAGGTAGACAATCATGTCAATCATATCCAATATGATTCTTAGATTCTTTTATGAGATTTTTGAGAAATCCAATTTCAAAAACATGTTTAATCTCATCTTTTGCCTAGGCCCAAAACTGTTTTGACGCCTAATTAAGTCCAACCATTTTAAACGCATAGGAACCATTCAATTTAATGCACCTTGCGGAGGCAAGCCCACATTAAATTAATGAACCTCATCTTGCTCATACATGAATAAAATCAATGCACTTCGCGGAGGCGAACCCACATCAAAATCACCCATATATAAACAAGTGTTTAATCATGGCATGGCAAAGAAGGACTTAAAACTTTCTTTGAAGGTTCATCACATATAGCATATAACACATTTATGAGCACATAATATAAACATGTTACACATCAAGTTTAGCCACTAAATTAATCCCATTAATTTAAGCATGATATTTATGTGTCATTAGTTTCTCTATAATTATGAGGATGAGACTAATTCAACTTTGGTTATTATCTCCAAATCAAGACAACAAGAAGTGCGGTCGAACTAAGCCATTAGGCAACCACAATCCCGCACTAATTCAAGAAACCAAGAAAGTAGTCCATGTGGCCGAAACTAAGCAATAGATGGTCTCGATGAACGTAGGCCAATTGCATTCACAATTCCACATGGATCTCCAATCATTGAATCAAGAACTTTGTTTCTCAATTTTAGTAATTATGAACTCTTCATAATTCTAACTTCGTTTTATCTTTGAAACTTTGATTGCGATCAATTTTGGGAAACACAATCTCGATGAACGCAGATTAGCCATCCAAAACTTGAACCAATCTAGGAATCACAAGACTAAAACAAATAGGAAAATCAAACCCCAAAATCCACACACAAACCAACTACCCAAAACCTATTCCAGATCAGCAAGTCTGGACTGGTTCTGTTACTGGTTTTGTCGAATTTGTCGAAAATTCCATATTCAGATTTTAACCAAAATCAGAACATATTCTGCCCAGCGAGCGCCCGCCTGGTTATGACCAAGCGCGCGCCTGAATGGCCAGAATAGTATAGAATTTTAAAGTTTGAAAATTTTGTCTCAAAATTATTTTTCCCCGATTATTAAAACTTTGATCCAATAAAAAATCAATAATCGAAATAATTCAGAATCCACCATAATTTTTATTGCGATTGAATCGTGCGATTAAAGTTGCAAAACAATAAACCACATAAAATCACAAAACACATAAGCATCATATATTCCAATATTCATATCATGCAAGGCACATAAACAATTTATATACACATAACATGATCCAAGTATTGAATTAATCAACATGAACGGGGCTCTGATACCACTGTTGGGTTTCCAAGTAACATGCGCAGCGGAATATAGCAATTAAAATTTTAAGAAACCCAAAGCCATGGATCCGCTCATATGATTAAATCAAATACAATATAATGAATAAAGGAAAAACTAACCCTTGATGGCTATCAAAGTTTTCTCTTGGTCTTTGGTGGAGATTTGAAGACTTGATCACTATCACAAAGCTTGAACACGAACTTTGAAGATGATGATTTTCACCCTCTAGCGGTATCCACACTTCGAACGAATATCAAAGGAGCTTCTTTGATCTTGGTTGCTAGACCAATATTATGAAACACACTTTCACAATACAATAAAGAACTATATGAAATTTATTTTGTGAATTATTTTGTTCCTCAATCAATGATATCTTAGAACAAAATAAAATCTCTCTCAAACTCTTTGAGACTCACAAAAGCACTAGTAAAAATGGTCTGGCCGAATTGGGGTTTTTACACACAATTAAGACCTATTTCAAATAGGAATCTTGTGCCAAAAACCTTTCTTAATCGAATTAGGAAATTTCCAGTCGGCATACCGGGCGCCCGCCTGGTACCCCCCGAGCGCCCGCTCATTTGGGCAGAAGGTCAAGGCCTTTTCCAGCTTATTCAGGCACCCGCCTGGTTCAACCCAAGCGCCCGCTTCGTTAACCAGGAGGCCCAGAATAATTCCAGAAATTCCCTTGAGGTCCTTCGACCCTAAATTCCAATATAGTCCTCTTGTTTAAGATTCGTTCTATTGTGTGTGACCCTCTAGGATTATACTAAGTTGGCAATGGCTCAAACATGATTCCATAAGATATGATTAGGTTCTAGCAAACCGTCATACCTACCCAAATAGTATAACTAGATACAAGTTCGCATTCCTTTAGAATATGTCATAACCCCTTTGTCCACGATGTCATTGAACACAAGTCATGGTCAAACAGTCAACTTGTCTTGTTCAATACTTTCTCGATTCTGAATATGTTGATAATTCAAACGCTATTGATCCAATCGATCCATTTGAGTCCGGCCGAACATTTCATCAACATCATTCCTTCGAGGGGCCCAAGCTTGACATCTCTCCGTGGAGGGACAAATCCATTTAGCTTATTATTCTTCTCAACGGGAATCCGATTATGCCAATCATACCCTTTATAACTACCGTGTTAAGGTAGCGTTTTAATATGTCAAACACAATGTTCATCAAGTGGAAGACTATAATAACTTCATGTCTAAGGATTCAAATGACATAACTAATATGAGATATATGTATGACATAGACCATGACATAAATCTCATACAGCGGGTCATGTCCAGTACCTTGTTTCAAACAAGTACCCATAAATCTAACATGATCATCTCATGATCATTTAGCCTTTATACTAGTGCTTAATAAGTACTAGGGACGGGGATTATTATAAGTAAACATGAACAACAATAATAATCAAAACATCTCTTTTATTGATATGAAATAAATGATAACAATTACAACGTTTATTAAACGTGCCTAGGGCACCACTACCAACATCTTCCTCGTACGAACTTTGCTTGTTTCACCCCGAGGGACGGGATCCTTACAGATATATTCGTTATTTAGTTCTGTGTCTGCATCTTTTAATGAATCGTTATTAATTATTGGTATATCATTAGCTTGATTAGTTAATTTATCTTTTATAAGAGTGGCTATAGCGGGATTCTCGGAAAGATCGAGACTTTCAATTAATGCACGAGGAAAGACAACGTTTGCGATTACATTGTAGTCTTTTGAATTGAGGTCATTAGACATGGACGGAGACACGAACTCATAAGTAAGAACATGGAACCTAACCGACCTAGGGGAAATTGACTCTCTAGGGGACGAACTGACCAGCACCAGATTCTCGATAGTGTGAATACCCCTTTCCGATGAAGCGATGCATGGGAAGTATCTTGTGATTATTTTTATTTACAAAGGGAATATTCTTAACGGCATTAAAATTATGAGAGTCGCCACGCCGTTTTAATTAAAGCCAAAACATTGAAAAAAGCATTTTAGTGGGTTCGGGGGTCAAATTACAACAAGAGAAGAATATTGAACGTTATCACTCCTATTGCCCGAATTGATCGGTCTTTCTATCATGATGAATGTGTTAGTAGTGTGTTAGTGATTTAGACCGGATCCGAAGATTGCCTACATTCCTCTCAATGTGAGAAGCTCAGGTCAGCGTAGTTCGCAGAGAATTAGAATAGGCAGAAGGATCGGGATCATGCATAATGAGGGGGGAATTACCTAAAGATTAGGGTTTGGAAGTAGTTCCTAGATCATCCTTGGGTTGATGAACCCTCGATCATCATTGGCTATGAAATAACATGTAATTATGAAGATCGCAACCCTAAATATAGCATAAATAAGGTTTTAATCTATGAACACGAAGAACATGCGAAGAACATATTATGAACATATGAATGAGCATGCAAAGAATATGAAGAAACTATGAATAAACATGCAAGAACATGAATATAAAAGATCTACATTAAAAATAATGCAAGAACACGAAGAAAAAGTTAGATAACTTACCTATGTTGGCAAGAAATAAACCTTGGATCTTCTTGAGTGTTTGAATGCTAATTAGAGAGCAAAATAGTGTTTAAGAACTCCAAAATTCGTACTTAGAGCTCTCAAAATCGGACCCTTAAACCAATAGCATGGGATTGGTTTATATAGTAAACATATGGGAGGATCTGATGGTCCAGATCATCCGGCGCAAGGTTGGCCGCCTGGCCATGGTTGAAGCCGGTGACAATAGTGGCCGCGTGGCCAAGATCAACGCGGAGTAAGGTTGGCCGCGTGGCCAAGGATGCCGGCTGACTTGATTCTTAAGCTAGGGTTTCTGCATGGTTTTAAGGAAACCATTTACTACCTAATTTGATAGATTTTGTCATAAATGAGATATTTCGAGAATCCGGGACAAGTCTTTGCAAGGTTTCTAATTCCTATAAAGTCCTTGTATTTTTGGGAAAGTCCTAATAAACTCATTTTCAGGTCGGGTACTAACAGTAGCCCCTCGGCGACGCTTCTTGCAAGGCAATGTGGGGTCGACGATAAAAGAAGGATCCGTCTGAAACATGAGTTTCAAAACAGATGAAAGGTAAGGGAACGGCTGAACCTTGACAGGCGACCTACGTATCCGCGGGGGAATCAAGCCAAACGTAGTTCAAATCTGATAGAAATTGGGAACGACTGTCCTCTGATGGGGAACAAAGTCTTCTGCTGGGGAAAATGCATCTGCTGGGGATGATAGATGACCGCGTCGGTCGGGTGGCTGAACCTTTTCAGGTTTCCTACGTATCCTCTGAGGAATCAAGCCAAACGTAGTTCAGAGACATTGGGGAAAGACGAGACATCGAACTTCTACTGCGGATAATAAACCTACGGATACTATCTTGTATGAAGAACGAACATTTGTAAGCAATGAAGTTATTTGGGAAAAATGAAGACTACGTCGTCTAAATAATCCCAAGATGGAATGGTAAACGCAATCAGGATCGCCAGGGTTCCTGCCGATTGCGCTAAAGTAATAGATGTCGGATCTCTCGCGAACAGAAAACGCCGAGGCTTCTGCCAACCACGATCGATCAAGGATACGTATGTCATAGAGGCGCCGGAGTCTCTACGATCATGCAAATCCTAATAAATGCTGGATCTTTCGCAAACAGAAACGCCGAGGGTTCTGCCAATTACGATTGATCTAGGATGGTATGTCAGAGAGGCGCCGAAGTCTCTACGATCATGCAAATCCTAAAATAGATGCTGGATCGCCCGCAAACAGAAACGCCGAGGCTTCTGCCAATCCCGATCGATCTAGGATGCGTATGTCATAGAGGCGCCGAAGTCTCTACAACCATACGAATCCTAAGCAAATATTCGGTGAAGAATGGAAATTTTAAGGGGCTTTCTGTACCCAAAAGTAACGAATATCAGTCAAAATTGTGCTAAGGGCATTTAAGATGAATTAAAAGGAAAAGATCAGGGACAAAAGTGGAATTTTATCTGAAGGGACAAGGTTGGCCGCGTGGCCAAACACACTATATTGCAATAGTGTCCGCGTGGCCAAGACCGCTGAGTGGTCAGATCTCTTTCACACGGATCGCTGATCTGACGGCTGGGGTTGCAAGGGCAAAAGTGGCCGCGTGGCCAAGGATGCCGACGGGCTGACTCCTTGGTCACATCACCAGACACCTCCCCTCTTCTTCTTCTTTTCTTCTTTCTTCTTCTTCCTTCCTCCATTGTTAACGAGTTAGAGAGAGAAAATTAGGTTTTTAGAGAGAGAAAGTTTGGATTTTGATAATCTTGGAGACTTCATTTCACATATCTCTTGAAGTTATGGCAGATTGGATTAATGAGGCGTTATTTAGGGATTTCTCGGGCCAAGGTGGGTATATGATTCCACAACAAGATCCACAAGGAGAGGGGCACGGTAATGCTCAGGGCGGAGGAAATGTAGGGCCTGACCCAGGAGCGGGCTTTGAAGCGGCGCCCTTAATTCCACGGGGCGGTTTGAGACCACGAGCCGCGACTCGGAATTATCGCGATAATCTGCTGCGGTCTACGTTCGACCAAGATTACGATTTTTACATCGACTCTGAGCGTCATTGGTCGATGGGGCTTCCGGAGACGCGAGAGGTAAATTTCGAATTTTCATTCCTCTCCTTCTCGCACATTTGTATGTTTTATGCACATAATATGAAATGCTAGAATAATGGAATGCTAGAATTTAAATTGCTAGAATTGTAAATTGCTAGAATGGTAACATACATGTGTTGTGTTTACCTGCAGAGGATCAAGGCTCGTGGGTCCACAGTGACTGTGGGAAAACTGTGGGCGTCCCTGCCGGAGGGACCGGGCGGTTTGCGTGCTCGAATCGAGGCTATGGGCTTTGGCCCCTTCTTTGACAGTGTCCGCATGGTCGGGGCTACCCTGAAGGTGGCAGCGGTGATAGAGGTGTGCCGGGAGTTCTGGTGGGATACCACCCATACCTTCCACTTCAGTTGGGGAGAGATTACCATCACGCCGACGGATTTCGCGGCCATCACGGGGTTGAGGTTTACTGGTACCCCTTTGCCTTTTGATGAGAGCTTGGCAGAGCGGCGGAACTATAGACAGGCTCTGCTGGGAGTTGACACTGAGGGAGGAGGTGTCAAGGGTTATGGAGTGGAGGCCGGGAAGGTGAATCGCTTGGTGGAGGTGGCTATTGAGGCCTTTAGTAGGGGGGAATATGATTTGGATTGCTTGGTCCGGCTGTTCTTATGGTACAGCTTTTCAGAGATTTTGTTTTCCAGTGGGGCTACTGTCTGCCGGTACTCACTGCTAGGGGCTTTTGTGGACTTGGACTTAGTCGGTGGGATTTCTTGGGTGGAGCTGGTTTGGCTGAGATTTACCGGGCTTTGGACCATTGCTTGAGGGCTAGCTCGTCGGCCTTTGACGGGTTTCAGTTTGCCTTTGAGGTACGCTCTTGACTACCCTTCTTTTCATTTGTTGAGATCTCTGTTCCATCTTTTGGTCTGAAATGTCTCTCTCATTATATGCACAGGCTTGGGTGTACGAGGTCTTCGGTGTCGCCCCTTTTCAGTTGGTGACGAGTGCTAACAAGGTTGTTCCCATCATGTCGTACTGGTGCAAGGGCAATAGGGCTCCTCCCCGCAGAAACCGGGACAGGAAGACAGTGGATGCTGCTGATCTGAGGAGGGTGTTCGCGATGTCTGAGCCCATCGGTGTTAGATTTTACCCATGGATCCCGGCCAATGAGGCTTCGGTGGGTCCCTATGTAGTGGATTTGACCGCTTCTAGGGTTCTGCTTGTGGGTCTCACCGGGGAGGCCATGTATCTTGGGGAGAGGGTGGTTCGTCAGCACAGGGCTGGTGCGTTACCGTGGGCTCCTTATGACCCTCCTCGGGATATGCTCCGTCCCGCGAGGTTGGCGACTTTCTTGGCTCCCACTCCGGCAGAGCATTACAGAGGGAGTGATGATTATGCCGGCTACGTGCGGACATGGCTGATCAGCCCTCAGGTTCGGGCTCGGATGCTATCGGGAGAGGGATCGAGCTCGGCCCGGTACGTTGGTCGGAGTCGGCCTTTGGTTGACATACCCCTTCGCTCAAGTAGTATGAGAGTGATGAGGGGTGGCTGGGAGGTGGAGCTGAGCTTGGAGCCGACTGATGCAGATCTCGTTGAGGAGACATTTATTCCTCCGCCCGACGCTGGGGTACGGCTTGGTGCTTTATATTAGTCATGTTTGCACACACCTATTTCTTTCTGCATTATAATCATTGCCTTGGTTTCCCTTTCAGGTGACTTGGGAGACATATATTCGTTCAGCCCGGCGGGAGAACGTGTTGATGCACTTACTGAGGGAGGCTTACCATTCATGTACTTGTCAGAGGGACGACGTTGCGTCACCCCAGCGTCGTGAGCGGTCTCCGAACGGTGCGGGATCTTCTCACCTTGGTGGTCGAGCGGTCCGGGGACGGAGTTCGGGTGCCGGTAGCTCTCGGGCTTTAGCGCGGCGTGGAGACACCACGGAGGAGGATTCTGATTAGGCGGGGCCCATCTTTCCATCTTTATTTCCTACACTGTTAGCTAGTAGAGAGCAGAGGGATATGTATGTATAGAACCAATGTGTAAAATGCATGTATGTATATCATGTTTCTAAAATGCAAATTTATTGTGGGAGCCTACTTGTGCAAACTAGTTATTTTACAAATGTTCCTAATTTTATACAATGCATGAGCCACGGGACGGGGCAGGTACGTAGTTGCATGGATCCGTCACGGAGTGGGAAGAAACAAACTGGATTTCTGCATGGAGCGATGTTGGCCGCATGGCCATGGCGAGGCCCAGAACAATGTTGGCCGCCTGGCCATGGCAAGATCCGGAGCAATGTTGGCCGCGTGGCCTAGGACGAAGTTGGCCGCCTGGCCAAGGACAATATCGGCCGCGGGGCCAAAGGCATATGTGGCCGCGTGGCCAAATCCTGCGCCGCCTCCGGTTTTCCTTTTCCTGGCAAGAGTGGGAGTTCGTACCCTATTTAATGAACCCTTTGCAGCCATAAAAACGTACCAGCAACCTTTTGAGCAGTTTTTTGAGTTCTTTTTAGCCAATTTTCTTGCTCTTTGCCATGGATCAAGAGGCTAGGATCACAAGCCTTGAGAAAAAATTCTTTATAACCTCTTTGGAGAAGTGGGTTGCCAAACTTCCTGGTTCTAGTCGTAGTAAACTTGATGAACGGTATGGGATAAAGTGTCTTTGGTCACTTTTGCACATGAACTCCAATACCAACCTCTTGCAAGCCTGTGGGAGATTTTGGAATGATACTCTCCATGTCTTCAACTTTTCATTCAACGAGATAACACCCACTTATGAGGACATCGCGGCATTATGTGGCTACGAAGGGAAGGGTAAAGTTGCCTTGCCTTTTGACTTCGTTTGCTTGAGGGGCAAGTTGATGACCTTTGGCGTGCCCGCGGATGACTTTGATAGGTATGCTAGGGGCGGTTATGTCGACCTTTCTTGGATGCCACAACACTTTATACACATGGATGTGGCCACTGACCGTTCCTTGGACCATCTTGCGCTATGTCTGTTTGCCTCCATTCTTTTCCCTTCTGAGGTTGGATTTGCTAGTGAGGGGTGTTTGGGCATGGTGAATTCGGCTCGCTTAGGTTATGACATTGTACCGGCCATTCTTAGGGAGATGCTCTGTGGGATTCCCCATCTCGCGGCTTATGGTGGGATGCCTTGTGGTAGTGATAGGCTTTTGACCATGTGGTTGCAAGAGCGGCTTCGAGTGAATAAACCGGCGGCTTCTCTAAAGGTGGCCCCATGGATGCACCGCATTAGAGGCATGGCGGAGCGGTTTGAGGGCATGACTCTCAAAGGTTGGGAAAAGTATTTGGCGGAAATGGTGACTGACGACATTCAGTGGGTAGTGCCCCATTGGCACATTCACTCTGTGAGGGAGAAACAAGTGGGACTTCACATGATCAAAGTTCCGACCCTTTCTGGGACTACCTTTTACTATCCCTCTAGAGTGCTTCGTCGGTATGGTTTGGTGCAGACCATCCCGGAGGGTTGGGACGAGGAGAGAGAGGATTTTCCTTTTGGGATACTTCAGTTGGATGATAGCGCCTCAGTCCTTCTTTCTCAGATGTGGGGCGAGGCCGGCTTTAGTCGTAGGACCTTCCTCACACGCTCTAGCAACACCTTCTTGCCACGCGAGTATTTGGATTGGTATATGGGGAGACTTGGGCATGCGGAGCAGACTCTAGAGACCCTAAGGGGCACTATTTTGGGATCCTGTGCTCCAAGTTTTTCATTGAGAATTAAGGAGGCTGAGGCTTATGAGAGGAGGATGAGTAAGAGCGTGGCTAACGGAGGCGGAGAGGAAGTAGGGGCGTCAAAGAAGAAGAAGGGCGAAGAGGCTCCTAATGGCAAGGCTAAAGGTGTTAGCGAGTTCGAAAGAAGATTTTGTGAGAATCCTAGCAAGAAGAAAGTTCGCCGTGGGCAAAGCGAGAAGAAAGGGACCGAGGGCACAAATGGCACTAAGGAGTAATCCCGAGCGTCTCTCCATAGTCGTGCAGACACATTAGTTTAATTTAGTTTACTTTTGTTTTAGTTTCAATTTCAGAATAGGTTATTTATTCAAAAAGTATGTCAAGGTTAGACTCATCAAATAAGTGTTAACATGCGATGACTATGGAAATAAAAGTTTTTGCTTTCAGAAAAATACAACTTCTATCTTTATTGCTTTGACAAGATTTGGATGTTTATTTGTTTTTTAGACCGCACCTTTTGAAAGGCTGCCTACGTTCCCCTTTTACAAATAGGACTAAGGGGCTCAGGTCACCGTAGTTCACTCCAGTCGGACTAGAATGATTTTAGAGAAAGGGAAGATAGAAGGGGGAATGCTCTAACTTTTTCCTAGACCGCCCTTGCGGGTTTTCGATCTAGCGAGCTTTGTACGCACCCTTATTTTGCATAGACCGCCCTTTGCGGGTTTTTAGTCTATCGGGCTTCTTTTTGCGTAGTAATTTTTTTTATTTATTTATTTTTTTTTTTAGAGAGGGGAGTCTAGTCATAGTAGCGTCTGAGCTTGCTGATGTTGACTGGTTCTTTGAACGGGTTGCCATCCAAATCTGCCATTCTGACCGCTCCTCCGGAGAAGATCTTCTGTACTATAAACGGCCCTACCCAAGTGGGGGCCCATTTCCCGAGGGTATTTGTTGGGCAAGCGTGCTTTGAGCACCAAGTCTCCTTCTTTTATGTCAACAGGCTTAACCTTTTTATTGAAGGCTTTTGTCGTTCTCCTTTGACAGGCCCGGATGTGTTCCATGGCCTTCAATCTGCGTTCGTCGAGCGTTGCCAACTGATCATAGCGACTACGAAGCCATTCTACCTCATTTACTTGGTTCTCGAGCAAGATCCTCAAAGATGGCACCTCCAACTCAATAGGGAGCACTGCCTCCATGCCGTATGTCAAAGCGTAAGGGGTCTCTCCAGTAGCGGTGCGGACTGACGTTCTGTACCCCCAAAGTGCTAATGGTAACTTCTCGGGCCAATCCCGTCCTTGCGAAGCCATCTTGCGAATTATCTGCTCTATCGTCTTGTTGGTCGCCTCAACCGCACCGTTAGTCTGTGGATAGTATGGGGAAGATTTCTTTCGTTCGATCTTGAATTCTACAAACAAGCGAGCACACTCGGCTTCGAAATGACTGCCATTAAATGATATAATGAGGTTAGGAACCCCGTACCGGCACATAATGTTCTCTTTGATAAACTGCGCTACCTTCTTGGAATTCAGCACCTTGTAAGACTGAGCTTCGACCCACTTTGTGAAGTAGTCGACCGCGACGAGGACGAATTCATGACCATTACTACCGGCCGGCGAGATCTTCCCAATAATGTCTATACCCCACGTGGCGAATGTCCAAGGCGTGGTGGAACTATACAATTCGTGTGGGGGGATGTGGTTGAGGTTGGAGCATACTTGGCACTTGTGACACCGTCGAACCCATTGAATACAGTCCGTCTCCATGGTAATCCAATAATAGCCTAACCGAGTGATCTTCTGTCTAAGCATCCTTGCATTCATGTGGGGTCCGCACAACCCGTTGTGTACTTCTTCCATTATTACTTCAGCTCTCTTGTTGTCTACACATAAGAGCAACAAACCGTCGTAGTGCCTCTTGTACAAAGTATCGTCCAACAGTACAAACTGCCCCGCCAACCTTTTGAGTGCTTGCAGACTCTTGGCCTTCACATCTCCGTCAAAGGACATCTCTCCGTGCTTAAGGAACTTGTAGATTTGGGCGTACCATTGATCTCCGTTTACCTCTGCATCGATCTGGATTTCACAGCAATAGGCGGGGTTCTCCCTTCGTCCAACCCTGAATGGTTTCACGGACCTTTCTTCTGGAATTTCAACTAAGGAGGCCAATGTAGCTAGAGCATCCGCGAACCTATTTCTGTCTCATGGCAGGAAATGGAAGGTAATTTCTTTGAACTGTGCTATCAACTCATCCATGTAACCTTGGTACCGCTGCAGGCAAGGATCAATAGTTTTCCATTTCTTCGCTGTTTGGTTAATAATCAAGGCGGAGTCTCCATACACTTCTAACTCTTTCACGTTGCGTTCTAGGGCGGCCTCCAATCCGGCTATACACGCTTCATACTCGGCGGCGTTGTTGGTTGCTGAAAAGTTTAGCTTGATGGCTATGGGAGTGTGCTCATCTTTGGGATCAATAAGTAGGAATCCGACTCCATTTCCTCGTTTATTTGCAGCTCCGTCAAAGAATAATTGCCACCTTTCTGCGACCTCAATTGCGAAAATGTCATCATCCGGGAACTCGGGGTCGGGTCCTCTTGTCTCAGTGATCGGAGAGTCTGCGAGCTGATCGGCCATTGCCCTCCCCTTGATTGCCTTCCTCGGTACATAAGTAATGTCGAACTCTCCCAAGAATACTGACCATTTAGCGAGTCTCATAGAAAGGGAGGGTTTATCGAACAGATACTTGATAGGATCCATTTTCGAGCCTAGTAAGATCGGATGGGACACCATGTAGTGCTTGAGCTTCGTCACCACCCATACTAGGCCTACGCAGGTCTTCTCGAGCGCGGAGTAATTGAGCTCGCTACCTTGTAACTTTTGACTGACAAAGTACACTGCATTCTCAATCCGGGAATCTTTGGCTTCTTGCGCTAACATGGCTCCGACGGCGGTATCTGTCACAGTTAAGTATAGTAGCAACGGCTTCTCCTTATGCGGCGGGCGCAGGATTGGGGTATTCACCAAATATTGTTTGATCCTTTCGAAGGCTATATGGCAGTCATGATCCCACTCCACACTGGCTGTTTTCTTCATCAACTTGAAAATTGGTTCGCAGATGGTGTTCAGCTGATTGATGAACCGACTGATGTATTGCAGGCGTCCCATGAATCCTTTTATCTCCGTCTCGGTACGGGGTGGCTTCATCTCCAGGATGGCTTGAATCTTCCTTGGGTCGGCTTCGATCCCATTCTCGGTGACCATGTAACCTAATACTTTCCCTCTACGAACTCCAAAGGTGCATTTCGCCGGGTTCAAACGCATGGCGTGCTCTCTCATCCTGTTGAAGAATTTTCTGAGATCTATCAAGTGTTGGCACCCAGACCCTTTTGAATGTATAATCATGTCATCCACGTACACCTCAATCTCCTTGTGGATCATATCGTGGAATAAAGTCGTAACTGCCCGTTGGTAGGTAGCCCCAGCGTTCCTCAGCCCAAATGGCATGACAGTATAGCAAAAAGTCCCCCATGGGGTGGTGAAAGCTGTTTTTTCTTGGTCCTCCTCGGCCATCTTGATTTGGTTATAGCCGGAAAACCCATCCACAAATGACTTGACCTCATAGTGGGCGGTCGCATCCACCAACATGTCGATATTTGGCAAGGGGAAGTCATCCTTTGGCGTAGCTTTGTTGAGATCCCGAAAATCTACACATACTCTGACTTTATCGTTGGATTTCTTGACAGTTACCAGATTTGATAACCAAGTTGGATACTCGATCACCCTGATGAAACCCACACGGAGTAGCTTCTTAATTTCCTCCTTCACTTGCAAAGACCATTCCGGCTTAATGCGGCGCAGCTTCTGCTTGACTGGCTTAGCGTCTAGTGCTGTCGGGATTCTGTGCTCTACGATCGAGTTGTCAAGCCCCGGCATGTCCTTATAAGACCATGCGAACACATCCACATATTCTTTGAGTAGCTCAATCAGTGCTTCCCTTTTGGCTCCGCTGAAGAAGCTTCCAATCTGCGTTTCCTTAGGCTCGGCTTCGGTCCCCAAATTCACGCATGTTAACACCTCATCGGCAGCTTGGGCTCGAGATTTTTTTTGATTAATAACCTGTTCTGAGATTTCTTTAATGTATTCATCATTCAATGTGTCTGTGCCTGCCTCTTCTAATGAATCGTTATTAACTAAGTGTATATCATTAGTTTGATTATTAGCCAATTTGTCAGGTAAAAGAGTGACTATAGAGGGATACTCGGAAAGGTCAAGGTTTTCATTCATGGCAAAAGGGAAAATAGCGTTTGCAACAAGATCATAGTCTTCAGACGTAAGGTCGTCAGACTTAGAGGAAGACTCAAATTCAAAATGTAAAACACTAGACTCTGGGGGCGGGGATTTTGGGTGAGTGATAGGAGATGCTGCAGGAGTGGCGACAGGAGAAGGAGTAAGCCCCAGTGTTCCCATCATAAATTCCGGAGTAGCTATAGGTCCCCCAATGATGCACCAATTCTTGAGCTTGTCCCCCATGGGTACCACCAATGTCCTTGGGTCTACCTTATCTTCAGAATCGTCCCCGATGATGGCAACCATGTCTTCGTGCAGCCCCAGATTACCCAAATGTTGAAGCAGATATTGGCCGTCCCACGTCTCAGTCAAACTTGGAGTTTCTGCGGCTTCTATTGCTGGCTTGTCAAGGGTTGCGGCTTCAAGTTGATCTGCCAAGTCATCTGCAACCTTGGTGGAGTACTCATGCCTGATGGTTCTAACTCTGCCCGTGGCTTTGTCATATTCCATGTAAGTCAGCTTCATGTTGGACCGATCGAATTCCACATCTCTGAAAATCTCGAACCCTTTCTGCAATTTCCCGGTGTGGTCAATCCATGGCTCGGCGAACTCAAAACACGAAAACTCCTCGCCTTCCCTGACAAAGTAGCTATTCAGGGACAGGCGGTATGGCCGCATTTCAGGCTTTTTGTAGGGAAGCTTCATCTTTTTAAGCAATTCTATTCTTTGTTGCTCCATCTTGTCTTCAAGAGTAAGGGTGTATCCTAGACCGAACAACCCTCGATGATTAACCTCTTCAACAAATTCTGTGGGGCCTTGCAAGTTATTACCTAGCCCCAGCCCCGGTATAAAACCCATGTTACGCAGTATCTTGACAACAGGTGCCACTTTGTCCGTTGTTTTGGTGAGGTCGATGGTGCAGATCTGTGCTTGAGCGACTATTTCGAAGCCATTGAAGAGTCGGCTCTCTTCCCCATGCTGAATCTGTAAGACAGGAATGCCCTTGGTGTACGTCCCTTGGGCAGTTACGAGATCACTGTAGATGATGGTCACTTCATTACCAGATTGAAACTTCACACACTGGTGCAAGGAAGATGGGACAGCGCCCGACTGATGTAACCACGGCCGGCCAAGGAGGAGTGAGAAGGTCGCGGGGATGTCTATGACGTGGAAGTCGGTTGGTAGGATCTTTTTTCCGATGGTAATGGTCAAGGTGACTTCGCCTATCACGGCGCGGCATGTTGAGTCATAAGCTTTGATGGTTTGCTTGGATGGGCGTAAATCAACACCATGAACGCCGACCACATCCATCATCCTTGAAGGAAGGATATTAATAGCAGAACCATTATCAATGAACACACGGGGAATCTTCTTGCCATTTATTTCGACAGTGATGTATAAAGGCTCATTATGATCAACTCCGAACACTGGCTTGTCTAGCTCTGAGAAAGTGATGATGTTTCCATAGTGGATATTACCAATCATGTGGGTGACGTCCTCTGGGGTAATAGTGGATGGTACCATGGTGGCGGCGAGGTTTTGCTCGAGCATGAGACGATGGGCTAGGGAGGAGGTGAGTAGGGACCATAGTGAAATATGGGCTTGAGTTTGTTTGAGTTGAGTGAGGATAGGGTCTTCTTTGTCTAGGTCGGCTTGCTCGGGTTCCTTCCCAAAGACTTTCTTTGCACCCTTCGGGTCGGATTGGTACACTTGACCGGATCTTGTAAGGAGACAAACCTCTGCACGTAGCTCCTCCAAAGACAATGGCGAGTCATGACAAGGGGCGAAATTTCGGTCTTTTCGGCCTCCTCGAAGATTTCGGCCCAAGAAAGAGGTTGAGAGGGCTTGGGACTCTCTTCCTCTAGAGATTCGACTTCACTCACTAGTTCTTCTAAAGACAACAAGTAGCAAGAAGATTCTTTATTATTAGTCATTGAAATACAACCCATCTCATCACAGTCCGCCACAACAGGCTCGGCCGGATCAGTGATCTCACTAAGTTCTACCATGAGTACATTGCTAGCTACATAATCTCTAGGGTCTTCGACTACTCCCTTGTGGATGATCTCTTTCACACGGATCGCTGATCTGACGGCTGGGGTTGCAAGGGCAAAAGTGGCCGCGTGGCCAAGGATGCCGACGGGCTGACTCCTTGGTCACATCACCAGACACCTCCCCTCTTCTTCTTCTTTTCTTCTTTCTTCTTCTTCCTTCCTCCATTGTTAACGAGTTAGAGAGAGAAAATTGGGTTTTTAGAGAGAGAAAGTTTGGATTTTGATAATCTTGGAGACTTCATTTCACATATCTCTTGAAGCTATGGCAGATTGGATTAATGAGGCGTTATTTAGGGATTTCCCGGACCAAGGTGGGTATATGATTCCACAACAAGATCCACAAGGAGAGGGGCACGGTAATGCTCAGGGCGGAGGAAATGTAGGGGCTGACCCAGGAGCGGGCTTTGAAGTGGCGCCCTTGATTCCACGGGGCGGTTTGAGACCACAAGCCGCGACTCGGAATTATCGCGATAATCTGCTGCGGTCTACGTTCGACCAAGATTACGATTTTTACATCGACTCTGCGCGTCATTGGTCGATGGGGCTTCCGGAGACGCGAGAGGTAAATTTCGAATTTTCATTCCTCTGTGGTCTACTTCTTTAGTCAAGTGAGTGGGGCCTTGTAAGTTCTTGCCTAGCCCCAGCCCCGGTATGAAGCCCATATTTCGGAGTATCTTGTAGACAGGTTGTACTTTATCAGAGGTTCTGGTGAGGTGGTCATCACATATCTGGGCTTGTGCCACTATTTCGAACCCACTGAAGAGTCGGCGGTCCTCCTCATGCTGAATCTGTAACACTGGTACTCCTTTCGTGTCGATGCCTTGGGCTGTTACTAGATCACTGTAGATGACTGTCACCTCATTTCCTGATTGGAATTTAACACACTGATGTAAGGAGGATGGTACTGCATTGGATTTGTGGATCCAAGGGCGTCCTAACAAAATGGTAAAGGATGATGGTATGTCAATCACTTGGAAATCTGTAGACAGAGTTTGTGTTCCCACGGTAATGGGCAGAGTGACAATCCCCAATACTGATCTGCATGTGGAGTCATAAGCCTTGATTGTTTGTTTGGAGGGCCTTAGAGTGGTTGTATCTATACCCACCACATCCATCATTCGTGACGGCAGCACATTGATGGCGGACCCGTTGTCCACAAAAGATCGGGGAATCTTCTTCCCGCTGATTTCGACTGTGATGTGCAGAGGTTCATTGTGATCAATTCCAAACGGGGGTTCATCGAGCTCTGAGAAGGTGATAATATTCCCGAAGTGAATGTTGTCGATCATTTGTGTGACATTCTCGGGAGTTGTGTCTGATGGGACCATAGTAGCGGCCAAGTTCTTCTCGAGCATTTGACGATGAGCTAGAGATGAGGTGAGTAAGGACCACAGAGAGATGTGAGCTTGTGTTTGCTTAAGCTGCGTGAGGATGGGATCCTCTTTATCAGGGCCTGATAGTTCTGACTCTTTATTGGAGAACTTATTTTTACCCTTAGGCTCTGACTGATAGATCTGTCTGGACCTTGTGAGTAGGTTTATTTCTGCTCGCATGTCGTATGGAGACAGCGGTATTTTTGCAGATTCTGCGAAGATTTCGGCTATAGATAGTAGTAGCGATTTAGGTGGAGATTCGAGTGGACATGAGTCACAATCCCCTAAGAGAGAGGCTTCTAAAGATAGTTCATCAAATGACAGCATATAACAGAAAGAATGACTATCATTAATAAACTTTGAAGTACAGCCTATCGCATCATCACTACAAAATTCGGAGTTTGCCAAAATAGTTTCGGCTAGATCACCCATGTTTGTTGCTATACTATTTTTATCTAAAGAGAATCTGGGATCTTCGAGTGAGCCTTCATGGATGATCTTCTTTATGTCCTTCTTCAGAGCGAAGCATTCCCTTGTTCTATGACCGGTGGCTTGGTGATAATGGCAATATTTCCATACATTGTTACCCATGTACGTAGAGTACCCCTTGAGCTGTCTAAGGAGTCCTTTATTCACAAGGTCACGGAGGAACTTCTTCATGGAGATTTTTAGTTGCTCAATGCAGTCTTCGAGCTCTATCATGGTGATTTGATCATTCTCTATCATATTAATATCCATAGCGATGACCTTTCTTGGGTCTGCAATGACATTATTTTTGATGAGTTTCTGCACGACTTGCTTGATGGTAAAGCACTCGTTATTGGTGTGTCCGGACACTCTATGGTTGTAGCAGAACTTGGACATGTCACATCCATTCTTGGGCCATTTGAATCCGCTTTCCGAGGGAGTTATCAATCCGATCTTGACTAGTCCTCCGAATTGAGCATTCATGTCTAGCCCCAGTTCGGCGAAGGCATCTACCATTTCTAGAATGGCAATGTCACCTCCGATGAGCTCGACCATGTTGACGCCACCATCGTTAGGGAGCGGGTTTGCTATGGTGTTCGGACCTTTAGGATTCTCAATCTTTCCATCGTCTATGAGCTTTTGGATGGTACACTTGAGATGGATGCAGTCGTCGGTGGTGTGGCCAATGTAATTATGGTATTTGCAGAGTTTCTTTGCATCGAGATTAACCCTTCTGTTTACCGGTTCAAAATTCTCAAGTGGCTTGATCAGACCCTTCTTTATTAACACCTCAAAGACTTTGCTAGTAGGCATGCCAAAGTCATCGAAATGATCTTCTTTCCGGGGAAGGCTAATGGTAACTGCTTGGACATCGAAGGCGGCGGTGTCTTGGACCACATTCACTTGACCGGCGACCTCTTTAGCTTTGGGAGCGGTACTTGTCGGAGCTTTGTAGCGGTAAGAAGTGTTGCCATTTTTAGCAGCTTCCTTAACAACACCAGTAATGCCGGCTTCGTGTCTGACCCCAGCATCGACCATTTCCCGCAGATCGAGAAAGTACCCATTACCAATCGCCACCCTAAGATCGGGCAACAAGCATTTGAAGAAGATATTCTTTTGTTCCTTTTCCTTAGAAGGGTATTGTACCTCTGCTAGCTTGTGGTTCCACCTCTTATAGAAGTCATAGATGGGCTCGCCGGGCTTCAGCATGGTGTTCTCTAAATCAGTATGGTTGACGTGCCAATCTAGGTTCGACTGATACTTCTCGCAGAAAGTAGTGGTGATTTGTTCCCATGTCTCTCGTTCGGAGGGATCCAAACTCAAGAACCAACGGAGAGCGATTCCGTCCAAGGTGGTGTGGAAGACTCGGGCCATTTGTTCGTTGGTGCAGTCACGAGCTCTCATGGCTAGCACAGAACTGTCAAGATGAGTCTTGGGAAAAGTAATACCATGGAACGTAGAGACCTTTGGCATCTTGAAGTCTAGGTAGAGCACCCACATTGCTTGGGTCAATAGTTTTAGCTATCGGGGCATATTGCTTGGAGACCGTGTCAGATAGCTTGCGGATCTATTCTTGCATGGCCACAACTAGAGGGTGATTGGAGAAGTCTGTGCTACCATAGTCTTGGGTAGCGAGAGGAGCAATGGAGATTGTAGGTACGGCAGCACCGATGCTCAACGGTAGTGAAGGCGGTGGCAACTTGGTAGAGGACAAGTAACTACCCATCAATTCTGGTGACGGCTTATATGGACCCTTACTGGAGGTTGCTTTAGTACCGAAATCAGGAGGCGGAACCCTTTAGTAGTTAGGTACCTTGAGAGGAATAGCATCATCATTGGCGGGGTAAGTCACAGGCGCTGTCTCGTCTTTGATCAAGATAGCCTCCCCATTATGGAAGCTAGTCGCTACACCTTTCTTCTTCATCTCAGTATGAAGATGATCTTTGAGCTCTTGGTTGAATCTTTCTAGAGATTTGCTTCTATCCTCAAGCTAGGAAATTTGTAGCATGAGGTTGGTGTAGAAAGCATGGAGAGGTGGCGGAATGTCCGAGGGCTTGATGTTGGCGGCGATATCTGGATTGTCAGAGGCAGCAGAGACTGGCGGAGTAGAGACACTAGGAATAGTAGGCTCTTATGATGGAGTCATCGTTGATGCAGAGACTGAAGACTGAACTTGCGGAAGGCTTGACCGTTGAAGACGACCGCCGGAACGGACCCAACCTTGCTTCTTTGTAGAGCTAGCGGACGAGAGGTTTAGGACGGGACAAGGCTCATACAATGTATTTTGTTATTTTACAAAAACAATGTATTATTAGTCCTAATGGTTGGAAGGGGTGCCCCTTTTTGGGTTACTATCTACAAAACTTGGATCAGTGGAGGTCATCATTACGTCTATAGACCCCTCGTTTTTCACCTGTATTGCACATCCCAAATGGACAATTTGGGCGAGGGTCCTATAGGGAAAGAGACTTCCACCGACCTAACGGATCCTAACGACTAACCCTTGTTAAAGGCATTTATCATAACGTTTATGTTACTTCCGTTAAGTTTTTAACGAGTTGAGATCCTTGTACAAAGTATCAGTCAGCTTACTATATGCACACCCTTGTAGGGAATTTCATTTTTTTGTTCTTTTTTCTCTCGAAGGATCTCGACTCATTAAAGACTTAACGGATGACGGCATGAATGACACGTTAATTGTCTATAAAGAAAAGCTAGTCGAACCAAACCGGTCAACTTTGGAGTATCCTAGACTCTGTGAGTGCATGGTTTCAAAATGAACAAGGGATTAACATCGACTGCTTCACAAGTGAAAACAGTGAGTTAGATAGCCCGGGTGCCACGAAGATAGAGGCAACAGGATCACCAAAATCTGTGCACTCAGCGGAGTATCCAGTAGGGTGTGCAGTGTGACACAGACCTAGTGGTAGTGTGCGGACAAAAAACTAGTTATTTTTTTTAGGGAGAAAACAGAGAGTTTTTTTTTGTAATTACATGTATGCAATGCAAAACAATTAGAAAGGGTACAATAGGAAATAGTTAAGATATTAACGCACTAAAGTACAAGGGAAGCAAATATGTACAAGAGATAAAGTACAAGGGGGAAAAGAAACAAGCAAGTACAATCATGATATTGACGAAAGTTTGACCCTCTATGTTTGAAGATGTTCAAAGCTAGTCCCCAGCAGAGTCGCCACTGTGAATACCCCTTTCCGTCAATGCGGGCGACGCATGGGAAGTCTTTCTTTTTATTTATCTTTATTTATCTTATCTATGGGATTAGGATATTCAAGTTGGCATTTAACTTATTAAGAGTCGCCACGTTGTTTTTATCGAGCTAAAACATTGAGAAAAGCTAATAAAGAGGGTTCGGGGGTCAAGTTACGACAAGAGAAGAATATCAAATTATCACTCCTATCCCCGATAAGTCGTACTTTCTATTATGATGAATGTGTTAGTAGTGTGTTAGTGATTGAGACCGGATCCGAAGATTGCCTACGTTCCTGTTGTTTGAGAATCTCAGGTCAGCATAGTTCGCACATAATCAGAATAGAGAGAAGAATCGGGATCATGCATAATGAAGGGGGAGGAGAAAGAATCATACAAGATGATCACATCCTAGAATAATGATTATACCATTGATAAGATCAATGTATAGTCCTCAAATTTATCCCTGGAGAATTACTGATCATGGGAGTATTTACCTAAAGTTTAGGGTTTAGAAGTAGTTCCTAGATCTCGTGGATCATCATCGGCTATACAATATAAACAGGGATTAAAACATTAGATATAGCATGTTATGCATGAGATAAGCCGTAGATCTAGCATAATAATAAGAATATCATGAAACATGTATGAAATAACACATAAGCATGAAGATCGCTACCCTAATCATAGAGCATATTATGAATTCTAGCAAGAACATGAAGAACACGTTATGAATCATATGAATATAGATGTATAAACATGATGAAACTAGCATAAATCAGATCTAAACTAAGAAAACATGACAAATTCTCACCAATCTTGACAAGAACGAAGTCGAATCTCTAGCGCGGATTCGTCGGATCTTCGGGATTGCTAGAAAGGCTTGGAGAGAGAATTCTGCCGTTAGTTTGGCTTGTAGAACTCGGGGGAGAGAATTGTGTGTCGAAATTATAAACTGAGGTCACCTATTTATAAGAAATATTGACCCGGAGGAAGTGGCCGCCCGGCCGGAAGACTGGCCGCCTGGACGGTCAGAGAGATTGGCACAATTTTTGAGGCTCTGATCAATCTGGACTCTGGAGGATGACGAGATAACGTCTATCTTTGATTCCTCATCCAATAAGTCGTCAACATCTTCTTATCTAGGCTTTTTGGGAAATCCTGGATAAGTCCTGCGCAGTTTGTAAATACCTGGGAGGTCCCTGTGAGTTCTAGAATGTCTAATAAACTCATTTTTAGGTTGGGTACTAACAACAAGCAACATTCCTATCCCATAACCATGTTTATTGGTGGCGCCATCGAAAAAGAGTTGCCACTTATTTTCCTCGGTTGTAGTGCAAACCAAGTGCTCGTCGGGAAACTGTAAGTCCTCCCCCTTCACTTCGTCACATGGAAATTCAGTAAGCTGGTCACTGAACACTTTCCCCCTGATGGATTTGAGTGTGACGTAAGTGATATCATATCCGGCGAGCATAAAGTACCATTTGGCTTTCCTTGTTGACATGAAAGGCTTCTCAAAGATGTAGCGGAGCGGGTCCACTTTTGCTACTACTTGATCGGAAAGGCTTCCATGTAATGTTTGAACTTTTGAGTAACCCAAACTAGTGCTGCACATGACTTCTCTAAGAGAGAGTAGTTCTTTTCGCCTCCTTGAAACCGGCGACTGAAAAAATAAATGGCATTCTCCTTTATGGAGTCTCGTTGCTCTTGTGCTAGCATAGCCCCAAGGGCTTCATCGTTCACTGTGAGATAGAGCAAGAGAGGCTTCTCCTTGTGAGGTAGAACCAAGACTGGGGGGCATGTCAAGTAATTCTTCACTTGGTCGAAAGATTCTTAGCAAGCGTCGGTCCATTCTAGAGCCACATTCTTCTTGAGTAACTTGAAGATTGGCTCGCACATGGAAGTAAGCTGGTGCACAAACCGACTGATGTATTGAAGTCTGCCCATGAAACCTTTGATCTCTTTCTGTGTCTTGGGAGGAGGCATGTCAATGATTGCCCTGATTTTTGAGAGATCTGCTTCAATACCCCTTTCTGTGACCATGTAGCCAAGAACTTTTCCTCGGATAACTCCAAAAGTGCACTTTGCGGGATTGAGCCTCATCTTGTGTTTACGAAGCCTTTCAAAGAACTTACGGAGGTCGATAAAATGTTGACCGTCGGTCCCCTTCGAGTGGATGATCATGTCGTCCACGTAGACCTCGATCTCCTTGTGAATTATGTCATGGAACAAGTCTGTCACGGCCCTTTGGTAAGTAGCCCCAGCATTCCTTAACCCAAACGGCGTAATTGTGTAGCAAAAGGTGCCCCACGGTGTTGTGAAAGCAGTCTTGTGTTGATCCTCCTTGGCCATGAGAATCAGATTGTACCCAGCAAAACCATCCACAAACGAGCGGACCTCGTAGGCAGCAGTGGAGTCGACTAGCATGTCAATGTTGGGTAGTGGAAATTCATCCTTTGGAGAAGCTTTGTTCAAATCCCGGAAGTCCACACAAACACGAACCTTGCCATTAGCCTTTCGGACTGTAACCATATTGGCTAGCCATGTTGGATACTCAATAACATTGATGAAGCCCTCACTGAGAAGCTTCTTTATCTCTTCTTTTACTTGTAGAGACCATTCTGGATTGATCTTTCTGAGGTTCTGCTTTGTCGGCTTAGCATCGTCTCTGATCGGAATTCTGTGCTCCGCGACCTTTCTGTCTAAACCCGGCATGTCTTTGTATGACCATGCAAATACATCCACGAACTCTCTGAGCAAGATTATTTAAGTATGTTATGTTTTCGTGGTCTATTTCATCATTATTTGAATCGTTATTAACAAGTTAATTAAATTAATTATTAGTTAATTCATCATTCATGATGTTTGCAATCTCGGGGTACTCAGAAAGATCAAATTTTTCATTAACAAAGAAAGGGAACACACGCTCGGCTATGGCTTCCATATCCTCTTGGGTGAGGGTATCGGAAACACACTCGGACTCAAAAGTGAATGTGAAAATGTCTTCCTTTGTAACTTTACGCGGGATGCACCCCATCTTCTTGACCAAGAAGTATTCGGATACCATGGGTCCCTTTGTAGAATACCAGTTGTTGATCGGCTCGGAGCTTGGCTGGATCTCACTGATAGTCTCCTTTCTCGTGTTGGTGTTGTAGATGGCATTTACTTGGCACTCGTCCATGATGGCCAATTCTTCGAACATGGAAGCTAGATCCGTCGATTCTTCCCCCACGGTAATCACTGTTTCGGACTCTATGGTCACTTTCTTCCCTCACCATTCTCGGGGAGACATGGGAGTTGGTTCCCTTTCAGATTTCTGAATCTCGCAGTCGACAAAGATTTCAAGACCAGTCTTTCTGATGCCCTTGCAGTTAACCTATGGCTCGGGAAAGATTACACACGGAACCTCTTCCCTTTGACGAACAAAGTGTTGGTAGTGGTGCCCTAGGCACGTTTTATAAACGTTGTAATTGTTATCATTTATTTCGTATCAATAAAGATATGTTTTGATTATTATTGTTGTTCATGTTTACTTATAATAATCTCCGTCCCTAGTACTTGTTAAGCACTAGTATAAAGGCTAAATAATCATGGGATGATCATGTTAGATTTATGGGTACTTGTTTGGAACAAGGTACTGGACATGACCCGCTGTATGAGATTTATGTCATGGTCTATGTCATACATATATCTCATATTAGTTATGTCATTCGAATCCTTAGACATGAAGTTATTATAGTCTTCCACTTGATGAACATTATGTTTGACATATTCAAACGCTACCTTTAATCGGGTAGTTATAAAGGGTATGATTGGCATAATCGGATTCACGTAGGGAAGAGTAATAAGCTAAATGGATTTGTCCCTCTTCGGAGAGATGACAAGCTTAGGCCTCTCGTAGGAATGATGTTGATGAAAATGTTTGGCCGGACTCAAATGAATTGATTAGATCAATGTCATTTGGATTATCAACATATTCGGAATCGAGAAAGTATTGAACAAAACAAGTTGACTTGTTGACCATGACTTGTGTTCAATGATATCATGGACAAAGGGATTATGACATGTTCTAAAGGAATGCGAACTTGTATCTAGTTATACTATTTTGGTAGATATGACGGTTTGCTAGAACCTAATCATATCTTATGGTTTCATGTTTGAACCCATTGCCAACTTAGTATAATCCTAGAGGGTCACACACAATAGAACGAATCTTAAATAAGGGTTATATTGGAATTTTGGAAATTATGGGAATCTGGACAAGTGTGCGACCGCACAATATGGGTTGGGCGGCCGCACAGTTTGGGTCAGTTAGTACCAGAAACCTTCCAGATAGATGTGCGGCCGCACAGCTGTTTTGGGCGGCCGCACACCATGTCGGGACTGGTTTCCTTATTTGATTTGGAAAAGAATTTTGGACGGGTTTAGACACAAGTTTCCTATTTGGAATAGGTCTAGCTTGTATATAAACAGCCAAATTCGGCCAGAATCAAAGCCAATGCTTTAGGAAAGTCTCCAAAGATGTTGAGAGAGTTTTATTTTGTTCTAAGACATCCTAGATTGAGGAACAAAATAATACACAAACAAAATTCCATATAGTTCATATTGATTGTGAAAAACGTGTTTCACAATTTTGGTCTAGCAACCAAGATCAAGTGTTCTTGATATTCGTTCGTGGTGTGGATACCGCTAGAGGGTGAAGCTTATCATCTTCAAAGTTCGTTTTCTTACTTTTGTGATCAAAGCTTCAAGTTCTCCACCAAGATCAAAGACCAAATTCAAAGTCATCAAGGTTTAGTTTTTCTAGTATTCATATTGTTGTATTTGATTTAATCATATGAATGGATCTATGGGCTTTGGGTTTCATAAAAAATTTGAATGCTATTTTCCGCTGCGCATGTTACTTGGAAACCCAACAGTGGTATCAGAGCTCCGTTCATGTTGATTATTTCAATACCTGGATCATGTTGTGTGTATATAAATTGTTTATGTGCCTAACATGATATGAATATTGGATATATGATGTTTATGTGTTATATGATTTTATGTGGTTTATTGTTTTACAACATTAATCGCACTATTGAATCGCACTAAAATTATGTTGGATTCTGAATTGTTTGATTATTAATTTTTGATTGGATCAAAGTTTTAATAATCGGGGAAAACAATTTTGAGACAATTTTTTGAACTTTAAAAATTCTGTCTGATGCTACTGTGCGACCGCACAGAAAATATTGGGCGACCGCACATGTTTGGACGACCGCACAGATTTTCTTGGGTGGCCGCACAGTTGGTCAGAATCAGAATCAGATTCTGGAATTTTGATGGGGTCCAACCGAATCAGTGACAATACCGGCCAGACCTGCTGATCTGGAGCGGGTTTTGGGCAGTTGGTTTTGGTGTGGATCTTGGGGTTTGATTTTCCTATTTGTTTTGATCTTGTGATTCTAAGATTGGTTCAAGGTTTGGATGGCTAATCTGCGTTCATCGAGATTGTGTTTCTCAAACTTGATCGCAATCAAAGTTTCAAAGATAAAACGAAGTTAGAATTATGAAGAGTTCATAATTGCTAAAATTGAGAAACAAAGTTCTTGATTCAAAGATTGGAGATCCATGTGGAGTTGTGGATGCAATTGGCCTATGTTCATCGAGACCATCTATTACTTAGTTTCGGCCACATGGACTACTTTCTTGGTTTATTGAATTAGTGCGGAATTGTGGATGCCTTATGGCTTAGTTTCGGCCGCACTTCTTGTTGTCTTGATTTGGAAGATGATAACCAAAGTTCAAAGAGTCTCATCCTCATAATTATAGAGAAACTAATGACACATAAATATTATGCTTAAATTAATGGAGATTAATTTAGTGGCTAAACTTGATGCGTAACATGTTTATATTATGTGCTCATAAATGTGTTGTATGCTATATGTGATGAACCTTCAAAGAAAGTTTTAAGTCTTTTATTGCCATGCCATGATTAAAACACTTGTTATTGCATGAGTGAATTTAATGTAGACTCGCCCTAGCGAGATGCATTGACTTTATTTATGTATGAGCAAGATAGATAATGTGGGCACGCCCTAGCGAGGTACATTAACTATACGTTTAAAATGGTTGGACTTAATTGAGCGTCAAAACAGTTTTGAGCCTGGGCAAAGATGAGATTTAACATGATTTTTGAAATAGGATTTCTTAAAGAATCTCATAAAAAGAACTAAGAGTCATATGAGATATGATTGACAAGAGTTGTCTACCTAATTAATTTGATTTTGTGTAATCCGCCTTAGCGGACTTAAAATTAAATTAAAGCGGGATCTTAACCCATTTAAATTATATTATACATTGGATGTATAAGAAGGTTATATAATTTAGTGGAAGTATTTTTTTGAAAAATACATTGATTATTTCTTTAATTAAAATGGTACTTATTAAATTTTAAAAATTTTGCATATTTGTAGATAATGACTACTAACACTCAATCAATTTCGTTGCGATCGATCCTTGAGAAGGATAAGCTCCAAGATAATGGTACGAACTTTATGGATTGGATCCGTAGCCTAAGAATTGTTCTAAGGCAAGAAGATAAGTTGTACATTCTCGATGGGCCACTTCCTGCTGAACCAGAACCTACTGCCCCTAGGGCAGAAAGAGACAGTTACAAGAAACATCGTAATGATTCTAGAGATGTAAGTTGTCTCATGCTTGCTACTATGTGCTCAAAACTCCAACAAAGTTTGGAACATTTGGAAGCCTATGAGATAGGCGTGGAGTTAAGAGCCATGTTTCAAGAGCAAGCTAGGCAAGAGAGGTACAAGACCATTGTTGCATTCACTACTTGCAAAATGAATGAAGGGCAACAAGCGAGTCCTCACATGCTGAAAATGAAAGGTTATGTAGAGCACCTTGAGAAACTTGGCTATCCAATCCCATTGGAGCTAGCCACGGATCTCATTCTTAATTCATTGCCTAAAAGTTATAATCAATTTGTGATGAATTATAACATGCATGGAATGGATAAGAATCTCTTCGAGTTGCATAGGATGCTTAAAACTGCGGAGATGAATATTGCGGAGAAAGGTTCTCCCGTGCTCTTAGTTCAAGAAGGGAAGAAGGCTAGTGCCAAAGGAAAGGGTAAGAAATTTGTCAAACCCAAGATAAGCAAGGCAAAGGTTGCCAAGGATTCTGAGGCAAAACCCGATTCACAAAAGGATGCAATCTGTTTCCATTGTCAAGAAATTGGTCATTGGAAACGTAATTGCAAGGCTTTCTTGGAAGAGCAAAAGAAGAAGAAGAACAGCAAGGCTGCGTCGACTTCAGGTATCTATATGATAGATATTCTCCTTTCTACCACTGATTCTTGGGTAATGGATACCGGATGTGGTTCTCATATTTGTTTAAATGTACAGGGTCTAAAGAATAGGAGACTACTTAAAAAGGGTGAAGTAGACATACGCGTGGGGAATGGAGCAAGAGTTGCTGCATTAGCCGTAGGGACTTATGAAGTCACTTTACCTTCCGGTTTAATACTTGTTTTGAACAATTGCTATTATGTACCGGATTTAAGTAGAAATATTATTTCAATTTCTTGTTTGGATAATGAAGGTTTTAAGTTTCTTATTGAGAATAAGAAACTTTCTATTTATTTAAATGATGTGCTTTATGGTATTGCTAATTCATTTAATGGCCTTTATGTCTTGGATGTCAAGAATGAAAATAATGAAAATGTCTATCATATAAATAAGAAATCTAAACCTAATGATGTAAATCATACTTATTTGTGGCATTGCCGTCTTGGTAATATCAATGAGAAGCGTATCTCAAAACTCCATGGGGACGGTCTCTTGGGTTCATGTGACCTTGGGTCATATGATACTTGTGAGTCGTGTCTTCTTGGGAAAATGACTAAGACACCTTTTACCAAGCTAGGTGAAAGGGCAAGCGACTTATTGGGGTTGATACATTCCGATGTATGCGGACCATTAAGTAGCAGTGCTATGGGAGGATTTCAATACTTCATAACCTTCACTGATGATTAGAGTAGATTTGGGTATGTTTACCTAATGAAACATAAAAGTGAAACTTTTGAGATATTTAGAATATTTCAAAATGAAGTAGAAAAACAACTTGGCAAAAGTATTAAGGCACTTCGATCAGATCGAGGTGGAGAATACTTGAGTCATGAATTTGATGATCATCTAAAGAATTGTGGAATAGTTTCACAATTGACTCCACCCGGAACACCACAATGGAATGGTGTGTCCGAGAGGAGAAATCGGACTTTGTTAGACATGGTTCGATCAATGATGAGTCAAGTTGATCTTCCAATATCCTTTTGGGGTTACGCTCTAGAAACCACTGCATTCACACTAAATCGTGTTCCAACTAAATCGGTTCAAAAGACTCCATATGAGATGTGGAGCGGAAAGAAAACTTGTTTATCTTTCATGAAGATTTGGGGTTGCGAAGCCTTTGTCAAAAGACTTGTCTCTGACAAACTTGCACACAAATCTGACAAATGTATTTTCGTGGGATATCCAAAGGAAACTAGAGGATATTACTTTTACAACCGTGAGGACAACAAAGCCTTTGTTGCCTGAACTGGTGTCTTTCTAGAGAAAGAGTTTCTCTCCAAAGAAATCAGTGGGAGTAAAATAAATCTTGAAGAGATTCGAGACCCAGAAAATGATATTGAACCAATAGTAGAACAAGAACAAGAACCACAAGGAGTTGTGGAACCTGTTCAAGATACACAAGCAACTCGCAGATCTAGTAGGTTACGATCCGAGCCCGAGAGATATGGATTTCTCGTAACGGATAGTAATGAGGTGGAGATCATTGAGAATGATGAACCGACAACCTACCAAGAGGCGATGTCTTCTCCTGATTCGGACAAGTGGCTTGGAGCCATGGAATCCGAATTGCAATCCATACAAGACAATCAAGTTTGGAATTTGATTGATGCACCCGAAGGTGTAAAAACCATAGGATGCAAATGGGTCTTCAAGAAGAAGACTGACATGGAAGGGAAGGTGCATACTTACAAAGCTAGACTTGTAGCGAAGGGTTATAGGCAAGTTCATGGTATTGACTATGATGAAACCTTTTCACCCGTAGCAATGATAAAGTCTATAATTTTGCTTGCCATTGCCGCATATCATGACTATGAAATATGGCAAATGGACGTCAAAACCGCTTTCCTAAATGGAAAACTACAAGAGGATGTGTATATGACACAACCGGAAGGTTTTGAACAGAATTCTAAGGTATGCAAATTGCAGAGATCTATCTATGGATTGAAGCAAGCTTCAAGGGGTTGGAATCTCCGTTTTGATGAATCGGTCAAAGAGTTTGGTTTCATCAAAAACGAAGATGAACCTTGTGTATACAAGAAGATTAGTGGGAGCATAGTGCTATTCCTGATTTTATATGTGGATGACATATTACTCATTGGAAACGATATTCCTACACTTCAGTCCGTGAAGACTTGGTTAGGAAAATGCTTCGCAATGAAAGATATGGGTGAAGCCGCATATATACTTGGCATTAAGATCTATAGAGATAGATCAAGGAGGCTACTTGGTTTAAGCCAAAGTACATACATTGACAAGGTCATTAGAAGATTCCATATGGAAAATTCTAAAAGAGGTGCCTTGCCCGTGTTACATGGAGTTTCTCTAAGCAAGACTCAATGTCCTAAGACAAAAGATGAGCGTGAGAAAATGAATGATGTTCCATATGCTTCGGCAATTGGGTCCATCATGTATGCCATGATTTGTACTAGGCCGGATGTATCTTATGCTTTAAGCATGACAAGTAGATACCAATCCGACCCCGGTGAAAATCACTGGATGGCTGTAAAAGCGATTCTTAAGTACTTGAGAAGAACTAAAGATTCGTTTTTGGTCTATGGAGGAATGGAAGATGATCTCGTGGTAAATGCTTACACGGATGCAAGCTTCCAAACCGACAAAGATGATAGTCGATCGCAATCGGGTTTTGTGTTTATGTTAAATGGTGGAGCTGTAAGCTAGAAGAGTTCCAAGCAAAGTACAACCGCTGATTCTACAACAGAAGTTGAGTATATTGCTACATCATATGCTGCAAAGGAAGATGTTTGGATTAAGAAATTCATCACTGAACTTGAAGTGGTTCCTAGCATTGCTAATCCAATAGACCTTTATTGCAATAATAATGGTGCTATTGCTCAAGCAAAGGAACCAAGAGAACATCAGAAATCCAAACACATACTTAGGCGTTTTCATATCATTCGAGAAATCGTTGATAGGGGAGACGTAAATATATGCAGAGTACCTACTGATGACAATGTTGCGGACCCGCTAACAAAGGGACTTCCACAAGCTAAACATGAAGGTCATATTAGGTCCATGGGTATTAGATACATGGGAGATTGGGCCTAGGGCAAGTGGGAGATTGTTGGTAGTGGTGCCCTAGGCACGTTTTATAAACGTTGTAATTGTTATCATTTATTTCATATCAATAAAGAGATGTTTTGATTATTATTGTTGTTCATGTTTACTTATAATAATCTCCATCCCTAGTACTTGTTAAGCACTAGTATAAAGGCTAAATGATCATGGGATGATCATGTTAGATTTATGGGTACTTGTTTGGAACAAGGTACTGGACATGACCCGCTGTATGAGATTTATGTCATGGTCTATGTCGTACATATATCTCATATTAGTTATGTCATTCGAATCCTTAGACATGGAGTTATTATAGTCTTCCTCTTGATGAACATTATGTTTGACATATTCAAACGCTACCTTTAACCGGGTAGTTATAAAGGGTATGATTGGCATAATCGGATTCACGTAGGGAAGAGTAATAAGCTAAATGGATTTGTCCTTCTTCGGAGAGATGTCAAGATTAGGCCTCTCGTAGGAATGATGTTGATGAAAATGTTCGGCCGGACTCAAATGAATTGATTAGATCAATGTCATTTGGATTATCAACATATTCGGAATCGAGAAAGTATTGAACAAAACAAGTTGACTTGTTGACCATGACTTGTGTTCAATGACATCGTGGACAAAGGGATTATGACATGTTCTAAAGGAATGCGAACTTGTATCTAGTTATACTATTTGGGTAGATATGACGGTTTGCTAGAACCTAATCATATCTTATGGTTTCATGTTTGAACCCATTGCCAACTTAGTATAATCCTAGAGGGTCACACACAATAGAACGAATCTTAAATAAGGGTTATATTGGAATTTTGAAAATTATGGGAATCTGGACAAGTGTGCGACCGCACAATATGGGTTGGGCGGCTGCACAGTTTGGGTCAGTTAGTACCAGAAACCTTCCAGATAGATGTGCGGCCGCACAGCTGTTTTGGGCGGCCGCACACCATGTCGGGACTGGTTTCCTTATTTGATTTGGAAAAGAATTTTGGACGGGTTTAGACACAAGTTTCCTATTTGGAATAGGTCTAGCTTGTTTATAAACAGCCAAATTCGGCCAGAATCAAAGCCAATGCTTTAGGCAAGTCTCCAAAGAGGTTGAGAGAGTTTTATTTTGTTCTAAGACATCCTAGATTTTGGAACAAAATAATACACAAACAAAATTCCATATAGTTCATATTGATTGTGAAAACGTGTTTCACAATTTTGGTCTAGCAACCACGATCAAGTGTTCTTGATATTCGTTCGTGGTGTGGATACCGCTAGAGGGTGAAGCTTATCATCTTCAAAGTTCGTGTTCTTACTTTAGTGATCACAGCTTCAAGTTCTCCACCAAGATCAAAGACCAAATTCAAAGTCATCAAGGGTTAGTTTTTCTAGTATTCATATTGTTGTATTTGATTTAATCATATGAATGGATCTATGGGCTTTAGGTTTCATAAAAATTTTGAATGCTATTTTCCGCTGCGCATGTTACTTGGAAACCCAACACAAAGTAGCCATTCAGTGTCTTGCGGTAAGGCCTTAAATTGGGAATCTCATAATGACGGCCTTCCCTTTGGGCTCGGGCCTTTTCATTCTTAATGGCTTGTTCGTGTTTCAAGTCATCTCTGGAAGGTTCTTATCCCAAACTGAATTTGTTCTTGACGAATGGGACCTCCACGGGTTGCATTCTACCCTGTTGGTATTTCCCTAGGCCTAAACCGGGGAAGTAGTCCATATTCCTCATCATACGGAGGACCTTGCGATTGCCAAGGGTCCATGATTCGTTTCCCCTTCTTTGTCAATGGCGTTGATTGAGACGCCGGAGAGGGTAGAGTCGGCTAAACCATGCTGAATTTGGTGAATGGGTTCCCCCTTTCTGTGGATAGTGACGTTTTCTGCCATAACGGTCACTATTTCATCCCCATTTCTGAAATTCACACACTGATGGAGAGTCGAAGGGACGGCATTAGAACTGTGTATCCATGGGCGGCCCAAGAGTAAGTTAAATGAAGAAGGTACATCGAGCACTTGAAAAGGGACGGACATGACCATGCTCCCAAATTCAATGTCTATTTCCACCATACCCATGACTGTGCGGGCAGTGCTATCGTAACCTCAGATCACTTGAGTAGAAGTCTTCAAATCTGAATTCTTAAGCCCCAGTATGCCCATGACTTGGCCGGGCATCAAATTGAGTTCGGAACCGCCGTCAACCAAAACTCTTGAAATAGGTCTCCCCCTTTCTCTCACCTTGAGATAAATGGCCTCATTGTGGTCGGAACCAAATGGTGGAAGGTCCATGTCGGCAAAGGTGATGACATTGCCAAAATGAATATGACCTATCATTGCCGTAAGGTCTTCGGGAGTTGTATCGGGAGAGATCGACGTGTCATCGAGATTACTGATGACAAGATCTCGGTGCTTCTTTAAGGATGCAATGAGGTCCTAAATGGAGATGTTAGCTTGATTTTTCTTGAGTTGAACCAATAAAGGGTCTTCGGGAGTGTCGCGAGCTTGCGGTCTTTGAGAAGAGGTGCTTGGTGCAGAAGTAGCGGGGTTGCTTGCTATGACTCGTCCGGATCGAGTTAGCATGTTAACGTTCCTATCTTGCTTCTTTTTCCTATTCTCTAGTACTTCCCTCATTACCTCATCGTAAGTCACAACGTAACAAGAATTTTCAAATTTATTCATCATATCGGAGCCCTCATTCACAATTGGGATTGAATGAGTGGTCTCCTCAAATTCGCCTACCTCTATTACATTGACATCCTCGCCATTAGGCACTATGAACTCTTTCTTGTCTATGAGATCTTGGATGACATTGCAGAGGACAAAGCATTCTTCGGTGGTGTGGCCACTATGTTGGTGGTAGTCACAATGCTTGTGGTAGCCATGGTTGGGACGTATTGTCTTGGGTTTGTACCCTTGGAGAGGAGTAACTTGCCCTTTGTCCTTGAGAGCTTCGAAGGCCTCGGTGATAGTCATGCCATGGAGAGGAGTGTAGACACGATTATCTTGAAAATTCTTGCCTTGTGGAGGAGGAACCTTTTTGTAATTCCCCTTGTCGGTAGTGACGGCATTAACTGAAGCCTCTTTTGCGGAGTTAGAGGCGGCCTTGTAACGGAAGCTATGAGCACTTTTCTTGATTTCCTTGAGAAACTCATCCATTCGGATTCCCACCTCATACATTTGTGAGAAATCGGCATAGCAAGCCCCACTTAGGTGGGTGCAGAGTTCAATCTTTAGGCACTTAATAAAGATATCCATTTGCTCCTTGGTGTTAGGCCTCTCGACAATTTCATCAAGCTTGTCATTCCACCTTCTCGTGAAGTCAATAAAGGACTCATTGTCCTTTTGAGTAGTGTTCTTGAGCTCCTTCTTGGTTGGTCGGTGGGTGGTGTTGCCTTGGTATTGACTCTTGAAGGCAAGTATGGTGGTGTCCCAATCAAGACGGACTGTGAGCGGGAGAGTTGCATACCAATCCTTTGCCGCCCCCTCGAGAGTAAGAGGGAAGCATTGTGCCATAACCTTGGGAGAGACCTTGTTCGGTACCATAGCCCAAATGTAAGTCTCGATGTGTGCCATGGGACAAGAGTTTCCCTTGAACTTTCTGATGTCAGGCATCTTGAACTTGTCGGGGAGAGCGGCCATTGTGCTCATGAGAATGGAGGACTGATGAAGGCTCGTGTCGGGACTTTTCCCCACGTTAAGGCCGTTGAAGCGTTGATCTATGTAAGCCATAATTGAATCAATCATCTTGTGCTCATTGTTCTCGGTGCTCGGTTCCCCCACTTTATTGGTACGGGCACTAACATAAGGGCTTTGAAACAAACCCTTAGTCCACTCGGACTCTTCATTGTTCTCTTTGTCTTTACCACTCGAAAGCTTGGTGAGCTTCTCTTTCATTTGCTCCATCTCGGCCTCGTGGGCCTCCCTTTGATTGTCGAGGTGGGATTGCCAAAGATCATCCTTATTTTGGGCCTCCTTATTAAGAGTGGAGACTTGATCTTGGAGCACTTGGACCATAGCTGAAAGCTGCTCGAGAGACATAGTGTTGCTGCTGCCGGTCATGGTTGCTGTTGGAGCTGTTGGAGTAATCACTTCACGAACTAACCGATTCGATGAATCCCGGTAGACTCTGTAAGTACCAATTGAACCTATATTGCAGAAGAGGCCCTTGTCAGTCTTGAGTAACACTTTCGGTTCATGAAGAGGCTTAGAACACACATTGGGCACACGACTCAAACCACATAAGAAAAGACTCTATTTTTTTTATAAGTCGGAGGGACGGGGTCCCTTTTTAGTTTCTAATAAAATAATGGAATCGTCACACTAGTTATAGACCATCTCGCGGTCCCATATACTCATCGGATTCCATCACGCTTGTGAATCCTACACATGTCGGGATTAAACTAAATTAATGTAGTAAAGCATACATGCGGGGACGGATTTTTATTTTCGTCCATAATAACCACTTGGGGACGGAGTTTTGTTTCGTCCATGATAACCACTTGGCATGTATGTTTTGAAGACATTAGTTTAGGGAAATCTCGGCACATGAAAACCGACTTCAGTCACGGAGTGTTAGACCCTAACTAGAATTGTGTTGGCTTGTGCTCGGCTAATGAGAGGCTTAAGGTCACCCCCGGCATGTAGTCAAGAACTACGCCACGGGTTGAGGTTTACCGCTTCGAAAGAGTCAACGTCGGGTGGAGCTTGAAACTCGATAGTGAGCAATTTATAGGAGATTGTGCACGTAGTGTGAGGTCCAACATGTGACAAAACATTTTTTACTTTTTTTTTAAAGAAAAGAAAATAAGCACATAATTACAACTCTCGAATCACCCGTGTGACCGATAAAACAAAACACAAAATGAAACAGTTAAGAGGTCCAAATCAGTCCATGATGCAGGCAACTGCGCCCACACCCCAATCATTCTGCTCTGTTCTGAAATTGTCCCTGTTCTGGAAAACCACCCAGAAGCGCGCGCCTCTGGCCTGTGTTGTGGGATGCGCGCGCCTGGCGCAGAGTCTATGGGAGGCGCCCGCTTCTGGGCAAACCTGTCAGATTGTCAGACTTTGGACTCAGAGGATTTCCCTGGTCCTGAATGTGTATTGTAACCCCTGCAGAAATGATTAGTGTAGAAAAAAGAAGAAGAACAGGAAGAACATCAGGAAGCGGGCGACTCTGGTTCATGATGTGGGCCGCGCGCGCCTTAGGCCAAGAAGGCCAGAGGCGCACGCTTCCCCCATCAGGAACAAGAATGCCCAGAAAAGATGTAGATTTTGATCAGTTACGCAAGTTTAACCCTCAAACGTCCCCAGCAGAGTCGCCACTGTAGATACCCCGGGGGGCCACGGCTTGGCTAGAGCGCGTGTGTTACCCTAGGATGTCTATTTGTGTTTTAGATTCACCACTGTAAGAGCCCGCGCGCGAACCTTTTAATTCATGCGAATGCGGTTTGAATCCACTCGGTTCTCACACAACGGTTTCTCTACCTCGGTTTTTGAAAAAGCAGAGAGTCGCCACCTCATTTTATTTTAGGGAAAATAGAGATAAACCCTTTTTTGATTTGAAGTGGGTTCGGGGGCTAAGTTACGAGAAGAGAAGGTGATTAGCAGCACTCCTCTCGCCCTTACGGTCTCTAGCATCCTTCCGCCTACGCTTTATTTTAATTGCCTTTTGAAAGTGCCTTTATTATGCCTTAATTCGAAAAGAATGTGTGTTTATATACAGTGGTGTCTCCTATTCTAGGAATGTTCATTTAAGTCACGGCCGGGAATCGGCTTGGGTATACCACCAGTCGGTTTTCGAAAATGGTTTTAAATATATCAAGAAAGGAAAACGTATAAGGGGGAGGAGATTAAGTACATTATATACAAAAAGGGGAACAAATCCCTTAAAAGAATAAATGTCCGCGCCGAGGGTTAGTTCATCGGATTTGACGTCATTTTCCGTCCCCGAGGTAATGTACCTGTCCTAAATTAATCCAAACACAAAACTAGAAATTGGGAATTAATCCCAGAAGGTTAGAGATCATTGATAAGTTTGTATAGATTTTTTATATGAATTTTAGATTCAATAGTTAGCAAAAACATTATTGAAAGAAAAGAACTCAGCACAGCAAAACAGTAACTTCAACACTTTCATCACAAGATTTGACCATCTTAACATATGAATCTGAAGAAACTCAAAGCATGAAAGTTGAATAACACACTCCAAATATGAAGTTCCCAGAATTTGGATCTCAGAAAGCATGTTTACGTGTTTCAAAAGGTCTCTGACATTTCGATGTCAGAGACTGGGAATATGAAATCTGGTTTTTGAAGGCTTAAACAAAGGGGTAAAAATGATACTTTATCGAGTCCAAAAATTATTCCAAGAATATGTACATTTTCATGAGTTCCCTGGGAACAAACTTCATGTTTTGACTTTAGTCCAAAAACCAATATTTACCTAAGTTTTTAGCATGAGAACAGAATATGGTACAGAAATGGACAAGCAAGGCAGCATGTCTGTCACTCAAATCTATGCATGAAAACCTAAGCAAATCATGGAGTATGGACATGAAACTTCACGAGTATGAACTTTAGAATATGATAAACAACTTTCATGTTTTGGGCCAAGCCCATAAATCAATTTAAGAGGGGGATTTTAAGGGATGAAATCGTTGGGTGAAACTGTAAGCAGAAACTGGTTGCAACACTCACAAAAATGGGTTCCAAAACATTATCAAAACTTGGAAACAAGCTATGAAACTCAAGGAAAGTATTATTCAATATGTTAAGATGATTATCAAAGAATAGTTTTACATCAAAAGCAAAGCTAAGTATGATTATTCTTTGATAATCATCTTAACATATTGAATAATACTTTCCTTGAGTTTCATAGCTTGTTTCCAAGTTTTGATTATGTTTTGGAACCCATTTTTGTGAGTGTTGCAACCAGTTTCTGCTTACAGTTTCACCCAACGATTTTCATCCCTTAAAATCCCCCTCTTAAAGTGATTTCTGGGCTTGGCCCAAAACATGAAAGTTGTTTATCATATTCTTCGATGGCAAGAACATTGCCTCATTTCCTAAAATTTTCTTCATAAAACCTCGATGGCAAGAAAATCGCCTCATTCTAAAAAAAAAATGTTTTCACAAAAAACTCGATGACAAGAACATTGCCTCGTTTTCAAAAAAATCATCCTTTAGGCTCGAGACGCCTCTCAAAAGTCTCACCCTTTCTAAAAATACTTTAGGCTCGAGACTCCTCTCAAAAGTCTCACCTTAAAAAAATTCATTTCCGAGACTCCTCTCAAAAGTCTCACCTTAAAAAAATCATTTCAGGCTCGAGACTCTTCTCAAAAAGTCTCACCTTAAAAAAAAAATCATTTCAGGCTCGAGACTCCTCTCAAAAGTCTCACCTTAAAAAAAATCATTTTAGGCCCGAGACTCCTCTCAAAAGTCTCACCCTTGAAAAAAAATCATTTTAGGCTCGAGACGCCTCTCAAAAGTCTTACCCTTTTCTAAAAATGCTTTTGGCCCGAGACTCCTCTCAAAAGTCTCACCCTTTTCTAAAAATGTTTTAGGCTCGAGACGCCTCCTTAAAGTCTCATCTTAAAAAAATATTTCAGGCTCGAGACGCCTCTCAAAAGTTTCACCCTCTTCTAAAAATGCTTTAGGCTCGAGACGCCTCTCAAAAGTCTCACCCTTTCTAAAATCGTTTTCAAAATCATTTCAGGTCGAGACACCTCTCAAATGTCTCACGCTAAAAAAACCAAAATCTCATTGGGCCGTGAGCTGCCGCTTAAAAGTCTCACACAGGTGCAAGATACCCCCTAAAAATCTCATTGGGCCGTGAGCTGCCGCTTAAAAGTCTCACACGGGTGCAAGATACCCCCTAAAAATCTCATTTTGGGCCGTGAGCTGCCGCTTAAAAGCCTCACATGGGTGCAAGATACCCCTTAAAAATCTCATTCTGGTGCGAGATACCCCTTTAAAAATCTCACCCCTCAGAACTACGCCCCGACTTGATTCCCGAAAGGGATACGTAGGCAGCTCGAATAGGAGCTCAGTCGCCGATTTCTTCAAATATCATGTTTTCTTTTCTTTCTTTCTTTCTCATCCCCAGCAAAGAGAATCTGAATTCTCAATGCCCCCCCCTGGCTCAGAGATATTTGATCTCACCCAAAAGCCATTCCTACGCTCCATTGCCCCGCTAGAGAAGTTTACTTCTCAATCTTTATCCCCTGCATTGAGCCAACTACGATTGGTCTGATTCTCGAAAGAGATACGTAGGAAACTTGGGAATCCAGGTTCGACCATATGCTTGCTTGATTTGCTTGAGTAGAACTACGGAGGCTTGATTCCTGTAAGGGATACGTAAGAAGCCCCACTTCGGGCTCAGCCGTTAAACCGAGACGAGATCGGTAGTCTCTTGGTGATCGTCGAATTCTCTTTGCTTCAAAAGTGAATTCGACGAGGGGCTCTGTAGACACCCCGATCTCACACCCCTAAAACCCTCATTTAATTGGTCTAAACCCAATAATCGACCTAGAACCCCAGATTTGGTCGTACGGACTACCGTACGCCTTATCGGTGCAGCGGATGCAAAAACCGAGTCTAGATCTGTGATCAGGGCTCAAAACCGAGTAAATAGGTACGTTTTCGAAAATCGCGCGCGCGGACCCTTTAACGGGTCCCGCACTGCTAAAAAAGGCCTTTTAACCGGTCATCTAATGCATTAAAATATTATTATAGATTTTCCTTGCTCTTTGATCAAATTACAGATACACCGGCGTGACCACAAAATCATTTCGAGTAACTTTCATGTTGGGCTCGCGGACAACCGGGACACCGAAGCGCGCACAACGGAGCAGTTGCGGAGCGAAAAGTCGGAGCTGGAGCAAAAGTGCACCAAGGCCGCCTGGACCAGCCCCTTATTGCCACTTGGCATTTTGTGGTTGGTCAAGAGAAATAATTCAAATTCAAGATTGGGCACCAAGTTCTGAAGTGCACGGCCGTGCGCTTTAAACTACACGGCCGTGAAGATCAGTTCGAGCCAGTGCAGAATTGTTCCAGTTTTTGATCATTTCTTGCCCATTTTTTCTCCCATCTTCTCCCTCACTCTTTCACCTCAACCACAACTTTTAATACCCTACAACCTACCCCCCTACACCCTAAAACTTGGGCACCAATTTTCACCTCCCTCCTCCTCCTAAATTGCCTAAGTTTGGCACCCCCCCCCCATCCTAACACAATTGACTACACACTTGCTGCACAAGACCCTTCTCTCTAAATCTTTCTCTCCCAATTCAGCTCTCTCTCTCAATTCCAACCCCACTCTCTCTCCACCACAGCACCACCACCAAACACCACTTCTCTTTCATCAAAACTACCCAAAAACAACCCAAAAAACAACCCAAAAAACAACACTCTCTCATACAAACTCAATCAAATCTTCAAGCAAAACAACCATCAAACTCAAACAACAAAAAAAGCCTTCCCTTGGAAGCAAAGGAAGCACACCCTCCCCCTTTATTAAGTAAGTCTTCTATTGTAACTCCTAAGTATGCTAAGATGTAGGTGATTTTGTTGTTTGTATAAGGTTCTAGCCACTAGTTGGCTAGACTCCCTTATTTCTTGAAATCTCTATGTAATAAACTCTTGACATGGCCATGTAAATGATGATGTTAATGTTTGAATCTGAGGTATATTATGTTTATGTGATTTTATGTTAGTTGTGTGTCCATCCCATGGCCAAGTTTTAGGTTATTGGTGCATAAATATACTTCTTGCTCTCAAATGATGAGAATTTGTCCTCTTTCTCTTTCCCTCATGTATATTCATATCTAGATTAGGTTTTAATGTAAAGCATGTTAAGGATTAGAGAAAGAGATAGTCGGAGCCAATCATACATGGAGAGAGATAATTGATATGAGCGACTCAAATAATATTGTATGAATGACTCAAGTATTATTGATACTAGCAATACATATTTATAGGAGTACAAAGAGAGTTCTAGAGTCCTAATCTAATTAGGAATACTAATACAATAAGGAAACTAATATTCTAGAATAATCTAACTTGGTGTACAAGATACAATCTCTATGTTTGGTAATTACAATATGTGCTAGGGATATATAATATTCCTTAACATGCCCCCGCAAGATGGACGACCGATAGGAGAGTCCAATCTTGAAAGTGATGAGATGAACCGGGTTGTTGAAGTGAGTTGGTTGATGTGATCCCGGTTGTGGTTGATGTTGCCATGATCTTTACATTTGTACGAGTAGGGTTTTCACCCTATGAAGTGGACGTCTAAGGCTTTTACGTCGCGAGACGGGGGTAAGGCTTTTACGTCATGAGACGGGTGGAGGCTTTAACGTCGCGAGACAGGTTGAGGCTTTTACGTCGCGAGACGGGTTGAGGCTTTTACGTCGCGAGACGGTTCGGTTAAGTTGCGGTTTAGTTGAGTTGTGGTTTGGTAGGGATACAATTGAGGTGCGGATTGGCAGAGTTGCAGTTTTAGGGTGTAGTTGAGGTGCGGTTTGGGTCAGTTGCGGTTTTAGGAAGGTACGGTTTGGGGCAGGTGCGGTTTTGGGAAGGTGCGGTTTTGGGAAGGTGCGGTTTGGGGCAGCTTGGTGGGAAATTGCTACAGGGTTTGAGGCGGCACCAGATATTGAGGGCAGTAGGGAGAGGCGGCAGAGATGCCGGAAAAAAAAAAGGTTGTTAAGCCGAGGTAAAAGGGCTGTTAAGCCAGGGATAGGCGGCAGAAGCCGGGAAAAAAAAAAGGGCTGTTAAGCCGAGGTAAAAGGGCTGTTACGCCAGGGATAGGTGGCTGAGATGCCGGAAAAAAAGCTGTTAAGCCAGGGATAGGCCGCAGAGATGCCGGAAAAAAAGGGCTGTTAAGCCGAGAAAGAAAAGGCTGTTAAGCCACGGATAGGCGGCAAAGATGCTCGAAAAAAAAAATTAGTGCTACTAAGGCAAAAATTGAGTGCTACTAAGGCAAAAAAAAACGGTTGCTACTAAGGCAAAAAATGAGTGCTACTAAGGCAAAGTTTTGGCTCTTTTACGTCGCGAGACGGGTAAAGGCTTTTACGTCGCGAGACGGGGTAAGGCATTAACGTCGCGAGACGGGGTTCAAGCTTTTATGTCGCGAGACGGAGTAAGGCTTTTACGTCGCGAGACGGGGTAAGGCTTTTACGTCGCAAGACGGGACGGGGGTAGGGCTTGGGTATTGGTTTGGGGAGAAGGGGTTTTGGCTATTGGCTATTGAATTGGTTTTTGGTTGAGCAGAAGGGGTTTTTGGTGGTGGTGATATACTGCAGAAAATAAATAGAAAAAAGTAGGGTTTTGACCGGAGTTTCTTGGTTTTGGTGGTGGTGATATGGTGGCAATGGTTGGGGAAAGTTTTTCCGTGGTGGTTTTGTATGGTGGTTGGCGGAAGCTTTGTGGTGGAGATAGTATGGGGCGGCTCATAGGGTTTGGTGGAGAAGTCCCTTCATGGATCATAGCTCTGTTACCATGTTAAGGATTAGAGAAAGAGATAGTCGGAGCCAATCATACATGGAGAGAGATAATTGATATGAGCGACTCAAATAATATTGTATGAATGACTCAAGTATTATTGATACTAGCAATACATATTTATAAGAGTACAAAGAGAGTTCTAGAGTCCTAATCTAATTAGGAATACTAATACAATAAGGAAACTAATATTCTAGAATAATCTAACTTGGTGTACAAGATACAATATCTATGTTTAGTAATTACAATATGTGCTAGGGATATATAATATTCCTTAACAAAGCACTCCTTTGATAATCATGTTAACATGTATATCTATGCTTACAAGAATTTTAATGTCCATATGATGTCATTTGAATGAGTTTTCATGAGTGTTTTCATAGTTTATACTAGTTTCCAGTAGACTGTATATCTGCACCTCTCTGTCTTGTTGACCTGTTTATGCATAGTAAACGTGGGTTTTGGTCTTAGACCTCAAAATAGTTTTTGTTCTATACAAACAGAGGAAAATGATCATGTAAATATTGTATTTTCCCATCAGTATAAACTGGTCTTTCCATTTTATGAATGAACTCTTATTTCTCAGAACTGTTCATATGCCATCTCTGACATCTAATGTCATAGATACTTTGGATGTCTTATACCTTCTTGATGGCCATGAAACTTTCCATATCTAAACTTAAATATGTTAGGAATAACTTTCATGTTTAGTGTTTCCCATGATTCCCCCGTTTTCAAGATGTAAAAAAAGGATCTTTTGTGAGTGTATGCATAACAGTCAGATCTGACTGTCTTGAATGTTGTCTTGCATGCCTTATTTGGACACCATAAAATACCCCTAAAATCAGAGGAAAAATCATGGTCGATGATTAATGTGTTAGGGAGTTGTCTTAACTTTCATTTTCCAGATTTCATTAGTCTAAGCACAGGTATAACAAAGAGAAGCGGACAGTAGTCCCAAAAGAGTACTGCGGCGATCTTCGAACATTTATTCTTTTAAGGGATTTATTCACCTTTTTGTATATAATATGTACTTAATCCCCTTCCCCTTATTTGTTTTCTTTTCTTTATATATATTTGAAATCATTTTCGAAAACCGACCGGGAATCCACCCAAGCCGACTCCCGGCCGTGACTTAAATGAATATACCTAGATTAGGAGACACCATTATACAAATACACATTCTTTTTAAGTTAAGGCATAAAAATCGATCTTTCAAAAAGGCAATTAAAATAAAGCGTAGGCGGAAGCATGCTAGAGTCCGTAAGGGCGAGCGGAATGCTGCTAATCACCTTCTCCTCTCGTAACTTAGCCCCCGAACCCACTTCAATTTCAAATCAAAAAAGGGTTTTATCTCTATTTTCCCTAAAATAAAATGAGGTGGCGACTCTCTGCTTTTCCAAAACCAAGGTAGAGAAACCGCTATGAGAAACCGAGCGGATTCAAACCGCATTCGCACGGACCAATTTCTTAAGAGGTTCGAGCGCGGGCTCTCACAGTTATACAGTGGTGTCTCCTATTCTAGGAATGTTCATTTAAGTCACGGCCGGGAATCGGCTTGGGTGGATTCCCGGTCGGTTTTCGAAAATGGTTTTAAATATATCAAGAAAGGAAAACGAATAAGGGGGAGGAGATTAAGTACATTATATACAAAACACATTCTTTTCGAATTAAGGCATAATAAAGGCACATTCAAAAGGCAATTAAAATAAAGCGTAGGCGGAAGCATGCTAGAGACCGTAAGGGCGAGAGGAGTGCTGCTAATCACCTTCTCTTCTCGTAACTTAGCCCCCGAACCCACTTCAAATCAAAAAAGGGTTTATCTCTATTTTCCCTAAAATAAAATGAGGTGACGACTCTCTGCTTTTTCACAAACCAAGGTAGAGAAACCGCTATGAGAAACCGAGCGGATTCAAACCGCGTTCGCACGAATTCATTAAAAGGTTCACGTGCGGGCTCTCACAGCCACCTATGTTTTAGAGGAACATAAGAAAAACCTAATGTTTATAGCCTAAGTTTGATTACGAAAACAGAGATTCTTTGTTATGAGGTTCGGGGGTTAGGTTACGAGATGGGAAGTACTTAAACACCCATCTCGCCCAACTAAAGTTGGTCTTGCTTGATCAAAATCTATGTAAATGATGAAATGTTCTTCTTATTCTTGATGATAAAATGGGGGTAAAAAAGGGGTGTTTGGAATGTAGGGAGATAACTTCGTGACTAGCTTCAATGAAGTGAAGTAGTCTTTGATGTCATGTCCCAAAATGTTTGGGCGATTGCACTTTTAATTTAAAGCAAAAGAAAGAGAGAAGAGATGAAGTAGACAAGGAGAGAAAAGAGTAGTCGTTTACCTATACTTCAAAGAACTTCAAAGACTCCTTCAAGAGGTTCTTTAGGAAAAATCTTGTAAGTATTTGTGTATAGTTTTTGTTAATGATTCAAATCTTCCTCCACTTCAATGGTGAATTAGAGGGGTTTTTATAGGTAAAGAAGGTGTGTTTTTTGTGCCAAAACCAAGTCACAAACATCAGTTTCCCGAGCAAATCCTGTTAAAAGGAGCAAGGGAGGGATTCTTGGACAGAAATCTGTAACTGACGACCATGTGCGCGCGCCTCCTGCCTTGGTGGCGGGATGCGCGCGCCTCTGGCCCCAAAAGGTGAAAGCGCGCGCCTTGGAGATGACAAAAATGACAGAATGGACTAGAAAGTCAGCACTGTTATTCAGTTTGGTCCCTGGACTTAATGAAGTCAGTCAGGAACTTAACGGAAGTAACAGAAACTAACGAGAAACACTTAAAATAGGGAGAAACACAAAATCAAATGTGCAATCTGGATGAGCGGTCCAAGGCGGGGTGTCTACACCAACCTCCGCCTTCGACTTTGCCATCTCTAATAAATAGACGCCACCACCGTTGCGACGGCCGTCCGTTTTTTCAGCCTCCTCATGGCGCCATCTCAGTTTCGTCTTCTTGTTTGTTCTCCTAAATAAGGGCCAAACGACATTTACCCCCCCCCCCCCGAACGTATACACCGAATCTCACTTTGCACATCCGCACGAATTTTGTCCCGATATCATCCCTCATGTTTGAAAATACCACTTTACCCCCTAGATCATAACGGACGTCAAAAAACTAACAAAATTTACCATGTGCGCGTCACTTGATGGGTATTTTGGATATTCTTTTTTGAATTTTCAATTTTCATTTAATTTAATATTTTACTCTTATCATGACAATAAAAATCCTGAATATTTTTATTTCTACATTCTTTATTAAATCAAAAGTAAAAAAAAATACGTTAATAGCAAATAAATAATAAAAAAATATTGAATGGAAATTTAAAGACAAAATATTTTTTTTAATAAATAATAAATAATTGTGTTTTTTTTTTTTTGTTGAAACAAAAAGAAAAGACAAAAATTGTTAATAACAAGCAAATAACAGAAAAAATATTGAAAAGAAAGAAGAAAAAAAAGAGAAAAACAACCACCCTAATAATCACTTACTGTACACCCCTTCACCCCCACCGGCCACCACTATCCTTCCCACTCCCGGTTACCCTTCTTCCTCCACTCTCTCTTAGCCAACGCCATACATAAAACCCTATTGATTCTGACTCCAAGCGCATCCAACACTACCACCTCCCACTTCCCAGAATACCGAATTCCCTTGATCCCTATTTTTCTCTAAATCTAGATCTCTGCTGAAGGAGATGAATCGGGCATATCTGGGCGGATGGATATTAATTTGGGGTAGAGCTGAGAGAAATAGATGCCTAGGAAATGAGTGCCTATTAGTCTTGTATATAAAAGGTCTTCCATCAACCCTTAAGACACACACAAATTCATTATTCTCTCTATATTCTCTTCATTAGTCTTAAGAAGATCAAGAGAAGGCACTCGTCATTTAGAAGTACTCCATTCCCTACATTCTTCTTCGAGTTTTTTTTGCAAAAGTGACATGCGTACTTTGTGCAATATATCAATTTGACTCGCGTACTTTGGAAACATCAAATGTGAGTTGCGTACTTAGGTGGCGTTTGTTTTTTTTAAGTGTTAAGTCCTGAAATCTGAATGCATATCTGAATTGATAAGAGGCAGCGTCTGAAAGCTGATTTCTGAATTATTCAAACTGCTTGATTATTCGTCTGAATACACATCTGAATTTAAGATTACGGCATTGAATGAAGTAGAAAAATGACGTGAATAGTTGTTTATATAGTGTTTTAGTTGGATATCTTTAGAATTATGAGTTTAAGAACAAATATAAATTGAAAAAAAATCAATTCAGAGGCAAATCAGACTTCATTTTAGGTCTGAACATTAAGAGGCAATTCAGATGCTTTTAGATCTGAATCTGAAAAGAAAAAAAAACAGACTTAATGCCTTAAGGTCTGACCGATTCAGACATTCACCCCATTAAGTGGCTCTGAATGGAAAAACAAACAAGGCCTTAATGTTTTGAAAATTTTGATACCACTTTTTAACACCCTTTAAAAACATAACGGGACATTCCATATAAGGAGTAAAAGTGTAAATAATAAAACTTGAAATGCTAAAATAAAAAATGCCATCTAAACCTCTCTCTTAAATTTCTAGACACTTCCATAACTTCCGGCAATCTACATAAATTCCGGCCACCTCCATATTTTCCGGCCATTCACCTCTAATTTCCAGCCAAGTTCGTCTTCTTCCCCAAATTTCCCCTTCTCCATAATTTTTGAACATCCATTATCCTCTTCCTCGAAACAAAAATCCCGTCATTATAAGAGACCCTACCCTAGGGCTGTAAACGAGCCGAGTCGAGCTTTGGGGTGTCGAGATCGAGCCCGTTAAAAACTTATCGTGCTCGAGCTTTTATCGAGCTCGAGCCCACTTGCTTGTTCGAGCTCGAGTCGAATCGAGCTCGCGAGCTGCTTGCGAACAACTCTGGTCGATATCGAACTCGAGTTTTAACGAGCCGAGCTCAAGCTTAGTCATTTTTTTAAGAAAAATATGGTCTTAACGAGCTTATCGAGCCGAATTCGGGCTTATCGAGCCGAGTTCGAGCCATTCGAAAACAAAAATTCAATTTTAATGAGCTTATCGAGCCGAACTCAAGCTTTTAACGAGCTAAACGAGCCGAACACAGTCGGCTCGATAACAAAAACGAGCTTGACAATCGGTTCGAGATCGACTCGAGCTACACCTCGAGCTCGAGATTTTACGAGCTGAGCCCGAGCCGAGCTCGAGCCAGCTCGGTTTTTATAACAGCCTTACCCTACCCCATAAGAGAAACGTAGGTAATAGAAGATATGGCTGAACTTCTTGCAACCAAGTCCATCCTCATTGATGCAAGCGGGAGCTTTCCAGAAAGCTAAGGTAACTTGGTCACTGGAAAAACTTTCTTCATTTTTGTTCTTCAGATATGGGTTTAGGAGGGGTTATGGAGCCAGATGAAGAGAGATGCAGATGAGAGAGCTTTGAAGAGTAAAAGATGGAGGAATTTGGAAGGGTTAGAGGCAGAGGGGTGTTGGGGAGGAAGAGGCAAACGACTGCCATGGGATGTGTGTGTGTGTGTTTTACTGTGTGTGTTCTAGGGTGCGTGTGAGGAGGGAGGGAGGGGGATAGGGTTTTGTTTGAAGCTGGGGGTAGTCTTGGCATTTTCAAAAGTTATACTCTTAAATTTTACTTCATACAGTTTTACCCCTTATATAGAATGTCCCGTTATGTTTTTAACGGGTGTTAAAAAAGTGGTATCAAAATTTTCAAAACATTAAGTACGCAACCCACATATGATGTTTCCAAAGTACGCGAGTCAAATTGATATATTGCACAAAGTACGCATGTCACTTTTGCAAAAAACTCATTCTTCTTCATGATTCTCTCTAAGGAACATCAAGATGGATTCAAAAGGTAAAACGCTTCCGCCTCCATCTGTTTGCAACCGATAAGATCTTCGCCCGCCTTTTTGATTTGAGAGTCGCCACCATGTTGTTGAACGGAACACGGACGGTGATATTCTTGAGTTCGGGGGTTAAGTTATTGATTGGAAAGGTCAAGGAGCACCCAATCCACCCAATATAGGATTGGTCTTGCTTAGGTGTTTTTTAATCAAATAAAGAACAAGTAATTAAAACAAGTAAAGCCAATAATTAATTTTTTAATTATTGGAATGTCGGATCATGTGGTTCGAGACCATCTCCATGGATTGGAGAGGCTCTAGGCTGATCCTTTTGATGGGATTAGACAACTCTAAAAACAAAGAGTGAGATGAGAAGTAGAGATAAAAGCGTAGGAGTTTACCTAAAGCGTTCTTGAGATTCCAATTGATAGCCTTGACTAAGGCCTTGATGATCCAAGAGTTTTATGATGATTTTGGCTTGAAAAGATGAGTTTATGATGGTGTTTTGGTGTGAGGAAGGAATAAAAATAGGATTCTTTGGAGAGAGACTGATTAGAGAGTTGTTAACCTCAATTAGGATGATTAGGAACCATTCCCCAGAGTCTAGGGTTGAAAGACTCTTTATTTATAGGTTTAGATTGCTTAGGGACTAAGTCTGGAGGTGGAGAGGTTTAATTAGGTAAGGAAATCAGCAGGAATCGTCTAGGAAGTATCCTATTAGATATTCCCCGGATTAGGAGAGTGTTGGCCAAGAAAGAGATCGGGACGGAGAAGGAAAGTGGATTAAGCCCGAAACAGCAGGGAGATGTCTCGTACGAGACATCCAATGTCTCGTATAAGATAATCAGTATTGTTTTGTCCTTCTGTCAATTTCATTTGTTCATTTTAGCTCCTAACTAACGGAGTCAGTTAGAAACTTAACGAAATATGACAAAACTAATGAGTTTTCATCCAAACACAAAGGCGAGACACAAGAGTAGTGTAATCATAAATTTGAGTTCAAAATGGGGTGTCTACAGAGCCTCTCGGTGATGATACTTATGGAAGAAGTAACGTCGTCGATAGAAAAGACACCATTTAGAACTTTGGGTATGGTCGTGCTAGAAAGCTGCCTACGTATCCTCCGGAAAGGAATCATACCAAACGTAGTTCGACTCTAAAAATACGCAAAACGGTCGTTTGAGGTATTTTAAAAATTATTTTTGAAAGCAATGCTGTAGTAAGTAAAGCTTTAGAGTTTAGAAGAATAACCAGTGTTCTAAAAATCGGGCTAGGCGGGGCCTAGGCGCTAGGCGGCCCCCAGGCGCCGCGATTTTCCATTAGGCGGCCAATCTAGGCGTTAGGCGGCCTAGGCGGTCCTAGGCGGGTCTAGGCGGCTGTGAATACGTGAGATTGAAAATCGAGAGTCGCCACGTTGTTTTATTTGTTGTTAAAACATTGAGAAAACCATTTATGAGAATTAATAGGGTTCGGGGGTCAAATTACAATAAGAGAAGAATATTCATGTTATCACTCCTATTGCCCGAGAGATCAGACTTTCTATCATGATGAATGTGTGTGTGTGTGTATGTGTGTTAGTGATTAAGACCGGATTCGAAGATTGCCTACGTTCCTCTCGTGATGAGAAGCTCAGGTCAGCGTAGTTCGCAATTTATCGAAATAGAGAGAGAGAAGCGGGATCATGCATAATAAAGGGGGAGGAGAAAAAATCATGCGAGATGATCACATCCTAGAATAATGATTATACCATTGATAAGATCAATGTGTAGTCCTCATATTCATCCTTGGAGAATTATTGATCATGGGAATATTTACCTAAAGTTTAGGTTTTAGAAGTAGGTTCTAGATCTTGGAGATCATCATCGGCTATACAATATAAACAGGGATTAAAACATTAGATCTAGCATGTTATGCATGAGATAAGACGTAGATCTAGCATAATAATAAGAACATCATGAAACATGTATGAAATAACACATAAGCATGAAGATCACTACCCTAGTCATAGGGCATATTATGAATTCTAGCAAGAACATGAAGAACACGTTATGAATCATATGAATATAGATGTATAAACATGATGAAACTAGCATAAATCAGGTCTAAACTAAGAAAACATGACAAATTCTCACCAATCTTGACAAGAACGAAGTCGAATCTCTTGCGCGGATTCGTCGGACCTTCGGGATTTCTAGAAAGGCTTGAAGAGAGAGTTATGCCATCAGTTTGGCTTGTAGAACTCGGGGGGAGAGAATTGTGTCGAAATAATGAACTGAGGTCATCTATTTATAAGAAAACTTGACCCGGGAGGAGTGGCCGACCGGCCGGTCCAATGGATTGGCACGATTTTCAAGGTAATTCTATCTGGACTCTGGAGGATGATCATATAAGTCTATCTTCGATCCCTCATCCGATCAGTCGTTGATATCTTCTTATCTGGGCTTTTCGGGAAATCCTGGATAAGTCCTGCGCAGCTCGTAAATACCTGGGAGGTCCCTGTGAGTTCTAGAATGCCTAATAACTCATTTTCAGGTTGGGTACTAACAGTAGCCCCTCGGCGACATTTCTTGCAAGGCAATGGAGGGTCGTCGATTAAGAAAGGAACCGATCTGAAACATGAGTTCCAAATCGAGAGAGGAGTGAGAAAGAATGTGACCAGGTTGGTCGAGTGGCTGAACCTTTGTCGGGCTACCTACGTATCCTAGTGGAATCAAGCCAGTCGTAGTTCGAGACCAGCGGGGAAAGAAAGAAACGAGATGCCGTCCTTCGCTGGGGATAATCAAGCATTCGTAAACAATAAAGTCGCGTGGACCTTACTAGGGAAAGGAGGGAAGGCCATACGCACGGTGCGACAAGAATTTTAAGAATCGAGAACGGAAATAGGGATGAATTCTAACTTCCTATAGAGCGCACGTAATCAATTTATTTTGGAGAATTAGGGTTTACGCAGGTTTCCGACCTTTCATTATGGATTGGTGATTTATAGAGGTCTTCCGGACCTAATTTAGAGAAGCTTTATAAATTTTATAGAGGATTTCTGAACCCAATTTTAGATTTTAAAAATTTTATAGAGGATTTCCGAACCCAATTTTAGATTTTAGAAATTTTATAGAGGATTTCCGAACCCAGTTTTAGATTTTAGAAATTTTATAGAGGATTTCTGAACCCAATTTTAGATTTTAGAAATTTTATAGAGGATTTTCGAACCCAGTTAGGGCTTACGGAGGTTCCGACCTTTAATTTATAATTTTTAGGGTTTAAGACCTTCAATTATAGATTAATTTTAAAGATTAGGGCTTACGGAGGTTCCGACCTTTAATTTATAATTTTAGGGTTTAGGACCTTCAATTATAGATTAATTTTGAAGATTAGGGCTTACGGAGGTTCCGACCTTTAATTTATAATTTTTAGGGTTTAGGACCTTCAATTATAGATTAATTTTGGAGACTTTTATAATTTTTAGGGTTTAGGACCTTCAATTATAGATTAATTTTGAAGATTAGGGCTTGCGGAGGTTCCGACCTTTAATTTATAATTTTTAGGGTTTAAGACCTTTAATTATAGATTAATTTTAAATATTAGGGCTTACAGAGGTTCCGACCTTTAATTTATAATTTTTAGGGTTTAGGACCTTCAATTATAGATTAATTTTGAAGATTAGGGCTTACGAAGGTTCCAACCTTTAATTTATAATTTTTAGGGTTTAGGACCTTCAATTATAGATTAATTTTGAAGATTTTTAGGGTTTAGGACCTTCAACTATAGATTAATTTTGAAGATTGGGGCTTACAGAGGTTCTGACCTTTAATTTATAATTTTTAGGGTTTAGGACCTTCAATTATAGATTAATTTTGAAGATTAGGGCTTACGGAGGTTCCGACCTTTAATTTATAATCTTTTGGGTTTACGGATGATCCGACCTTTAATTATAGATTGATTTTAATTATTAGAGGCTTTCTGGGCCGATTTGGAATTTTGTTTAGGTTTTAAGCTTTGTGAAGTTTGAGTGAAATTACCTATAGTCTAGGGTTTGAGTTTTGATTTCTTGAGTTTAGAGATGTGAATTTCCCAACGTTTGGGGTTAAGTGAATTTTGTAGAAAATTTAGTTGTATTTTACCCATAGTTAGGGGTTTGAATGAATCTTATGCAGATTGCAAAGAGTTTTAATTTGTAGATTACCCAAGGTTTGGGGTTCATTTGTATTTTACTTTGGTCGTAAAGATTTTGATTATAAGTTACCCAAGATTTGGGGTTTTGAGTGAATTTTAGTTGTATTTTACCCATAGTTTGGGGTTTAAATGAATCTTATGTAGATTGCAAAGATTTTAATTTGTAGATTACCTAAATTCGGGGTTTATTTGCATTTTACTTTGATTGTAAAGATTTTGATTGTGAATGACCCAAGTTCGGGGGTTTAAGTTAATTCTTGTTGATTTGTAAGAGTTGTAATTGTGAGTTACCCAAGTTCGGGGTTTTAATATTAACCGTAGAGGGTTTTAATTGTGAATTGCTCTTAGTGTAGGACTTGATTGTGAGTTATTTTGGAGTGAGGGACTTGATAGGAATTTACCTTGCATGAAGGGTTTGATTGTTGATTACTTCGAACGAGAAGGTTTAATTACTTCGAACGAGAAGGTTTGATTGCTAATTACTTCTAACGAGAAGGTTTGATTGTTAATTACTTCTAACGAGAAGGTTTAATTGTTAATTACTTCGAATGAGAAGGTTTGATTGTAATTTACCCAAAGCTACGGGGTTTGGATTTGGATGATGTTAAGTTGAGGTGCTTTGTTTGCAAATTACCCAAAATATGGGGTTCGAGTGACTTAGTTGTAAGTTGTTTTAAGTGAGTTGACTGTAATTTACCTTGAATGAAGGGTTTGATTGTAAATTACTTCGAATGAGAAGGTTTGGTTGTGAGTTACCAAAAATTTTGGGTTTAGCTTGAAGTTGTAGTGCTTTATTGCAAATTACCCAAGATATGAGGATTTATTTGTATTTTACCTGAGGTTTGGGGTTTCAATTGTAAATTACCCAAGGTGTGGGGTTTTTTTGATTAATTTGTTGATCGTAAGGGATTTAGTTGTGGATTACCCAAGGTTTGGGGTTTAAGTGAATTTTCTTTGATTGTAAAGGTTTCGATTATAAGTTACCCAGGATATGGGGTTTTGGTTGTAAATTACTTCGAATGAGAAGGTTTGATTGAATTAATTTTGTACTTAGGGTTTAATGACCTTAAATTGGGGTTTTCATGAAGCTTGTAGATTTCGACCCAAGTTGATTGATGTATTGATTTTAGTGGTTTTGTTAAAAACGCAATTTTTGTGTTAAGTAATTTTTGGTCCGAAAATGTTGTAATCTTTGACCGATCTTTGACTTGTTGACTTTGTTAAAAGTGCTTTTTGTGTTGCTTGTAATGTACATTAGTGTTTCGTTGAGAAAGCTTATTTTGGATGAAGTCATATTTTTGTCCTTTTATTATTGAAATGTTTTGGACTTGTTCGGAGTCTACTTTGTCTTGGATTTGTTTTGAGTTGACTCGTCTTTTCCTAGGTAGACTAGGGTTTTTATTGTGAGTTATTTATAGTATTCGTTGGGAATTTTGGGGATTTTCCTAATGCAACAGTTTATATATGAGCATGCATCATAAGCTAAATTGCTAGATTGATTGCATACCTTTGCTGTGTATACTTGTCTGTGCTTGCAGGTTGTATTGCCGCCTTTGAAGTCGAGGGGCTCATGTAGCATTGTGCATATCTTGTGGGAAAGGACTTCCAGAGACTGTACAGAGCAAGGTGCGGGTTACCGGCTTGGGTTTATTCTTCGAGAGCTTGACTTGGTCAAGAAGAGTTGACCAAGAGCACCGATCTGTTTATGGCACTACGGGAGCATTTGTGGGATACCACCATACATTCTACATTGGTTGGGGAGAGGTTATGGTGGCTCCTTCGGATTTCACGGCTCTTACCGGGTTGCGGTTCATAGGTAGCCCTAGTGTGGAGTGATGATACCTTGCTTTCCGATGGGAGTGCGGATGGACTTCCGAGCTTGATTGCACCGATAACAGGAGTGGTGCGCTTGGGGGCAACATGAGGAGATGCTGGTGGCTCTTGAGGTAGGAGTCGGTGATGTAGAGGCAACCTCTCATCTTTGCTAATTCCGGTACTACGGCGATGATTCCGGTGTTGGGATGCCTAGTGGACTTGGATGCAGTGAGCAGACTTGCTTTGGGGGCTGCAGCTTTGGCGGAGTTGTACCGCTCCTTAGATCGGGGTTGTAGGTCACAGTCGGCGTCAGTCGATTGCTTACACTTTTCCTTTGGAGGTATGAACCGTTCCTTGTTTGTTTCTGATTTCAGGAGATGAGGCTTCTTGGTACTAGACTTATGCCCAGTTGAAGACTATTTTGGTGAGACCCTGTCCGAGAGGCACGACATTCTACCCTTGGGCGGAGTTTGGACTTAGAGTTGATTGTTGCAGGAGCACTTAAGGCAACGGGCCGGAGGAAGTTGCTGATTGGTTATAGCGGGGACGCCCTTTATTTGGGTGAGATAGCTCAGGATGGAGCAGGCAGTGTATTCTTATTTCTGGTGGATCCTCCGAGGTCCATGACTGATCTGTATGATCGAGTTAGGTTGACCAAGGGCCTTGATGCTAGACATTTTGTTGTAGAGGGAGCCTCGCACGATGACTTTGTTGGGACGCGCCTTTGAGGCTCACGCGTTGTGATAGAGGAGAAACTGCGGAGATGGGGCAGAGGCATGTTGAATCGGTGGTAACAGGCCCAGCAGGTCTTTCCTTTGACAGGGTTTTTGGAGTCCCTCTGTATGATCATGTAGACGGTGATGATAACCCTCAGTGGGTGCAGCATGTGGAGGGTGAGATAGTTCTGGAGTTTCGGATCCTGGCGGGCCATGTTAGTGTATGTACCTTACCCTTTCTTTTGTCTTTAGTAATCCTCTAGTTCGGACTATGTTGACACACTTGTGTTGCCTTTGTCTAGGTGACTCCTCGGACATATGAGACTATGACACGCCGTGAGGCTGGCCTACGGTCGGTGGTTCGGAGTTTGCACAAGAAGTTGGTGAAGAGTTTTCGCAAGGTGGCAGAATGCGGTGGTTCTCCTCATTTTGGTGATGACGGTGGTGCTCCGGGCGGATATCCTCATAAGAGGACTCGAGGCGATGCTAGTGGATCAGCTCTTTAGTTTCTGCATTTTGTTAGCGTAGAGCACAGACAGTAGCATAGTATATATTGATGGATGACTGTATAAACATTTATATTATATACTAGCAGTATTTTACAGTAATATGTAACAGATAGATAATATACATGTAGCACGTAGAGTAGCAAGTAGCACGTATAGTAGCAAGTAGCATGTAGATAACATGTAAATAGCATGTAGAATGACTAGGAGCGCATTGCACAGGCTAAGGGTACCTTAGTTGACTTCTATTGGTACGAGTTGCCTAAAGGAGATCTAGGGCTTTCGACCTATGAGGATGAGATGCAGGATCCAAGGGTGTCCTAAGGTGTAGGACCGAGTCGGTTAGGACGTCACGGAGACGAGACAAAAGACAATTTATAAATTAGTGGAGACCGAGTGTGCGGTTTTTATAAGTAACGTGTCGTGATAGAAAACACTTTGAAAAATGTAATGATTTTATAAAAATGCCTTATAATTAATTACATATTAACCAATTCAAGTACTCGTCCTCCGTTGGGTTTGTTGATTAGGGTAGCCCTTCGGGTGAGTGAGATTTCATCGGGTTGCCGGTGATTTCTGAGTTAGTCAAGCAGTTGACCTAACTTGGTTCGGAGAAGCCCCAGTTTGAGCGGGGGTAATTGAGAGAGGTGAATGATGTTGAACTTTGATGAGGGGATGACCTTTCATGGAGAGTAATCTTTGTTGGAGCATCAGTACTCGGTCCAATTCCGCTAAGGTAGCCCCAGTTTGGTGAGGTCATTAGAAAGAGGTCATCCACGTTGAGCTTCGATGGAGAGAGATGACTTTCCGCGGGGAATGGTCTTGTTGGAGCACCGGTAGTTGGACAAATTCCCTTGAGACCGCCCCAGTTTGGTGAGTGCATAAGGTGGGGGAATGCTACCTCCTTTAGACGCACCCTGTTTTTTCTCTAGACCGCCCTTGCGGGTTTTCAATCTTGGTGGGTATATTCTTTTAGCGTCGATTTTCTTTATTTTCTTTTCAGTCGACTCAAAGTAAAGAAAATGACAGAATTGTACAGACGACTTGTAGGAGCCTTTTTGTTATGGTGAGAGAAAAGAAAGAGAGAACAAGAGAGGGAGTTCTTGCATTTAGACCTTACAGGAAGTATGTGTATAAAAGGAAGGAAGCCCCTGCTTGACAGAAAGTAAGTGTTTATCTCTTTCCTAGATTGTAGAACAGAAGACTTGTCGAGACATTTGAAAATTGTTTTATTCAGAATTGTCTTTTGATTACTCGAGAATGGACCTCATTGATTAGTTACGTATCTTATGATAACGTTTTAGACAAGTAGTCTCGAAATAATAAACGCCTTGATTAATCGAGAAAGAGAATAGAAATTGTATGTATGGGGAAGAGAGAAAAGAATGAAAGTTGGCTCGGGGTGGGTTGTATATATTTTGTGGACCGGACCAGGAGGTTGCCTACGTTCCTCTCGGTGTGAGAGGCTCAGGTCCGCGTAGTTCGAGGATGATCCGGTTGATGATGATACCGGTATTGAGAAAGAAAGTTGGTCTACTCCAATGTTGCTTGTTGCTTTGGACCACTTTGTTTGTAGTTGTTGCTTTGGACCGCTGCTGTAGAGATGAGTTGAACCCTTTTGAAAAGGAATAAAAATAGAAAATATGAAATGAAAAGAAAGTGGGACTTTTACTTTTCCTATGATGATAGCCCCTTCTATTTTTTTCTTTGAATTATTTCTTTGTGCACACCCTTATTTTTGCCTAGGCCGCCCTTGCGGGTTTTCAACCTAGCGGGCTTCTTTTTTGCGTGATTGCTCTAATTTTTGCCTAAATCGCCCATTGTGGGTTTCGACCTAGCAAGCTTTATATATATATATATATATATATAATTACATATTGAAACGTTGGGCCAGATGAGCCCCTAGTTCGCTTTCGCCTTTAGGAGGTAGAAGTCGTAGAGGGTGTATGAACAGCCCCTTGCATTTCATTGACATCGTCGAGGAGGACAGACAGCCCCAGTGCATCGTTATGTCGAGAACGGCCAGCCTTTGTGATTATGAGCAACTTTGCAACGTCGTCTCCTTCTTTTTGGGAAGGTGAAAGTGTATATGAGGAGTATTTAGGTGAGTGCACACAGTGGGTGTACACGAGGGAAATATATGAAGAGTGCACACAGTGGGTGTACACGAGGGGTATATATGGAGGGTGTACAGAGTGGGTGTACACGAGGAGTATATGTATGAAGAGTGCACACGGTGGGTGTACATAAGGAGAGTATGTATGGAGTGTGTACACAGTGGGTGTACACGAGGAGTGTATATATGAAGAGTGCATACGGTGGGTGTACATAAGGAGAGTATGTATGGAGTGTGTACACAGTGGGTGTACACGAGCGGAATATATGGAGGGTGCACACAGTGGGTGTACACGAGGGGTGTAGGTTTAGAGAAGGTATGTAAAAACAAGAAAACGATTCGATTGATCAAGGCGTTTGTTATTTTGAGACTAATTGTTTGTTAAATTATGTATGATGGTTTGCGGGTCCATTTACCTTTTAATGAGTCTTCATTAACAAATATATTTGCGATTAATTCGTCATATAAAGATATAGCAATCAATTGTCAATTAGGATTAATACAATTTTCATGGAGTTGATGTATGTGCAAGATTATGTGTCAAGTCTAGAGAGAAAATAAATAAAGACACTTTTATTATTGACTCAAATAGACTAGTCTGGGGTGGACTTTAATAATCTAACTAATGTCCAAAGTGGAATTTTGCTAGTAAAAAGTAGAAGACTAATGTCCGAGGTGGACTTTCACTAAAAGACTCTCTAGAACCTACGAAGACTGAAAGACTCTTTTTTTTATTTTTTATTTTTTAGAAGGAGGTAGCTCCGGTGTAACTTCTTCTTCTATGCCCATTTGTTCCCTTGGCGGGTGATGGCTCCACTATCAATGAGGCTTTGGATCTTTCTCTTCAGATGGAGGCAATTCTCGGTGTCATGTCCAACGTATTAGTAATACTTGCAATGTTTGGAGGGATCCAAGTCTGGTCTTACACCGATTGGCTTGAAGTCGAGGAGAGGAGATAACTTGCTGGCTTGAACTAGACTTTCGAAGCATTTGTCTAATGGTATACCTAAATTATCGAACTCGCGCTCGTCCTTTTTGTCACGAACCATCCTGGAGGGTGGTCTAGGCACCGGTATTCCTTGTTGATGAGTAGCCATAGGAAGCATCCTAATGGGGAAAGTTTGTGGTGGTGGCCCATACATTTGAGGAGCGTACGGGTGTCGAAACTAAGCATGAGGGAGAGTGTGCTCGAGGTACTCGTGGATGCCATAGATGTCAGACCGGAGATGTTCCTCAGTGTCCTTTAGAGCTTTGTACACCACCTTCTGGAAGCGGTCTGTCCGTTTGAGGAGAACATTCTCAAAGAAGACTTCTTGCTCATCGAGAAGAGTTCGGGAGAGGGTTGATTGCTCTCTGAGAAAACCATTTTTGAGAATTAATAGGGTTCGCCACTGTGAATACATGAGATTGAAAATCTAGAGTCGCCACGTTGTTTTATTTGTTGTTAAAACATTGAAAAAACCATTTATGAGAATTAATAGGGTTCGGGAGAGGGTTGATTGCTCTCTGAGGATAGTCTCATAGTGGGCTGCTTGCTTGTCGAGGAGAGTCTCATAGAAGGCTTCTTGCTTGTTGAGAGTGGTGTCAAGATGGACCGCTTGCTTGTTGAGGATGGCGTTGAAGTGGGCCATTTGGTCATTGAGAGTGGCGCTGGGGTGGAGAATTGTTTCATCATCTTGGGTGGTAGCTTTGGTTGTGACTGCGTTGATCCCTTCGGTAGACATGATGCAGGATTCTGTAGTGATCGGTGGAGAAGTTAAGTCTTTGAATTAAATTAGGCTTATAATTAATGACAAGGCATTGTTATAAAATCATTTTTTATGAAAAGACTCGATCTCCGTATTTTTTGAAATATTCTTTGAGTGAAAAGACTAAAAGTTTGACCGGGCTGGTAGCTGCCTACGTTCCCCTTACTATGCGGGAGAGGTCCCACACAATGAGAGGCTCAGGTCACCGTAGTTCGGGTTAAGTAAAATAAAAGAGAGAGTGACCGCAAGAGGTCAGTGATTTTGAAAACCATAAGTATTAGAAGATGACCGTAGAAGTCAAAAGAAAGGGAGATGACTCAGTCCTTGGTCAAGATAACGGGTTTGACCTAGATAGGTCGAGATGACGGGTTTGACCTCGACGGGTCGACAGTTGACTAGAGCTGATCTAGGGTTGACACACGCAACATGATGAATGATTTTAGTTAAGATTAGGATTACTTGTGTTGATAAGTGTTCTTAACTCGATCAAAGTGCATGGTTTAGAAATGAACAAGGATTAACCTCAACGGCTCGGGAGCGAACACGATGAGTTAGATAGCCCGAGTGCCACGAAGATAGAGGCGACAGGATCACCAAAATTTGTGCACTCAGCGGAGTATCCAGTAGGGTGTGCAGTGTGACACGGACTAGTGGTAGTGTGCCATTTGATTACGTATTTTTAGGAATGATATGCAACGCACGAGAGAAGTCTACTAGCATAACAATTCATAATAATAGGATTTAAGCATGAAATAAACACAATCAGAGCAGATCTAGGACATTTAAAGCATGCTATAAACACGTAAACCTGCAGGAAATCGTTAGAAACAGATTTGCAGAAAAGGGGTGTGCGGGGCAGTTAGAACACACACAAAATCGTGAAGTTAATGAAATTTAGACCCTCTTAAGTTTTGAAAAAGGTTTTCAAAAAACAAGTCCCCAGCAGAGTCGCCGCTGTGAATACGTGAGATTGAAAATCGAGAGTCGCCACGTTGTTTTATTTGTTGTTAAAACATTGAGAAAACCATTTATGAGAATTAATAGGATTCGGGGGTCAAATTACAATAAGAGAAGAATATTCATATTATCACTCCTATTGCCCGAGAGATCGGACTTTCTATCATGATGAATGTGTGTGTGTGTGTGTGTGTGTTAGTGACTGAGACCGGATCCGAAGATTGCCTACGTTCCTCTCGTGATGAGAAGCTCAGGTCAGCGTAGTTCACAATTAATCAGAATAGAGAGAGAGAAGTGGGATCATGCATAATGAAGGGGGAGGAGAAAGAATCATGCGAGATGATCACATCCTAGAATAATGATTATACCATTGATAAGATCAATGTGTAGTCCTCATAATCATCCTTGGAGAATTATTGATCATGGGAATATTTACCTAAAGTTTAGGGTTTCGAAGTAGTTCCTAGATCTTAGAGATCATCATCGGCTATACAATATAAACAGGGATTAAAACATTAACATGAGATAAGCCGTAGATCTAGCATAATAATAAGAACATCATGAAACATGTATGAAATAACACATAAGCATGAAGATCACTACCCTAGTCATAGAGCATATTACGAATTCTAGCAAGAACATGAAGAACACGTTATGAATCATATGAATATAGATGTATAAACATGATGAAACTAGCATAAATCAGGTCTAAACTAAGAAAACATGACAAATTATCACCAATCTTGACAAGAACGAAGTCGAATCTCTAGCTCGGATTCGTCGGACCTTCAGGATTGCTAGAAAGGCTTGAAGAGAGAGTTATGCCGTCAGTTTGGCTTGTAAAACTCGGGGGAGAGAATTGTGTCGAAATAATGAACTGAGGTCATCTATTTATAAAAAAACTTAACCCGGGAGGAGTGGCCGCCCGGCCGGTCCAATGGATTGGCACGATTTTTGAGGTAAGTCTATCTGGAATCTGGAGGATGATCAGATAAGTCTATCTTCGATCCCTCATCCGATCAGTCATTGATATCTTCTTATCTGGGCTTTTCGGGAAATCCTGGATAAGTCTTGCGCAGCTTGTAAATACTTGGGAGGTCCCTGTGAGTTCTAGAATGCCTAATAACTCATTTTCAGGTTGGGTACTAACAGCGGCCTGGGTGGTCTAGGCGGATCAGGCGATTTAGGCGGGCCTAGGCGGCTCTAGGCGGGAATAGCACATGGGTTGGGCCCCATTATTTTAGTGTGGGAGGATAATTTATTTGGGTTTGATTAAATATGTATGAATGGGCTTGGGTTAATGTGTGTAAGCTTTCACTTTTAAAACATTTAAAAATACTTTTTATAGTTATGATTTATTTTTTAGTTAAAATAAATTATTAAATTTTGATAAATAATAAAAATAATTGACAATATTTTTAGGATATATATATAAATATATATATATATATATATATATATATTAATTAAAAAAACAAAAAATGCACTAAATGCTCGGCCCCGCCTAGTCCCCGCCTAGGCCTCTAGGCGCTAGGCCCAGCTCCGCCACCTAGCGGCCGCCTAGCAATTTTTAGAACACTGAGAATAACCCATACTGAGGAACAAGTTCGTTGTTTCAATTCTGAGCATATCTGTAGACACCCCGATCTCGCACCCCCTAAACCTCCCCTTAATCGGTCTAAAGCGCAATAATCGACCTAAACCCTCATATTTGGCCGTACGGACTACCGTACGCCTTATCGGTGCATCAGATGCAAAAATCGAGTCCGAATTCATGATCAGGACTCAAAACCGAGTAAAAAGGTCTACCCTCAAAAATTCGCGTGCCGGGACCCCTTGCCGGGTCCCGCACTGCTTAAAAAGCCTTTTACCGGTCATCTAATGCATTTAAAATATTATCTATGGTTTTCCTTTCTTTCTAACATTTTGTAGGTACACCGGCTCGACCAGAACAATCTACCGAGCAACTTTCCTGTTGGGCCCGCGGGCAACCGGGACACCGGAGCGCGCACGACGGAGCAGTGGCAGAGTGGAAAGCCGGAGCTGGAACAAAAGTGCACAAAGACACGCCTGACCATCCCCAAGGTGCCACTTGGCACTTCATGATTGGTCAAGAGAAAAAAGACTTAAAATTCAAAATTGGGCACCAAGTTTGGTTGCACGGCCGCGCGTTGAAAAGTGCACGGCCGTGCAAACACTATTCACAGCTTTTTCAATTTTTTCCTATTTTAAACCAAAATCATCATGTTTGGCCCATTTTTTCTTCCTCTTCTCCTTCACTCTTCCTCCCTCAACCACAACCTCCTTCCTCCCTCCTCTACCCCTACTATAGGGGTGTTCTTGTCCTAATTCTCACCTCCCTCCTCCTTCCTATGACCTCCCAAATGGCCTCCTCATTCTTCACTTCTAACACTCCCAACTCATCCTAACACTCTTACCAATTCTTACCACAACTCCAAACCCAAACTCTCCCAATTCTCTCTCAGTCCCAAACCCTCTCTCTAACCCTTCATAGCCCCACCAAACAACCACCACTAAACCACCATAACCCCACCACTAAACCGCCATAAAACCACCACCAAAACACAACCAAAACACAATCAAAACTCAAGCAATCCCAAGTCTTCCAACTCTCAAACTCAAACAACAAAAAAAAGTCTTCCCTTGGAGACAAAGGAAGCACAAATCCCCTTTTATTAGGTAAGTCTTCTATTGTAACTCCTAAGTATGCTAAGATGTAATTGATTTTGTTGTTTGTATAAGAGTCTAGCCACTAGTTGGCTAGACTCCCTTATTTCTTGAAATCTCTATGTAATAAACTCATGTTATGGCCATGTAAATAATGAGGTTGATGTTTGAATCTGAGGTATATTATGTTTATGTGATCTTGTGTTGGTTGTGTGTCCATTTCTTGGCAAAGTTTGAGGTCATTCATGCATAAATATGCTCCTTGTCCTTGAATGTCATAAATTTGTCCTCTTTCCCTTTTTCTCATGTATATTCATGTATAGATTAGCTTTTAATGAAACATGATTCCTTGATAATTATCTTAACATGTTAAATAACAAGTCCCTGGAGTTTTGTGGTTTGGTTTTGAGTTTTGGTCATGTTGTGGAACCCATTTTTGTGAGCCATGCAAACAGTTTCTGTTTTCTGTCTGAACCAACGATTTTCATCCCTCAAAAACCCCATCTTAAAATGGTTTATGGACTTGGGCCAAAACACAAAAGTTGTTGATTATGTGTTGAAGTTTAATCTTATAAAGTTTCATGTCCATATTCCATGATTTTCTTAGGTTTTCATGCATAAACTTGAGTTACAGATGTGCTGCCTTGCTTATTCATCTCTGTACCATGATCTATTCTCATGCTTAAACCTTATGATAAAATCAGTTTTTGGACTAAAGTCAAAACATTAACTATGTTCCCAGTAAACTCATGAAAATTAACATATTTTTAGAACAATTTTTGGATTCAAGAAAGTATCATTTTTCCCCTTTTGTTTAAGCCTTCAAAAACCTGATTTTACATTTCCAGTCTCTGACATCGTAATGTCAGAGACCTTTTCCGATACTTAAACATGCTTTATGGGATCCAAATTCTGATAACTTCATATTTGGAACGTGTTCTTCAACTTTCATGCTTTGAGTTTTTCGAGATTCATAAGTTAAGATGGTCAAATTTTGTGATGAAATTGTTGGAGTTACTGTTTTGCTTTGCTGGGCTGTTTTGCTCAAATAATGTTCTTGCTAAATACTAAGTCTAAAATTCATCCAAAAAATCCATAAAAAATCACCAAGGATCTATAACATTCTGGGATTAAATCCCAACTTCTAGTTTTGGATTTGGATTAATTTAGGACAGGTACACTAGCTCGGGGACGGAAAACCATGCCAAAATTCAATGACCAGGCTCGTGGCGAGGACATTCTTTCCTTCGAGGAATTTGTTGTATCTTGTATATAATGTACTTAATTCCCTCCCCTTTATATGTTTTATTTTCTTTATATGTTTAAAATCATTTTCAAAAACCGATCGGGAAATCCACCCAAGCCGATTCCCGGCCGTGACTTAAATGAACATTCCTAGATTAGGAGACACCATTGTATATAAATACAAATTCTTTTCAAGTTAAGGCATAAAATCAATCTTTCAAAATAAGGGATTAAAATGAATCGTAGGCGGAAGCATGCTAGAGACCGAAAGGGCGAGTGGAGTGCTTCTTATCACCTTCTCTACTCGTAACTTAGCCCCCGAACCCACTTCAAAAATCAAAAAGGGTTTTATCTCTATTTTCCCAAATAAAATGAGGTGGTGGCTCTCTGATTTTTCAAAACCAAAGGAGATTAACCATTGTGTGAGAAACCGAGCGGATTCAAACCGCGTTCGCACGAATCACAAAAGGTTCGGGCGCGGGCTCTCACAATATCATTTGTTGTTGATGTCGCGGTTGACGGTGTTGATGGTGCAGATTGTGTTGAAGTTTTTGGGGAATATCCTCGATCAATCAGTTCATGGAACTGATTTGAAAGTACTGGATATTATCATCGATCAATTGCTGAAGCTGATTGAAAGTACTGGATCCCTAGATGTCCTCGATCAATGGCCGCATCTGATTGAAAGTACTGAACATGTCCTCGATCAATGCAACATTGAAAGTACTGGATGATTTGATGTAGATTTCTGAATATCCTCGATCAATCAGTTCATGGAGCTGATTTGAAAGAACTGGACATTATCCTCAATCAATGGTCTTACATTGAAAGTACTGAATGCAAAATCTCTTGATTTGATGTAGATTTGTAGACTTCTGAATATCCTCGATCAATGGCCGCAGCTGATTGAAAGTACTGGACATTATCCTCGATCAATGCTCTTACATTGAAAGTACTGGATGCATAATCTTTATGAATGAATTCTCTGTCTCGTGCGAGATATGTTGCAGAAGCCACTTTTGCGGGATTTCGGCGCGCTTTTGTCATTTCTGTTTCATCTTGCAGATATGATTTGTTTGAATTCTGTGGGGTTCATCTGATCGCTGTTGAATTATTATTTTTTAGCATGGATCGGTTTTTGTGTACCTATTTATACAACAAGTAGAACCTATTCTAGCAAGCAATTTAGCTTTGATTTTAGTTTGTAATTGGACTCATGTGGAGGTGACAAATTTATGTGCATGCCTGGTCGGTCAACCTTGGTGTAAGTAGTGTGAATAGCATGGATTCATGATGGGATGTTTATTGGTGATGAACTGTATGTGTTGATTTGTGTGTGTGTGTGTGGGGACCTGTGTTTGACAAGTTGGGACCTAATCAGGTTTTCTGCAGAGATGATGTGCTACGGAGTTTGTTTGATGGTTGTCTCGTGTGAGACTCGTTTTCCTTGTGCAAGATGATCCGTCCGGATCGTTCCTTTAGTCATGTTGTGTCAAGGGAGACAACTATTGGTCCGACAACCATTGATATTGGTCAATGTGCAAGCTCTAAGTAGGCCGAGCGTACTTTGTTGACAACTCTAGAGTTCCATGTCTGAAAGTCTCCGGTGAAGGTGATGAGAGACATTATCTATTCCCCCATGTTGATTTCATGCTTTGGTCTATGTCAGACCCCACGAATCTTGTATGTCGTAGATGACCCCATGAACAGGCTTATGAGGCTGTTTGATTTGAAGAAGAGTGCTCTCCCGCTTGTTGGATTTGAGGAAGGTTGAAGAAGAAATGATTTGAAGAATGTTCTGCCTATATTTTTTTTCTTTGTGACGCACCCTGATTTTTGCCTAGACCGCCCTTTCGGGTTTTCAATCTAGCGGGCATCTTTTTTGCGTCTCTTTTCAAAAAAAATTTTTTTTTTTTATAGAGTATGTACTCGAAGATGAATCAGATGTAGGCCTGGAAATTTCCACCCGTTACCCTGTAACCCGCCCGACCCAACCCGCTAATTACCCAACCCGTTAAAATAAATGGGTTGAAACAGGTCACCCGCTTCGACCCGTCAAAACTAACGGGTTAAGGTAGGTCAACCCGCCAACCCGCCGGAACAGAAAATGAAGCTCGACAAAACAAGTAAAAATTCCAGATTTTTCAATTCGATTTGCATCTATATAGAAACCCAGCACATTAATTGAATCAAATCCATAGAAAATCCCACTATGATTACACTTTAAAAAAAGTATTTACAAAAAAAATCAAAATCTCTTTCATCCTTAAATGCCTGCATTTTCGGCTAAGGATGGCTCGAGCCACTCATCCGACGAAGAGGAGAGCCCTGGGGTTTGCAGCAGATTTCAATGTAAGTTACCTCATTTATCAAATGCTTTCAGTGATGAAGAGGGGAAGGCAGCGGATACGACGAAGCTCTTGCTTGTTGCTGGTAGCGGAGTGGCGGCGCCAGTGGTGGTGACGAGATCCACTGGAGTGGTGGTGGTGATGAGATCCACTGGAGTGGCGGTGCTGGTGGCGGAGAGATCCTTTGGAGTGGCGACGTCGTCGATAATAGCTCAGAACCGTTGCTTGGGTGAGGTGATTTGTGAGGACTGAGTGACTGATGAATGAATGAATGAAGGAAGGAAGGAAGGAAGGAAGGAAAGAAGTAAGGAGATTAGGAGACTAGAAGAGATGAGAGAGAAAGTGAAAGTGTGGAGGCGCAGATAATTAAAAGGTAAGATAGGGTTTCTTTAATCAATCCAACGGTTAGGAGGGTTTTTCATCAATCCAAGGGTTACAATTAAACAAGCAACATAAAATAATTTAAAATATAAAGAAATTAAATTTAAAATTTTCAAAAAAAAAAAATTATGTTGAGAACTAGCGTCACCAGCGTTTCGGGGAAAAAAATTCCATGGTGTGAATACGTGTGTTTGAATTTGGGATATTCATTGCAACATTAAAATTATGAGAGTCGCCACGCCGTTTTAATTATAGCCAAAACATTGAGAAAAGCATGTTAATGGGTTCGGGGGTCAAATTACAACAAGAGAAGAATATTGAACGTTATCACTCCTATTGCCCGAATTGATCGGTGTTCCTATCATGATGCGGTGTATGTAGTGTGTTAGTGATTGAGACCGGATCCGAAGATTGCCTACGTTCCTCTCAATGTGAGAAGCTCAGGTCAGCGTAGTTCGCAGAGAATAGGCAGAAGAATCGGGATCATGCATAATGAGGGGGGAATTATCTAAAGATTAGGGTTTAGAAGTAGTTCCTAGATCATCCTCGGGTTGATGAACCCTAGATCATCATCGGCTATGAAATAACATGTAATTATGAAGATCGCAACCCTAAATATAGCATAAATAAGGTTTTAATCTATGAACACGATGAACATGCGAAGAACATATTATGAACATATGAATGAACATGCAAGGAATGTGAAGAAACTATGAATAAACATGTAAGAACATGAATATAAAAGATCTACATTAAAAATGATGCAAGAATATGAAGAAGAAGTTAGAAAACTTACCTATGTTGGCAAGAAATAAACTTTGATCTCCTTGAGTGTTTGAATGCTTAATTAGGGAGAAAATTGTGTTTAAGAACTCCAAAATTCGGACTTAAAGCTCTCAAAATCGGGGTCTAAACCAATGAGCTGAGATTGGTTTATATAGTAAACTGAGGGGAAGATCTGACGGCTGAGATCATCCGGAGCGGATGTGGCCGCGTGGCCAAGATGGAGGGCGGCGGCGATGTTGGCCGCGTGGCCAAGGTTGGAGCTTGGGCGAATGTGGCCGCGTGGCCATCATTCCTGGCTGACTTAATTATTAAGCTAGGGTTTTGCATGTTTTATGGAAACCCTATTTTGGCCATCTTTAAGATGTTCTAGAACAATGAGGTATATTTTGGGAATCCGGGACAAGTCTTTGCAAGGTTTGTAATTCCTATAAAGTCCTTGTGTATTTGGAAAATCCCTAATAAACTCATTTTCGGATCGGGTACTAACAGTAGCCCCTCGGCGACGCTTCTTGCAAGGCAATGGAGGGTCGACGATAAAAATAGGAACCGTTCTGAAACATGAGTTTCAAAACAGAGGAAAGGTAAGGGAACGGCTAAACCTTGGCAGGCGACCTACGTATCCGCGGGGGAATCAAGCCAAACGTAGTTCAAATCTGATGGGAAATTGGGAATGACTGTCCTCTGATGGGGAGCAACGTCTTCTGCTGGGGAAAATGTACTTGCTGGGGATGATAGATGACCGCGTCGGTCGGGTGGCTGAACCTTTGCAGGTTTCCTACGTATCCTCGGAGGAATCAAGCCAGTCGTAGTTCGGAGCGATTAGGGAAAAACGAGCCATCGGACTTCTGCTAGGGATAATAAACCTACGGGCACTATCCTGTATGAAGAACGAACATTCGTTAGGAAATGAAGTCATTTGAAGCAAGAGGGATAATGGGACAATAAAGACTACATTGTCTAAATAATCCCGAGGTGGAGTAATAAACGCTGAGGTAAACGCAAACAGAAACGCCCGGGTTTCTGCCGATCGCGCTAAAATAATGGATGCTGAATCTTTCGTAAACAGAAACGCCGAGGCTTCTGCCAATCACGATCGATCTAGGATGCGTATGTCATAGAGGCGCCGAAGTCTCTACAACCATACGAATCCTAAGCAAATATTAGGAAATGCTAAAATAATAGATGCTGGATCTCTCGCAAACAGAAACGCCGAGGCTTCTGCCAATCGCGATCGATCTAGGATGCGTATGTCATAGAGGCGCCGAAGTCTCTACAACCATACGAATCCTAAGCAAATATTAGGAAATGCTAAAATAATAGATGTTGGATCTCTCGCAAACAGAAACGCCGAGGCTTCTGCCAATCGCGATCGATCTAGGATGCGTATGTCATAGAGGCACCGAAGTCTCTACAACCATATGAATCCTAAGCAAATATTAGGAAATTCTAAAATAATAGATGCTGGATCTCTTGTAAACAGAAACACCGAGGCTTCTGCCAATCGCGATCGATCTAGGATGCGTATGTCATAGAGGCGCCGAAGTCTCTACAACCATACGAATCCTAAGCAAATATTAGGAAATGCTAAAATAATAGATGCTGGATCTCTCGCAAACAGAAATGCCGAGGCTTCTGCCAATCGCGATCGATCTAGGATGCGTATGTCATAGAGGCGCCGAAGTCTCTACAACCATACGAATCCTAAGCAAATATTCGGTGAAGAATGGAAATTTTAAGAGGCTTCCCGTACCCAAAGGTAACGAATATCACTCAAAATAGCGTTCAAGGGCACCTACAATGAACAAAGGGAAATGTACCAGGGGTAAAAATGGGATTTTACATGCGGAGGCAAAGATGATGGATCGTTATTAAGTCGCAAACGGGATGAACTCTCAAGGAGTCATGAAGGTGATAGACTCTCAGGGAATCGCAGAAGTGATGGATTCTTGGGGTGTCACAAAGGTGATAGACTCTCGGGGAGTCACAAAGGACTCTTTGGTAAGACGCGAAGGAGATGGACTCTCAGGGAGTTGCTAATATGGGAAACATGATCTGGGTTCCGCTTATCCTAATTTAGGAGGGAATGAGGCTATGAGCCATTGAGACCAAGGTGTTAGGTAAGGGACATTTTTCTTGGTTGCCTAGAGGTAGAACCTAAGGCTTTTTAAGGAAAGGGAATAAGGAAGATGGTGATCTCCTAATCTTGAGATAGGGATGCCAAAGATGTCACGGCTTCTTGGGCTTTAGATTATGTCTTGGAGATAATGTGGGTTTCCTAGGCTTACAGGCTAGGGATTGGAGTTCATTTAAGCATGAGGAGAGTATTCTATCCTAGGCTTAGTGCTAGGGCTTGGAAAGGTTGAGGTTTGGGAACTTCCTAGATGTTAGGGTTTCGAACAAGGGTTTGGAAACTGGTGTTTAAGGACCATGACTCTCCTAGGTTTAGGACTAGGGTTTAGGAATTTCCTAGGTCTAGGAGGCTAGGGCTTGGAGTTGTGGTAGGCTCAGAGGTTGCAAAGGCGTTGGCTTTTAGACATAAGGCTGGGAGTTGGAAAGGTTGTGACTTCCTAGGCTTGAGACCATGGACCGTTAGGAAAAGGGATTGCTTATGTGGAAGGTCCACTAAGCTTGATGTTAGGGTTCACCATTTTCCGGGATTGGTGACTATGGCCTGGAAATGTTCGTGGTAACCTAGGCTTTAGGCTAGATTTTAAGGCTAAGAACTGTAAACTTCCTATATTTTGAGACTAAGGTGAAGGAATTTCCTAGGTCTAGGACTAGGGTTTGAAGGGAATGTTGAATCCTAGGCTCGATGATAGAGTTTAGTGAGGATATAGTCTCCTAGGCCCTGCGGCTAGGGTTTAGAAAGAGTGCGACTACCTAGGCTTGAGGCTAGGGTTTGGGGCGAATGCGAGTACCTAGGCTCAAGGCTAGGGTTTAGAGCGAATTCGACTACCTAGGCTCGAGGCTAGGGTTTAGAGCGAATGCGGCTTCCTAGGCTTGAGGCTAGGGTTTGGAGAGAATGCGACTACCTAGGCTCGACGCTAGGGTTGATTAAGTTTTGGACAGGGCATTGTATCCTAGGTTTAGGACTAGGGTTCAATAAGATGGGGTATTGAGATTGTAAATTTCCTAGGTTTCGAGACTAGGGTTTCGGGAATTTGGAAATGATGTTGCATACGGGGCATTGGAAATTCCTTAGAACTTGGGCTAGGGTTAAAGAAGATGTTGTGGTTTCCTAGGCTTAAGGCTAGGGTTTAGAGAGGATATGTGACTACCTAGGATCAAGTCTAGGGTTTAGGAAGGGTGTTGCTACCTAGGATCAAGGCTAGGGTTTCAGAAGGATGTAACTTCCTAGGCTTTAGGCTAGGGTTTGAAAGGATGTAATTACCTAGGCTTGAGGCTAGGGTTCAGAGAGGATGATATGACTACCTAGGCTTGAGGCTAGGGTTTAGAGAGGATACGTGACTACCTAGGATCAAGGCTAGGGTTTAGGAAGGGTGTAAATACCTAGGCTCTAAGCTAGGGTTTAGAAGGGATGTAACTACCTAGGCTCGGGGCTAGGGTTTAGGAAGGATGTAATTACCTAGGCTTGAGGCTAGGGTTCAGAGAGAATGATATGACTACCTAGGATTGAGGCTAGGGTTTAGAGAATGTGTTTACCTAGGTTTAAGGCTAGGGTTTGGAGACCGAAAGCATTTGAAGGTTTGTCTTGGTTTAGACCGAGCAAGTTTGAGGTCTAAGAGTGTTGCGGTTTGGGGCAAATGAGCTTGATACCTTGTGGCTGGATAGGCTCGATAGATTAGACCTAGGCTAAAGTTCTAGGGTTTAGCTAGGGTAAGACTCAGACATGTGTTAAGGAGACCGGGGCCTAATGGAATGGTAGGCGTGAGATCTAGGAGATCGAAGGATAGGCAGGGTAGCGTTGGGACATAAGGCTTTCAAGCGGGTAAGTCTTTTGTCCTAGAGAAACCGCGTTATGGATTAGGACCAAGCAGGCTTGAGGTCAGCCAAGGAGCAATGGATTGGGATTGGATGATCCTAGTACCTAATACGCATGTCGGGTTTGGGCTCTAAGGTGTGCTAGGTGTGAGCCATGTGCGAGAAATGGGTCTGGACATGTGACCATGTTGGCGCTTTAGGTAAAGGGATCGAGTGTCCAAGACTTTGCTCGAGTACAATAGGTGCCTAAGTTGGATTGGGTATGCTTAGGACCTAAGTTTGTCTTAGAGGTCATTGCGCGTGACCAAGCTCGTTCGGCGATTGTGAAGGTAGGCTAGGGATGGGACCCCAAAGGTGCTAAGGACAAGAGTCTTGACCGGATGGGTCTTGAGATCCTTAAGGCATGTCGCGGTGCGCAGGAGATCCTATGTGTTTTGAACAGGTTCAAGGTTTGGACTCATCGGGGGAGCGATGTTTGAGATCCATAGAGTTCAAGGGTGGACCTTGTAGGTGGCTAGTTTTGGACCTGGCTTGGATTAAGTAGGTTAGAGTCCTTAAGGGGTTGAAGGTCAGACTAGGAAGTCTTTTGAGGCTAATGGGTGACACTAGGTTGGTACTTGGTAGGTTTAAGAGTGGTAGGGTCATGGCTTGGACATGACGGGAGTCGGGAGACGTAGATGTGTCGCTTTTAGTCGGACCAAGTAGGCTTGGGAATTAAAGAGTCCAAAGGGTGGAGGTCTAAGGTTATAGACCTAGAGAGTGGACAGTTTTGTGATCTAAAGGGTTTAGGAGTTGAGACCTAATGTGTGGATCGGATATGCTAGAGACCTACAAGGTAGGCGCTTGGTAGACTCAAATGGTCTTGGGATCTAAGGGATCGCTCAACAGGTTAGACTGAGTAGACCTAAGAGGTTGGAACGAGGAGGATAAGAGAGCTATGGCTTAGACAGGGTAAGAACGAGTATGTGTTGGTAGGTTTGAGATCTAAGAGATCGGGTAGGCTCGGGACCGGTAGGTTCGGGACCTAATGGGTCACTCTAAGGATTTGGCTTTGGTTAACCGGTTTAAGGTCTGATGTTTTGTGTAGAACCGGTTTGGGGCCTAAGGGGTCATGCTACGTACTTGCGGAAGGTCGAGCTAAGGGGTTATAATGTAACCTAGGTAAGACTCGCCGGGTTGGTTCGGGACCTAAGGAGTTTATGGTGTAACTTAGGCAAGACTGACCGGGTAGGCTTGGGGCCTAGAGAGTTGAGGGTTTAGTCCTAAAGGTGCCCTAAAGTAAAGGACCGAGTCAACTCTGGGAATCATGTAGATGGGTCCCAGATGGACCGAAGATGTTTTTACAATTTTGTGGAGACCGAGCGTGCGGGTTTGTAAACAAAGTGTCGGGGAAGAGAAAACTTTTGAAAGTGTTATGATTTTATAAAGATGCCTTATAATTAATTACGATTCTAACAAATTCAAAGAGTCTGTCACGTGCTGAGTTTGATGACGAGGGATGTCTTTCTGCTAAGCATATCCCTGTTGAAGCCCCGGTATCCTCTGAGAAACCATATAGTCGACCCATTCCGTTGGGGATGCTCTAGTTTGGGGAGCGGGTACCCTCCCTCCTTTGAGAAACTCTACGTCAAGCTTGATGATGAGGGATGCCCTTCTTCTAAGTATATTCTTGTTGGGACCTCGGTATTCTCCGAGAAAACACATAGTCGACCCTTTCTGTTGGGGAAGCCCCATGTTCGATAAGGGTGTAGAGCGGGGTATCCTACCTCCTTTAATACGCACCCTTTTTTCTGCCTAGACCGCCCTTTCGGGTTTTCAATCTAGCGGGCATCTCTTTTGCGTCATCTTTTTTTTTTTTTTTTTTTTTGAAAATCATTCAGTCGACTCAAAAAAGGAAAAATAATTGTTTAAACATGCGGGGGCATTTTGGTGATAGTGAGAGGGAGAGAGAGATAATACTCGCATTTTGACTCTTTGGACAATTGAGTGTATATAAAAGGAAGGAAGCCCCTGCTTGACAGAAAGTAAGTGTTTAGCTCTTTCCTAGATTGTAGAACAGAAGACTTGTCGAGACATTTGAAAATTATTTTATTCAAGATTCTCATTTGATTGCTCGAGAATGGACCTCGTTGATTAGTTAATGAGTTATGATTATGTTTTAGACAAGTAGTCTCGAAATAATAAATGTTTTGATCAATTGTGAGTGAAGAAGTCAGGAGTAGAAATATTGGGCAAGAGAGAAGAGAAGGAAAATTGGCTACGAGGTGGGTTGTGTATATTTTGGACCGGACCCTAAGGTTGCCTACGTTCTCCTCAAGGTGAGGAGCTCAGGTCCGCGTAGTTCGGGGATATCCTGGCTGATGATGGAGTTGGGTTTTAGTATGAGGTTCATTTGTCGCGATAGGTTGCCCCGTTGTAGCTTGTTGCTTTGGATTGCTTTATTGCAGCTCATTTTGGTGGATTGCTCCATTGTAGTTGTCATGGCTGCTGCTACCGCGTTAATCTTCTTTGTAGGGAAAGAAAGAAAAATAGAACATTTGAAGTGAAAACAAAATGGGACTTTTACTTTTCTATGGTGATAGCCCCTTCTATTTTTCTTTATTTTTTTTTATTCTATCTCTTTGTGCACACCCTTTTTTTTGCCTAGGCCGCCCTTTCGGGTTTTCAACCTAGCGGGCTTCTTTTTGGTGCAATGCTCTAACTTTTGCCTAGGTTGCCCTTTTGGGTTTCAACCTAGCGAGCTTTTTTTATATATTTGTACATGAAACATTGGGCAAGACGAGCCCCTAGTTTGCTTTCGCCTCTCTCGATTGCGAGGTAGCTTCTTGTAGACACCCCGCCTTGGACCGCTCACCCCGATTGCACATTTGATCTTGTGTTTCTCCCTATCTTAAGTGTTTCTCGTTAGTTTCTGTCACTTCCATTAAGTTCCTGACTGACTTCGTTAAGTCCAGGGACTAAACTGAATGACAGGGCTGACTTTCTAGTCAATTCTGTCAAAATTGCCTTCTCTGAGTCGCGCGCCTCCGACAGGAGGACCCAGACGCGCGCGCCTCCCGACCCCAAAGCAGGAAGCGCACGCCTCTGGGCGTCAGTTACAGATTTCTGGCCAGGATTCTCTCCCTTGCTCAATTTACAGGATTTTGCCCGGGAAGGATTTCTTGGTGACTGAGTTTTGGCACCAAAAACACCCCTCTTTCACCTATAAAAACCTCCCGTTACCTCCATTTTCAAGGACCGAAAATTGAACTTACAAAAACTATACCAAAATCACTTTCTAAAGGTTCTCCAAGGATCTCATCAAGCAATATTTGAAGGTCTTCAAATTGTAGGTAAAAGTCCATCTTTTCCTTTCTTTTCTACTTCATCTCCTCTCTCTCTTTTACTCTAATCAAATGTGCAATCACCCAAATCATTTTAAGACATGACTCTAATGATCACCTCATCTCATTGAGGTTGGTTAAGGAGTTATCTCCCACATTCCAAATCCTATTTTAAACCCCCCCTTTTTTATGACTTAAAGAAGAAGAAGAAGAACGTTATTACTCATGTAGATTTTGATCAAGCAAGACCAACTTTAGTTGGGCGAGATGGGTGTTTCGGTACTTCCCATCTCGTAATCTAACCCCCGAACCTCAAAACAAAGAATCTCTGTTTTCGTAATAAAACTTAGGCTATAATCAATAGGTTTTTCTTATGTTCCTCAAAACATAGGTGGCGACTCTAAACACTCTAAAAACAAGTTAGACATCCTAGGATCACTCACGCGCTCGAGCCTTTAAAGCCGTGGCTCCCCGGGGTATCTACAGTGGCGACTCTGCTGGGGACATTTGAGGGTTAAACTTGCATTCTGATCAAAATCTACATCTTTTCTGGGCATTCTGATTCCTGATAGGGGAGGCGCGCGCGTCTGGCCTCTTAAGCCTAAGGCGCGCGCATCCCGCATCAAGAACCAGAATCGCCCACTTCTTCATGTTCTTCATCTTCTTCTTCTGCTATTCTGCACTAATCACTTCTGCAGGGGTTACAATATGAATATAGGACCAGGGCAATCCCCTGAGTCCAAAGTCTGACATTCTGACAGGTGTGCCCAGAAGCGCGCGCCTCCTAACAGCATTGCGCCATGCGTGCGCGTCCCACATCAGCACTCAGAGGCGCACGCTTCTGGGTTGATTCCCAGAACAGAGACAGGTTTCAGTGACTGAGCAGAACAGTGGGGTGTGGGCACAGTTACCTGCATCAGAACAGAATTGAACCCTCGGACTGTTTTAATTTTGTGTTTTATTTACCGGTCACACGGGTGATTCGGGAGTTGTAATTTATGTGCTTATGTGTTTTGTTTGTTTTCTTTCTTTTCAAAAAAAAAAAAAAAAAAAAATTGTCACTTGTTAGACCTCACACTACATGCACATATTCCTATGAACTGCTCACTATCGAGTCGCACAAGTCCAACCCCAAACCCGTCGAGGCCCGTCCTAGAAAGTTTCAAGCTCCACCAGACCTTGGCTCTTTCGAAGCGGTAAACCTCAGCCCGTGGCGTAGTTCAAGACTACATGCCGGGGGTGACCTTTGAGCCTCATATTCAAGCCGAGCACAAACCACACAATTCTAGTTAGGGTCTAACACTCCGTGACTCAAGTCGGTTTCCATGTACCGAGATTTCCCTAAACTAATGTCTTCAAATCATACATGCCAACTTGTTGAAACGGACGCAATAAAAATCCGTCCCCAAAAGTGGTTATTTTGGACGAAAATAAAAATCCGTCCCCGCATGTATGCTTTACTACATTAATTTAGTTTAATACCGATACATGTAGGATTCACAAGCGCGATGGAATCCGATGAGTATATGGGACCGCGAGATGGTCTATATACTAGTGTGACGATTCCATTATTTTCTTAGAAACCCCAAAGGGATTCATTCCCTCTGACTTATAAAAAAAAAAAAAAAAGTCTTTTCTTATGTGGTTCGAGTCGTGTGCCCAACTGTGTGTTCTAAGCCTCTTCATGGACCGCAAGTGTTACTCAAGACTGACAAGGGCCTCTTCTGCAATATAGGTTCAATTGGTACTTACAAAGTCTACCGGGATTCGGCAAATCGGTTAGTCCGTGAAGAGATCACTCCAACAGCTCCTACATCAACCATGACCGGCAGCAGCAACACCATGTCTCTCGAACAGCTTTCAACCATGGTCCAACTCCTCCAAGAGCAAGTCTCCACCCTTAATAAGGAGGCACAAAGCAAAGACGACATTTGGCAATCCCACCTCGACAGCCAAAGGGAGGCCCACGAGGCCGAGATGGAACTAATGAAAGAAAAGCTCACTAACCTTGCCAAGGGAAAGAACAAGAATAATGATGATGAATCCGAGTGGACCGAGGGTTTGTTCAAAAGTCCTTATGTCAACACCCGCACCAAGAAAATGGGGGAACCAAGTTCCGAGAACAATGAGCCCAAAATGGTGGATTCTATCATGGCCTACATCGACCAAAATTCAATGGGCTCAACATGGGGAAAGGCTCCGACACAAGCCTTTATCAATCATCCATCCTCATGAGTACTATGGCCGCTCTTCCCGATAAGTTCAAGATGCCCGACATAAGCAAGTTCAAGGGAAACTCTTGTCCCATGGCTCACATTGAGACTTATATTTGGGCAATGGTTCCGAAGAAGGTCTCCCCCAAGGTGATGGCTCAATGCTTTCCTCTCACTCTCGAGGGGGCGGCAAAAGATTGGTATGCTACTCTCCCGCTCACTGTCCGTCTTGATTGGGACTCCGCCATGCTTGCCTTCAAGTCACAATACCAAGGCAACACCACTCACCGGCCCACAAGGAAAGAGTTAGAGAACACTACTCAAAGAGACAACGAGTCCTTCATTGACTTCACAAGGAGATGGAATGACAAACTCTCTGAAATTGTTGAGAGGCCGAACACAAAAGAGCAAATGGACATCTTTCTCAAGTGTCTCAAGATTGATCTCCGCACCCACCTAAGTGGGGCTTGCTACTCCGACTTCTACCAAATGTATGAGGCGGGGGTACGCATGGATGACTTGCTCAAGGAGATTAAGAAGACCACTCCTACTTACCGCTACAAGGCCGCTTCCAACTCTACAAAAGAGGCCTCGGTCAACGCCGTCACTATCGACAAGGGGAATTACAAAAAGGTTCCTCCACCTCAAGGGAAGAAGTCCCGAATTGACCGTGTCTATACGCCTCTCCAAGGCATGACTCAAACCGAAGTGTTCGAAGTCCTCAAGGCAAAGGGTCAAGTCACACCCGTACAAGGGTACCAACCCAAGACGGTCCACCCCAATCATGCTCACCACAAATATTGTGGCTACCACCAATATAGTGGCCACACCACCGAGGATCGCTTCGTTCTCCGCAATGTCATTCAAGATCTCATAGATAAGAAAGAATTTGTAGTGACTAATGACGAACATGTCAATATAATAGAGATAGGAGAACTCAAGGGGACCACCCATTCAATCCCAATTGTGAATGGGGGCCCCAATATTATGAATAAACTTGACAATTCTTGTTATGTAGTGACTTACGATGAGGTAATGAGGGAAGTACTAGAGAATAGGAAAAAGAAGCAAGATGGGAACGTCAACATGCTGACTCGATCCGGTCGAGTCATAGCAAGCAACCCTTCCACTTCCGCACCGAGCTCCTCTTCTCAAAGGCCGCAAGCTCGCGACACTCCCGAAGACCCTCTACTTGTCCAACTCAAGAAAACTCAAGCCAACATTTCTATTTGGGACCTAATCGCATCCTCAAAGAAACACCGAGATCTTGTCATCCGCAATCTCAATGATACATCAGTTTCTCCCGATACTACTCCCGAGGACCTCACGGCAATGATTGGTCACATTCATTTTGGAAACGTCATCACCTTTGCCGATATGGACCTTCCACCATTTGGTTCCGACCATAACGAAGCTATTTACCTCAAGGTACGAGCAAGGGGGAGGCCCGTCTCAAGAGTCTTAGTGGACGGTGGTTCCGCACTCAATCTCATGCCTGGCAGAATAATGGGCATACTGGGGCTTAAAGATTCCGATTTGAAGCCTTCTACTCAAGTAATCCGAGGTTATGACAGCACCGCCCGTACAGTCATGGGTATGATCGAAATAGACATTGAGTTTGGGAGCATGGTCATGTCCGTTCCATTCCAAGTGCTTGATATCCCGGCCTCGTTCAACTTACTTTTGGGTCGACCATGGATTCACAGTGCTAATGCCGTACCGTCAACTCTCCACCAATGTGTCAAGATCCGAAATGGTGATGAAATAGTGACCGTCATGGCTGAAAACGTCACTATCCACAGAAAAGGTGAGCCCGTCCACCAAGTTCAGCATGGTTTACCAGACTCCACTCTCTCCGGTGTCTCAATCAACGCCATTGACAAAGAAGGGGGAAACGGATCATGGACCCCCAGCAATCACAAAGTCCTCCGCATGATGAGAAATATGGACTACTTCCCTGGTTTAGGCCTAGGGAAATATCAACAAGGAATCCTGCGCTCTGTGCAAGTCCCATTTGTCAAGAACACATTTGGTTTGGGGTATGAGCCTTCCAGAGAAGACTTGAAACAAAAGCAAGCAATCAAGAACGAAAGGCCCGAGCTCATAAAGAAGGCCGTCGTTATGAGGTCCCTAATCTAAGGCCTTACCGCAAGACGTTGAATGGCTATTTTGTCCGCCAAGGGGAAGACGTTCCGTACATGATCTTTCCCGAGCCCTGGGTTAACAATAAGGGTGTCAAAAAGCCCGGTCTCGAAATCTTCTCCGATTGTGAGATCCAGAAATCCGAAAGGGAACCAACTCCCATGTCGCCCCGTGAATGGTGGGGAAGGAAGATGACTATAGAATCCGAGACAGAAATCACCGTGGGGGAAGAACTAACAGATTTAGCCTCCATGTTCGAAGAGCTTGCCATGATGAATGAATGCCAAGTTAACGCCATCCATGACACTGTCATCATGAACGAGACTATCAGTGAGATCCCGCCAAGCTCCGAGCCGATCAACAATTGGTATTCAACGAAAGGGCCCGTGGTATCCGAAGAATTCTTAGTCCAAGAAATGGGTTGCATACCTCGTACAGCAATAAAGGAAGAGCGGCTCACACTTACTTTCGAGTCCGAGAATGTCTCTAATACCCTCACCCAAGAGGATTTGGAGGCCATAGCCGAGCGTGTGTTTCCTTTCTTTGCTAATGAAAAATTTGATATTTCTGAGTACCCTGAGATTACAAACATCATAAATGATGAATTAACTAATAATGAACTTAACGAACAAGTTAATAACGATTCAAATTATGATGAAATAGACCACGAAAACACAACATACTTAAATGAACTTGCTCAACAAGTCCGTAGTCGTGGTGAAAATGGTCCAAAGGCTGACGAAGAATTGCATGTTGTTAATCTGGGTACCGAAGAAGAGCCAAAAGAAACTAAGATTGGAAGCTTCTTCAAGGGGGACGACAGAGACAGGTTGACTGCATTACTACGGGAGTTCGTGGATGTGTTCGCATGGTCATACAAAGACATGCCGGGTTTGGACAGAAAAGTAGCGGAGCACAGGATTCCGATCAAAGAAGATGCCAGGCCAGTAAAGCAGAAGCTCAGAAAGATCAAGCCAGAATGGTCTCTGCAGGTCAAAGAAGAGATTGAGAAGCTCCTCGGTGTGGGTTTCATCAAGGTTATCAAGTATCTGACATGGTTAGCCAACATCGTGACAGTCAGGAAGGCAAACGGCAAGGTTCGAGTTTGTGTGGACTTCCGGGATTTGAACAAAGCTTCCCCAAAGGATGATTTTCCACTCCCTAATATCGACATGTGGTCGACTCCACTGCTGCCTATGAGGTTCGCTCATTCGTGGATGGGTTCGCTGGGTACAATCAGATTCTCATGGCCGAAGAAGATCAACACAAGACAGCCTTCACAACACCGTGGGGTACCTTTTGCTACACATTCATGCCATTTGGGTTAAGAAATGCTGGGGCTTCCTACCAAAGAGCCGTGACAGACTTGTTCCACGATATGATTCACAAAGAAATCGAAGTCTATGTGGACGACATGATCATTCACTCCAAAGGGACCGATGGTCAACATTTAATCGATCTCTGCAAGTTCTTCGAAAGGCTTCGTCAACACAAGATGAGGCTCAACCCTGCAAAGTGCACATTCGGGGTTATCCGAGGCAAAGTTCTTGGTTATATGGTCACTGAAAGGGGAATTGAAGTAGACCCCTCCAAAATCAAGGCAATCATTGACATGCCTCCTCCAAAGACGCAGAAAGAGATCAAAGGCTTCATGGGCAGACTACAATACATCAGTCGGTTTGTGCACCAACTCACTTCCATGTGCGAGCCAATCTTCAAGCTACTCAAGAAGAATGTGGCTCTAGAATGGACCGACGCGTGCCAAGAGGCCTTCGACCAAGTGAAGCATTACTTGACGTGCCCTCCTGTTCTAGTCCCGCCGCACAAGGAGAAACCTCTGTTGCTCTATCTCACTGTCAATAATGAAGCCCTAGGGGCTATGTTAGCACAAAAGCAACGAGAGTCCACAAAGGAGAATGCCATTTACTTTGTCAGTCGCCGATTCCAAGGAGGCAAAAAGAACTACTCTGTCTTAGAGAAGTCATGTGCAGCATTGGTTTGGGTCACTCAAAAGCTCAAACACTATATGGAAGCTTTTCCAATCAAGCTAGTAGCAAAGGTGGACCCACTCCGCTACATCTTCGAGAAGCCTTTCATGTCAACAAGAATAGCCAAATGGTACTTCATGCTCGCCGGCTACGATATCACTTACGTCACACTAAAATCCGTCAGGGGGAAAGTGTTCAGTGACCAGCTTGCCGAATTCCCGTGTGACGAAGTGAAGGGGGAAGACGTACAGTTCCCCGACGAGCATTTAATTTGTACTACAACCGAGGAAAATAAGTGGCAACTTTTTTTCGATGGCGCCGCCAATAAACACGGCTTTGGTATAGGAATATTGCTTGTTGATCCAAAAGATATCTACACTCCCATTGCCATCCGTCTGGAATTCGAAGCTACCAACAACATTGCTGAGTACGAAGCATGCATAGCAGGGCTCGAAGCAGCTCTCGAAAGAAACGTCACGGAACTAGAAGTATTCGGCGACTCTTTACTCCTTATCAATCAGCAATCGGGTAAATGGCGAACCCAAGACCCGACTCTCCAACAGTATGGTCAGCACCTTGAAGAACTGGTTGAACAATTCCAAGAGATCACTTTCAACTACCTGCCAAGGGACAAAAATCGCTTCGCCGATGCACTGGCCACCATAGCTTCATTAGTCGAAATGCCCAAAGGGAAAATGGTGAAGCCCTTCAAAATTGCTCGAAGGAATAGTCCGGCATATTGCATGAGTATCGAGATCAACGAGGTTCAAACAAACTCTCCGTGGTATTCGGATATCATGAATTTCCTCAAAGATGGCACTTATCCCGAGAATATCAATAAGAAGTCTCAAGCAGCTCTGCAAAGGTTAGCCTCTCGGTACGTACTGATTGGGGACCGAGTCTATAAAAGGCACCACGACGGGATCAATCTCTTATGCGCCAATGAGGCCGAAGCTCAAGAAATAATGTGTGAAGTGCACGAAGGAGAGTGTGGACCCCACATGAATGGGTTTATGCTAGTCAAGAAGATACTTTGCATTGGTTACTATTAGAGCACTATGGAACGAGACTGTATCGAGAAAGTCAAAAGGTGTGCCAAGTGCCAATTCCACGCTAATCTACAACATGCTCCACCCTCACAACTTTACAACATGATCACACCTTGGCCTTTCTCTTGTTGGGGGATAGACATCATCGGTAAAGTTCATCCTGCTGGGAGCAATGGGTCGAAGCACAAGCCTATCGGACCCTCAACGCAAAGAAAGTGGCTGAATTTGTAAAGACTAATATCATGTGCCGATACGGCGTGCCTCATGAAATCATTTCCAACAACGGCTCTCACTTTGAGAAGGAAATGGATGCACTTTTGGTAGAATACAAGATCACCAAGCACAAGTCATCTCCTTACCGTCCCCAAGCAAATGGCGCGGTTGAAGCAGCAAATAAAACCATTGAGACCATCGTCGAGAAAATGGCCTCAACAGGAAGGGATTGGCCCGAGAAGCTACCATTAGCATTGTGGGGCTACCGCACATCAATACGGTCCGCAACAGGAGAAACTCCTTATGCATTAGTCTATGGTTCTAAAGCCGTACTCCCTATCAAACTTGAAGTCCCATCTCTACGGGTCCTCCTCGAGAATCAAGTCAACGAGGTCAACTGGATGCAAAGTCGATACGAACAGCTAGCCTTACTCGATGAGAAAAGGTTAAGAGCACTCGAACGCACAAGGGCGTATCAGCAAAGGATGGCAAGAGCTTTCAACAAAAAAGTGAAGCCTCGAAACATCAATGTGGGAGATTTGGTCTTAAGACAACATCCTCCTAATGCCATGAATCCCCTGGGGAAATGGGGACCTCGATGGATCGGTCCGTACGTGGTCAAAAAGATACTAAGCGGTGGTGCAGTCCGGCTCGTGGATTTAGATGGTGACCAGCTGCCAAAGGAGGTCAACCTCGACAAGCTCAAGAGGTTCTACGCTTAATAAACAAAGACCATTAAAAAAAAAAAAAAAAAAAAATCGCTCGCTTGGTTGAAAACCCGCAAGGGCGGCCTAGGCAAAAATTAGAGCACGTGCAAAAAAGAAGCCCGCTAGATTGAAAACCCGAAAGGGCGGTCTAGGCAAAAAACAGGGTGCACAAACAAAAAATAATAATAATAATAAAAAAAATGGTCTTTGTTTGTTTGAACTACGAAGACCTGAGCCTCCCAACTGGAGGAACGTAGGCAACCTTCGGGTGCGGTCTAAAACATATCAAAAATACCCAATTCACTTCAAAGAACAAAATGCAATTTTTTATTCATTTCAATGAATCATTCAAACCATTACAACGGGTTTATTGAGCAACAAAATACATCAAAATACTAAATCCTAAAACAAAGTGGTCTAATTGCAATCTCTTGGGGTACAAAGAAAAATCTAATCTTTCTTAGGTTTGGGAACCCATTGCTTCTTGTTATGTCCTTTAGTCTTCTTGGATGGGGACGGAACATTCTTGGGACCGCCAAGACGGGAGAAAACGCTAGGACGGGACGGAGCTTCATCAACTGCTTTCCCTTTACCCTTATCAAGCGGAGCCTTAGCGGGGACAACCATGGGACGCTTCCACACATAGGAGGAATTTCCTTTACCTTTCTTCTTCTTGGGAAAATGACGAGGCCTATAGTCCCGCACATGAACCACCGATCTCACGGGGTCAACAACATCGTCATTGGGCCTTCCCAAACGATCAAAAACGCTCGGACGCTTCTCCACCATCGGGACGGACCCCACAGCTGGAACGGCATTCACCACTGGAACGGACTTCTCACCCTTGGGGACGGAGACCTTAACTTCAAAGGAGAAAGTCATTGGGGCCATTATGACAAGAATTTCATGGTTTAGGAGGAAAAAGTATTTGCAAAACAATGCTGTGTGACCATTCTGGTCGAAAATGGTTCAAAATTTATAGTTGTTGGAACATTCTGATCAGAAAAAGAAAGGGGCTGTAATTCAGCAGGCCAGAAGCGCGCGCCTCCGACAGAGGCTGCACAACGCGCGCGCCTCCCACAAGCAAGGCCCGACGCGCGCGCCTTTGACAGCAGTTCAGACAGAAACAGCCCTTGTCAGTTCAGAACAGAACCCAAGCACTTCAACATATCCAACCTGTAGCAAAATCAAATCCCAGCAACAAAAAGGAGTTCAAGCATCGACAACAAGCATCCTTTGGGCACACATTTGTTTGTAAAGAGTTGACATCTAAGATCGAGTCGCTAATAGAACATAAAATGAGTAGTAAAATAAATAGGATTGTAAATACATGTTAAATGTTATTACAGGCAAAAGTAAAAGTGTTTCAATCCCTCATCCTCTCAGCCACAACAGCTCGGGCACGTCATCACCAACACTGTGCTCACCCCCTGCTACCGCTCTCGGTCTCCTCATCGTCATCATCATCCTCATCATCATCATCGCCATCATCATCCTCAGACTCAGATGTCTCAATCACAAGATCAGGATGGGTCCTCTTGGCAGCTCTCCCTGATGAACTGGCGCCGCCCCGGCTCTGGCTACCCTCTCGGCTCAGACTCCTACTATGGCTCAGACTCCTGCTCAACGACTGCCTCGCCGAAGAGACAGCCTCATCAATGTCCAGTGCAGCATCCCTGCAGCCTCGTCCCATGCCCCGAGCACCTCAGGCAGCTCCTCTCGCAGCACCAGAGACAGCACCGGCAGCATCTCTAGTCATGGCAGCAATATCCCTGCACAGCTCCAGCACCCTCTCCTCCAGCTGGCGGAGCCTCCGCCTCATTCCTTTGTTCTGCCTACCCAAGTGCTTATAAGCAGCTACGGGCACCTGTTGCAACAAAGAACAGGGAAAGGAAATTACATCAATACAAAGGACAGAAAAACAAGACTGGAACTGAGAAAATGCAAAGATGGTCAGAAAAACATACCACAGCAGCCTGAGCGGGAGGCTCTCTCTCCGGTGACATATCCTCGGGAACAATCTCCCTCTGCTCCTCAAAGACCCCGAAGTTGGAATAAGTGTAATAAGGAGGAGGCAAAGGAGGATCAAAACAATACCCAGCACCGGTAGTATAAAACCGAGCGGAGGTCGAAGGAGCAGCCTGTGATCTCCTTGGATCAGCAAACATAAAGCCCTGCATCAAGTTGTTCTCCCTGAAGAGGCCATAATCCTGATCCAAGTGAATATAAGGGATGGCATCAACCCCTACCATATATGTCGTGCGATCAGCCTCTGAAAGTGACCTCCAGTTACGAGGGCAGAAAGGAGGGACGTCTGGAACTGCAGGACGAGGAGGGGTGTAAAAGTCTGTCACCTGGGTACCATACTGCCAAAATACCCTATCTCCCAAGTACAAAGCCATGCACTCACCCGAACTCATCAAAAGCCGAGAACGGGTAGGAATAAGAGTATGCTCAAACCAGTGCTGAACTGATCTCCACGGATACAAAGAAAAGGCAACAGACTCAGGCCTCAGGGTGTCCAAGTGCCGTCGGGCCGAAGTAAGACTAATGGGGTTCGTGCCAGTCTTCACATTCCTCTCCTTATACGCCCACCGTGCGCAGTCCGGATACTGGGGCTAGCCTTCCTTGGCAATCTTGAAATCCCTCAGATTCAGGATAGCAAAAGCCCAAAGCTGTAGACAAGAGGCAGAAACAAAGTTAATGACAGTCAACGAAAAAGGCAGTTATGACTAAGGCAAGGGGAATATAAAAGGGACAGTAAATGGTATACCTCCCACAGCAAGCTGAAGCCCGTAACAGAGCTGGTGGTCGAGCGGCTGGTCAAATCTATGCCGTGGTAACAAGCAGCTAAGCCCGCTGTGCCCCAGTTATACTGGCCGATCTGGTCCAAGTCCACTAACAAGTCAAGCAGAGCCAAAGAGGCCGAAGATCCCCCGTTGGCAAACAAAGTGTGGTATAACAAGTACCAAATGAAGCAACGGGCCATGGCATCAACCCGATCAGCAGTAACACCTCGAGCCTCAGCCATCAAGATGCTGAAATAAGCCCGGATTCGCCCCCATGTCACTCGAGAATTCTTAACCTCGAACCGGCAGTCAACCAAGGCCAGTAACTCGTCCGGAGTCCGAGCAGCCCCTCTCAAACCAAAAGGGACAGGCACCCCCATGAACGGCAAGCCCGTCAAAGCTGTGAAATCAGTAGGCGTCATAGTCACCTCGCCCATGGGTAAGTGGAAGGTATGGGTGGTATCCCACCATCTCTCCCTCAATGCCTGAACCACATCAGGGTCATTCTTCAAAGCTGGGAGGCTAGTGACAAAAAGACCAAAATGAGTCCCTGTGACTCAGGCCCGAACATTCTCGGGCAACCTCTTCCATATAGAGATGGGCCCATGAGCCCCACCGCGAATCTCTGTCAAACGGGTCCACTCCTGAAAGGAAAAAAAAAGGGAACAGCAAAAATTTCATCAGCATGACTGCTAGAAAACGGATGAACTCAACACAGAGATTTCAATGGCAGAACAATGTACAAGCAAGTGTGTGGACATGAAAATGGACATCCCAACATGTTTCTTACAACAAATCAGCAACAACAAACAACATGTAAAGAATGACCAATAAAGGTGCTGCAGCAATATTTCGGGTAAAGAAAACAAAACTTCATGAAACCCGAAATCGACAAGAAAGGTGAGGCATTCTTACCAAACCCGAAGTCACGAAGTGAGAAATGTGGGTATGAGGCCGGAAAGTAAGCAAGCTCGGGTCCATAGCTTCAACCCCAATTTCGGGCTCCTCGCCCTGTGGCATCTCAAACGGAGGTGATTGCTGACGATCCGACATCGTTTCTTTGACGGAATTGATCCTAGAGCAGTAAGAAAGTGTTTTGGGGTGATTTCTCTACGAAAATTGGGCTTGGAATTTGGAGGGCTCTTCAAATTTTTGAAAACTGGCCGAAAACAGCGAACAGCCTGTTTAAATATGCTGAACTTATGCGCCAGGCGCGCGCCTCCCGACATACTCATCCGAGCCGCGCGCGTCCCACAACGAGGCCCAGACGCGTGCTCTTCCCATCATCAGGCAGGTTCAGAAGCAGTCTCCCATACAAGAAACCATGCACCGTATCGAGGTCCTCCCACGGATTCCAAACTCCCTAAGTTCTGTCACGGGTGCCATACCCCCCTCAAGAGTCAATCTCAACATTTCATCCCCAGCAGGAACATTTTCTGGTCACGGTCAACTGTACCCGCACCCCACAATTCAAAAAGAAGTCAAGTGTGACTCCAAGTGGCACGAGACTCCAAAGCAATATTTCATCAACGAATTTCACTAACGGATTCGTCCTCAAAGGTTCACTAACGGCCTCTCCAAAGGTTCACTAACGGCCTCATCAACGAATTTCACTAACGGATTCGTCCTCAAAGGTTCACTAACGGCCTCATCAACGAATTTCACTAACGGATTCGCCCTCAAAGGTTCACTAACGGCCTCATCAACGAATTTCACCAACGGATTCGGCCTCTCCAAAGGTTCACTAACGGCCTCATCAACGAATTTCACTAACGGATTCGTCAACAAAGGTTCACTAACGGCCTCTCCAAAGGTTCACTAACGGCCTCATCAACGGATTTCACTAACGGATTCGTCTTCAAAGGTTCACTAACGGCCTCATCAACGGATTTCACTAATGGATTCGTCTTCAAAGGTTCACTAACGGCCTCATCAACGGATTTCACTAACGGATTCGTCAATAAAGGTTCACTAACGGCCTCTCCAAAGGTTCACTAACGGCCTCATCAAAGGATTTCACTAACGGATTCGTCTTCAAAGGTTCACTAACGGCCTCATCAACGGATTTCACTAACGGATTCGTCCTCAAAAGGTTCACTAACGGCCTCATCAACGGATCTCACTAACGGATTCGTCCTCAAAAGGTTCACTAACGGCCTCTCCAAAGGTTCACTAACGGCCTCTTCAATGGATTTCACTAACGGATTCGTCTTCAAAGGTTCACTAACGGCCTCATCAACGGATTTCACTAACGGATTCGTCCTCAAAGGTTCACTAACGGCCTCGTTCAAAAGGTTCACTAACGGCCTCGTTCAAAAGGTTCACTAACGGCCTCATTCAAGATATTCAGCCGGCAGGTTCACCTAACGAATCATGACACCCCCTCTATCAGCAAAAGCCGCTCACACAGGGAGCGCACCACTCTCTCTCGCAATTTCAAATTCTTGCTTTCATCGAGTCTTTGCTTTTTTCTTAGTGATGTCCTCGGCGGGTATTTTTAACTTTCGTCGACGCATTTTGCTTTGCAATCCACGTCGCCGAGGGGCTCTGTAGACACCCCGCCTTGGACCGCTCACCCCGTTTGCACATTTGATCTTGTGTTTCTCCCTACTTAAGTGTTTCTCGTTAGTTTATGTCACTTCCGTTAAGTTCCTGACTGACTTCGTTAAGTCCAGGGACTAAACTGAATGACAGGGCTGACTTTCTAGTCCATTCTGTCAAAATTGCCTTCTCTGAGTCGCGCGCCTCCGACAGGAGGAGCCAGACGCGCGCGCCTCCCGACCCCAAAGCAGGAAGCGCGCGCCTCTGGGCGTCAGTTACAGATTTTTGGCCAGGATTCTCTCCCTTGCTCAATTTACAGGATTTTGCCCGGGAAGGATTTCTTGGTGACTGAGTTTTGGCACCAAAAACACCCCTCTTTCACCTATAAAAACCTCCCGTTACCTCCATTTTCAAGGACCAAAAATTGAACTTACAAAAACTATACCAAAATCACTTTCTAAAGGTTCTCCAAGGATCTCATCAAGCAATATTTGAAGGTCTTCAAATTGTAGGTAAAAGTCCATCTTTTCCTTTCTTTTCTACTTCATCTCCTCTCTCTCTCTTTTACTCTAATCAAATGTGCAATCACCCAAATCATTTTGGGACATGACTCTAATGATCACCTCATCTCATTGAGGTTGGTTAAGGAGTTATCTCCCACATTCCAAATCCTATTTTAAACCCCCCTTTTTTATGACTTAAAGAAGAAGAAGAAGAACGTTATTACTCATGTAGATTTTGATCAAGCAAGACCAACTTTAGTTGGGCGAGATGGGTGTTTCGGTACTTCCCATCTCGTAATCTAACCCCCGAACCTCAAAACAAAGAATCTCTGTTTTCGTAATCAAACTTAGGCTATAATCAATAGGTTTTTCTTATGTTCCTCAAAACATAGGTGGCGACTCTAAACACTCTAAAAACAAGTTAGACATCCTAGGATCACTCACGCGCTCGAGCCTTTAAAGCCGTGGCTCCCCAGGGTATCTACACTTCTTTATAGTTCAAGCGGCCTTTTGCTGGCGGCGGGCATCTTATCCCCTTGATTTATACCGGTAGAGCTCCATCGGATTATCACGTGGCACCTATTAGTGGCATGAACAACTTCGTGCATTTCTTTTATATTTGTGACGGAATACGGGCAGCCCCGGTGTATCGGCATGTAGTATTTATGAAGGGAACAAACAACCCTTTAAATTGTGGCAGCATGGATGTCTATTTGATGATGAGCAACCGCAGTCCATTTCTTTGTCATGACCGTATGGAAAAGGGGTCTAATGGTGGGATGAGAGGCGTGTGAGGATAGTGTATGGGAGAAGGTGTATATAGAGAGTGTACATGAAGGGTGTACAAGGGGTGAGTGTATAGAGAAAGTGTATGGGGGTAGAATGTAGAGAGAAGAGAAAGTGATTCGTTCATCCCAATTGATCGAAGCATTTGTTATTTTGAGATTAATCGTTTACTTAGTTATGTGAATGGTTTGTGGGTCCATTTACCTTTTAATGAGTCGTCATCAATGAGTAAGATTAAGATTAATTCATCATATAAAGATATAGCAATCAAGTGAAGATGGTGAATAAGACAATTTTCATGGAATTGATTTATGCAAGATTATGTCTCAAGTCTAGAGAGAAAAGAAATAAAGACTCTTTTATTATTTGAAAGAAAAAACGACTAATCCGGGGTGGACTTTTACTAAAGAAACAAAAATCGTCCAAGATGGACTTTTGACTAAGGACACTCTAGAACCTACGAAGACTGAATGACCCTTTTCTTTTCTTTTATTTAAAGGAGGTAGCCCCAATTTCCTCTTTTGCCCATGCCCATGTATTCTGTTGGCAGGTGATGGCTCCGCTGTCAATGAGGCTTTGAATCTTTCTCCTCAATTGGAGGCAATCTTCGGTGTCATGCCCAATATACTGGTGGTATTGGCAGTGTTTGGAGGGATCCAAGCCTTGCTTCACCCTACTTGGTTCATAGTTGAACAAAGGAGACAACTTGCTGGCTTGAACTAGACTTTTGAAGAGTTTAGCTAACGGCATACCCAAGTCATTGTACTCGCGCTCATCCTTCCTTTCACGAACTGTCTTTGAGGGTGATTTAGGTACCGGTACCCCTTGTTGATGAGTAGTCATAGGAGGCATCCCGACGGGGAAAGTCTGTGGCGGCCCGTACTTTTGAGGAGCGTACGGGTGTTGACATTGAGCAAGAGGGAGAACTCGGCTGAGGTAATCATAAACGCCACGAATGTCAGACAAATGGCGCCTCTCGATATCTCTTAGGGTCTTATGCATCTCTTTCTGAAAGTGTGTTGCTTGCTCGTTGAGAATGGCCTTAAAGTGGATTTCTTGTTCATCGAGGATGGCTTCGAAGTGGGATGCTTGCTTACTGAGAGCAGTACCGGTGTAGAGGATTGTCTCGGGATCTTGGGTAGCAGCTTCAGTTGCAACTTCGATGTTCCTTGCAGCCGACATGATGCAGAACTCTAGTTATGAAAGAATTAGATTCGTATTTAATGATAAGGCATCGTTATAAAATCATTTTTTTTAGATGAGTCGGTCTCCACATTTTGAAATGCATTTTGGTAAAAAATTGAAAGTTTGACCGGGCCGAAGTTGCCTACGTTCCCCTTATCATGAGGGAGAGGTCCCACACAACAGGAGGCTCAGGTCGCCGTAGTTCGAATCAAGTTAGACTTTTAAAAAGAGGTGAGAGATGACCATAGGGGACAAAAAGAGGGAGATGACTCGGTCTGTAGTCAAGCATGGGTGAGGAAGACCTATAGGAATCGGGTAAGGTTTGACTTAAGGTTTGACCTAAATTTGACCTAAGGTTTGACCTAATGTTTGAGACAAGAAATGGTTCAAGCTAGGATGTGACGATAATGGTGGGTTGACCTAGATGGATCCAAGATAGGTCGACCTAAATGAGAAGGGTTGGATTGACCTATATGGTGAATGAATCAAGATAGCGGGTTGTAGCGGTTTGCCTATGGGATGATCTAAGTGGGATAGACATGGTTTGACCTAGGCGGGTCTAAGGTTGACCTATTCGGGTTGGTGGACTAAGGAAGGTTGGAGATTGACCTAGATGGATCCAAGATAGGTAAGTCGACCTAAGCGGGTCACGGGGTGACCTTGGCGGGTCAAAGGTGAAGGGGTAGTTTTAACCTAAGACGGGCAGGTTGACCTAAATGGGTCAAGGATGGTGTGTGTACCTAAACGGGTTGACCTAGGTTGGTCTGGACGACGGTGGGTCAAGATGACGGTTTGACCTAAGCGGGTTAGGACCAAAGGTAATTGGGTTCACCTATGGAATCAAAGATTGACCTAAGAGGTCGAAAACAGATAAGGTTGGCCTAGGAGTCCAAGTTTGACCTAAGAGGTCGAAGGTGATTGGGTTGACCTAGGAGGTCAAAGGTTGACCTAAGAGGTCAACGGGTGATAATTTTGACCGAGGGGGTCAAAGGTTGACCTAAGAGGTCAAAGGTGATAAGGTCGACCTAGGAGGATGAGGTTGACCTAGGGGTCAAAGGTTGACCTAAGAGGTTAAAGATGATTAAGTTGACCTAGGGGGTCAAAGGTTGACCTAAGAGGTCGAAGGCGGATGAGGTTGACCTAGGGGGTCAAGGGTAGACCTAAGAGGTCAAAGATGATAAAGTTTACCTAGGGGGTTAAATGTGATAAGGTTGTCCTAGGAGGTCAAGGGTTGACCTAAGAGGTCGAAGGTAGATAAGTTTGACCTAGGGGGTCAAAGGTGATAAGGTTGACCTAAGGGGTCGGAGGTGATAAGGTTGACCTAGGTGGTCAAGGGTTGACCTAAGAGGTCGGAGGTGATAAGGTTGACCTAGGAGGTCAAGGGTTGACCTAAGAGGTCGGAGGCGGATAAAGTTGACCTAGGCGGTCAAGGGTTGACCTAAGAGGTCGAGGGTGATAAGGTTGACCTAGGAGGTCAAGGGTAGACCTAAGAGGTCAAAGGCGGATAAAGTTGACCTAGGCAGTCAAGGGTAGACCTAAGAGGTCAAAGGCGGATGAGGTTGACCTAGGCAGTCAAGGGTTGACCTAAGAGGTCAAAGGTGGATGAGGTTGACCTATGGGGTCAAAGGTTGACCTAGGAGGTCGAGGGGTGACCTAAGAGGTCGAAGGTGATAGGGTTGACCTAGGAGGTCAAAGGTTGGGAAGGTTGACCTAGGCGGTCAAAGGTTGACCTAAGAGGTCAAAGATGATTAGATTGTCCTAAGAGGCCAAAGGATGGTGGGATTTTGGCCAAAGCGGGTCGAGATGAAGGGTAGACCCAAATGGGTCGCAATGATGGGTAGGTAACCTAGATAGGCCAAGATGAAGAATTTTGATAGATGGCCCAAGGGGTGAGCGATGGACCTTAGAGGTCGCCTAGATGCAATGCACATTTTATTTAACGAAAAGTTTTGCATTTATTTACATCCTAAATGGTTGCTCCAAGGAGTGTCCTAATCTCTATATGTGGGTTGACACGGGTAGGATAAAGGTTCCCACCGCTCGTGGAACGTACACGGTGAGTGGAGTAGACGAGTGACTCGAAAAGAGTGCGACAGTAGCGCACAAATTCCTGTACATCGAATACTCCGGGTAATGGGGACCTGTGCAGTGCTGACACAGACTAGTGGTAGTGTGTGGCAAGAAACTAATTCTTTTTAGGGAGAAAAGAGAGAAGTTTTTGAATGCTTGAATGATGCAATGCAATACAAGAGAGAGAGAAGAGGGAAAGGATAAGAATGTACAAGGGATCATAGCAAAGTCTCGTTTGACCTTAGTACTATAGGGAAATTACAAAAAATACATGTATTGAAAAAATACAAGGTACACATATTAACATGGCAAAAATACAAGGTTCATGTGAAAACATGGCAAAGTGTGAGGTGCATGTGTAAACATGGCAAAGTGTGAGGTGCATGTGCAAACATGGCAAAGTGTGAGGTGCATGTGCAAACATGGCAAAGTGCGTGGTGAATGTGAGAACATGGCAAAGTGCGTGGTGCATGTGAGAACATGGCAAAGTGTGTGGTGCATGTGAGAACATGGCAAAGTGTAAGGTGCATGTGAGAACATGGAAAACATCATGATGTGAACGAAAGTTAGACCCACTAAGTTTGAAAAAGTTTCAAAGCAGTCCCCAGCAGAGTCGCCACTGTGAATACGTGTGTTTGAATTTGGGATATTCATTGCAACATTAAAATTATGAGAGTCGCCACGCCGTTTTAATTATAGCCAAAACATTGAGAAAAGCATGTTAATGGGTTCGGGGGTCAAATTACAACAAGAGAAGAATATTGAACGTTATCACTCCTATTGCCCGAATTGATCGGTCTTTTTATCATGATGCGGTGTATGTAGTGTGTTAGTGATTGAGACCGGATCCGAAGATTGCCTACGTTCCTCTCAATGTGAGAAGCTCAGGTCAGCGTAGTTCGCAGAGAATTTAGAATAGGCAGAAGAATCGGGATCATGCATAATGAGGGGGAATTACCTAAATATTAGGGTTTAGAAGTAGTTCCTAGATCATCATCAGGTTGATGAACCCTAGATCATCATCGGCTATGAAATAACATGTAATTATGAAGATCGCAACCCTAAATATATCATAAATAAGGTTTTAATCTATGAACACGATGAACATGCGAAGAACATATTATGAACATATGAATGAACATGCAAGGAATGTGAAGAAACTATGAATAAACATGTAAGAACATGAATATAAAAGATCTATATTAAAAATGATGCAAGAATATGAAGAAGAAGTTAGAAAACTTACCTATGTTGGCAAGAAATAAACTTTGATCTCCTTGAGTGTTTGAATGCTTAATTAGGGAGAAAATTGTGTTTAAGAACTCCAAAATTCGGACTTAAAGCTCTCAAAATCGGGGTCTAAACCAATGAGCTGAGATTGGTTTATATAGTAAACTGAGGGGGAAGATCTGACGGCTGAGATCATCCGGGGCAGATGTGGCCGCGTGGCCAAGATGGAGGGCGGCGGCGATGTTGGCCGCGTGGCCAAGGTTGGAGCTTGGGCGAATGTGGCCGCGTGGCCATCATTCCTGGCTGACTTAATTATTAAGCTAGGGCTTTGCATGCTTTATGGAAACCCTATTTTGGCCATCTTTAAGATGTTTTAGAACAATGAGGTATATTTTGGGAATCCGGGACAAGTCTTTGCAAGGTTTGTAATTCCTATAAAGTCCTTGTGTATTTGGGAAATCCCTAATAAACTCATTTTCGGATCGGGTACTAACACATGGTTTAACGGGTCAACCCGACCCGAAAACAACCCAACCCATTTAACCCGTAAAACTAAACGGGTTGTAATGGGTTGGACCCGTTCTAACCCGCCAACCCGCCTTAACCCGACCCAACCCGCTCGTTTGACAGGCCTACTCAGATGAGAGAGGAGAGTAGTTTTGTCTCTTATTGTGGCGAGACATGCAAGATTATGTGTGTGAAGTAGTTAGGCCTTTTAGAAATCGACTTGGCTTTTTGGGAAGTGTGTTCCAAGCATCGACTCTTTGGGAATACCACACTACGTAATGAGAGTTAGAGGCGAAGAGGATAGCCCCTAGTGTGGATTTACTTTGACGAGTTCATACGTTTCGAGAATGAATAGACTAGGGAAAGAAATGATCAAAAGCCCCTAGCCTTGATGCTTGGATTTGAAGAAGGCATATGAGGGCGAGGAAGAGGAAGCCCCTAGACTCTATGAAGAACTCTACTTGGCTCAAAGTACAAGAAAGATAGTTCTACCTTTAATGGACCCTAGTATTTATTTTTGATGCCTTAAGTGTTTGTTCAATTATTTTGCAAGGGAATCATTTAGAATGTCTTAGACGAGTTCCGAGAAGAAGGCCAATCACTAGTATGACAAAGGGGTACACGCCTTTCTTGATGTGGAGGGATCTCCTTGTCTTTGGATGCTTGAACTTTGTTGTAGGAGGAGGTGACGTTAAGGAATCCTCCTTTTCTTCATTTGTATTGTCGAAGGAGATATGTTTGAGCTTTTATGATTTGTTGAACTTCTTTCTATATTGTGGGGCGATGAAAGCTTAAGAGTTTTTTTTTTTTTTTTTTTTTTTTTACTCTCTAAGCTTTGATTTGAGGAGCCCCATTCTTTCTTGGGAATGACGTTGATACTAGTGCCTTTGACTTCTTTCATCGTGGTCCTTCAACTTTCAGTAGGAGCGTGATCATGTGTATCCCCTAGGCACTCTAATGATAGCCTTCATTCTCAAACTCGTTTAGACATAACTATCATCTTTCGCAAAGTTTTATGTTTAGTGATTTTTATTGTTTGCGAGTCCATTATGAATTTTAGAGATAATCATGAGGTAGAACAACCTTAGTTCTAGTGTATAGGAATAAGAATGACTTTTATTAATAAATGAATTCAAAACAGACTCGATAGTTTAGTTGACACAGACTAGAGAAGGGGAGAGATAGACTAGACTGACAGAACGACTTCGAGCACATACTAGGAAATTAAACCTATTCTATTTCTAAATAGAAAGGGATAGGATAGTTGTAGCCCCAAAGTGGTTGATCTTGATTTCTTCTTGAGGCTTCATTCTTCTTTGTGCTTCTAAGGGAGAGAGTTGGCGATGATAGCGGGTATCTCTATTTCCTTCTTGTCAATGAGATCTTGGATGACATCCTTTAAGTGGTGACAAGAGTTGGTGTCATGGCCGGTGGCTTTGTGGAACTTGCAGAATGAGGGGATACGATTGTAGTGATAGTTCATCTTGTGAGTAGTCCATTTTCCAGGTTTTATTTTGCCTTCCTTTAAGAGGATGTCCAGGAGACCCTCTTGAGTAACCCCTTCAAGATTATCGTAGTTCCGTGTCGCTTCCATCTTAGTAAATTTGGATATATTAGGGTCACAGAGCCGCCTCTTCTTCTTAGGCGTGGTTGTTTCACAAAGGGCTTTGGCCTCTTTTCTATAGCATTCCTTTTGAGCTTGCAAGCGTGCTTGAAGTGTGTCGATCTTACTCTCGTAGAACTCCTCTTGAGTTTGTAGACGGGTTTGGAATGCCTCAATCTCTTTCTTGTGACACTCTTCTTGGGCTTGTAGGCAACCGCAAAGGATTGCGACTTCTTTCTCATAGTAATCCCCTTGGGTTTGTAAGCAAGTCATAAATTCTCCCTCCATTTTCCACATGAAGTCGGTGTATAGGGCAGTGGCGCCTACTTCGACCATTTGACTTACTTCTACTTTTAGTCGGGTCTTGAGATCATGGGCCTCTTGTGTAGACTTGGTGTCGGACATGGTATCGGAAGAGTTTGGAACGATCTAGTTGCGATTCGGACAGACCTAACGATATAGAGATTGCGTTAAACCCAGATTAAGATCCCAACAAGTCGGCTATATGAGGTATATAGGCTTAGGAGTGAGTGTAGGTTGACCAAACAAGCACATCACAGAAACTGACACGGACAGAAGAAGATGTCTTATACCAGACAAAGGATGTCTCGTACGAGGCATCCAGCATAGAACATAGAATTTCAGTTTTTTAACCCTAATTTTGGTCAGACGGAACTTAATCCGTTTTGGGGGGTTTCTATCTAATATCCTGGAATAGTGGATTCTGTCATCCTAGAATATGAGCCCCTTGTTTTTCACCTATATTGCACTCTCCCAAACGGACAATTTGGGCAAAGGTCTCATATTCTCATCGAAATCTACCATTCAATTTAGCCAAACCTAAGTGATTCCGTAATTGTTTTGCACTTTGTTAAACAACGCCGTTTATGCAATCAAACCTTATGAATTCTTGTAAGGGACAACCGAAAGGGATTTTGTCAAACGTATGATCTTGACAGAAAAAGAGACTAGACTCGAATCCTCGTAGAAAAATTCTCATTTCACCATCGTAATCCTTTGTTCAACAATTTTCCGAAGGGACATTCGTCAAGAATTCATGAAGGGGGGGTTATAGATTTTATGAAGAGCGTTATCTTGGGCAAAGATTAAAACAATCCTAAGAATCAAACTGACGGTCTCAAGGAGTGTCCTATTGACTATTATGCATGCATGAGGTTGATGAAGGGCTTACGGCTAAGGCTCCCCATTGGCACGATCGTAGGAGCGTGGCATGGAGTGGGTACACCATCTTTGGAGAGACCAGCAAGGAAGTGCTGACTGATATCCGTCCTCCGATTGGGACCCGGGTTTATAGGGTATGTAGTGCAACTAATCTACATGTGTGTACGTGTGTGAGAGCCAAGTCTAGGTGTCAAGGTGAAAATAGAGAGTTTTTTTTTTTTTAAGCAAATAAAAGATTGATCGGACCAAAGTGGTTGCCTACGTTTCCCTCAATCTTCAGAAAAATAAAGAGAGACTCAGGTCAACGTAGTTCGAGTTTGAAAAGATTTTTTAGAAGAGAAAATGGAGCACATAACAAGTAAGGCCACATAAAGAAGAGGGATAGAAATACTCACAGTGCTTGCATTACCCATTAGAGGGTGAAAAATAAACTTAAGAATGAGTAAATACTCATCCTTAAATTTTTTTATAGCCCCTACAAGAGATGTTAGCGCAAAAACAATACATGTATATGACATAAATTATTTATTGCACATATGGGTATGGAGTAATACAAATCACAAGAGAGAGAGTTTTTTTTTTAATCCAGGGACTGATCTGGAATTTCTGAAAATCTGTGACTGTTCTGTAATATTTTGGAACTCAGGGACTGCTCTGCAGTTTCAGAAGTGCAAGGACTGTTCTGTAATAATTTTATTTTATTTTTTTAAACATCCCCAATTTTATTTTTTTATTTTTTGCAGCTCTTGAAGGGATGTCTCGTACGGGACATCTCTTCCGGAGCCCAAATTTCATAACAGAACAGATACGAAAAATTCAGAAAAGAGGTAGAACAGAGCAGATTTTTACAGAAAAATTAAAAGATCAAAAACACCTAATTTGCACGCATGTCTAACCCACTTAATTTAGTCCCCAGCGGAGTCGCCACTGTTTGCATCCGAGAAGATCCTCCCTCGCCTTTTTGATTTGAGAGTCGCCACCATGTTGTTGAACGGAACACGGACCGTGAGATTCTTGAGTTCGGGGCTTAAGTTATGGATTGAGAAGGTCAAGGAGCACCCAATCCACCCAATCTAGGATTGGTCTTGCTTAGGTATTTTTTAATCAAATAAAGAACACGTAATTAAAACAAGTAAAGCCAATAATTAGTTTCTTAATTATTGGAATGTCGGATCATGTGCTTCGAGACCATCTCCATGGATTGGAGAGGCTCTAGGCTGATCCTTTTGATGGGATTACACTACTCTAAAAAAAAAGAGTGAGATGAGAAGTAGAGATTAAAAGCGTAGGAGTTTACCTAAAGCGTTCTTGAGATTCCAATTGATGGCCTTGACTAAGGCCTTGATGATCCAAGAGTTTTATGATGATTTTCGCTTGAAAAGATGAGTTTCTGATGATGTTTTGGTGTGAGGAAGGAATAAAAACGGGATTCTTTGGAGAAAGACTGATTAGAGAGCTGTTAACCTTGATTAGGATGATTAGGAACCATTCCCCAGAGTCTAGGGTTGAAAGACTCTTTATTTATAGGTTTAGATTGCTTAGGGACCAAGTCTGGAGGTGGAGAGGTTTAATTAGGTAAGAAAATCAGCAGGAAATCGTCTAGGAAGTCTCCTATTAGATATTCCCCGGATTAGGAGAGTGTTGGCCAAGAAAGAGATCGGGACGGAGAAGGAAAGTGGATTAAGCCCGAAACAGCAGGAGATGTCTCGTACGAGACATCCAATGTCTCGTACAAGATATCCAGTACTGTTTTGTCCTTCTGTCAATTTCATTTGTTCATTTTAGCCCCTAACTAACGGAGTCAGTTAGAAACTTAATGAAACATGATGAAACTAACGAGTTTTCATCCAAACACAAAGGCGAGACACAAGAGTAGTGTAATCATAAATTTGAGTTCAAAATGGGGTGTCTACACCATCTCCTCTCTAACTTATTCTGGATTTGAGGTTTGGCATTAATGGAATAGAAATGTTCCGACAATTGGTATCAGAGCCTGCTCAAAATCTGGTTTAAGTTTGAGTTTTTGAAAGCTACAATGCTTCATTTTGATTCATGTATTTTGTTGAATCACTGAGTTTTGATGTTGTTTAGAGACTCTAATTCATTGATAGAGTGCTAATGATCATCATCTAATTAAGAAATTCTGAAAAGGTTTAAAGTTTTGCTCAAAGGAACACAATGGTTCAAGCAAGATTATCCCTATATAGCATAGTTATGTATTGTATGATGCATAAACTATGTGGATCTACTTTCTTGACCATCTTAATTTAAACAATATTATCCCTATATAGCATGGCTATGTACTGTATGATACATAGACTATGTAGATATACTTGTTTGTTCACTAATTGTGACAAAAATTCAGAAGTGCAGAAAATCAACTTGCACGGCCGGGTCTAGGGACCTGCTCGGCCGTGCAGCATCAAGTCATGAAACAGTGCTTCTGGAAATGAATAATGCGCGGGCGGGTCCTGAATAATGTCCGGTCGGGCAGAAATGCACGGCCAAGCATAATCTTTGACTCGGCCGTGTACTAATGCGCCAAATATCAATGCCACTGTAAATATTTAGGGCACGGCCGAGGTATGCCCTATACTCGGCCATGCATACACTGTTCACAGGCTTTATGATTTTCGAAGTTTTGCACAATTTTTCCTTTATTTGAGCAAAAACATACATTTTTCAAATCCTGATTATGATTAATTATATGCTTAAACAATTTTATACATTTTTTAAATAATATTATCACCAAAGTGATTCACGTTATTTAAAACCAAAATTGTTAAAGTGTTGAATGTATACATTAATATGTGAATAACATGAATTTTCCAAAGAAGATCATGTTATTTGACAAAATTTATACATTCATTTGGTAACAAATAAAATGGACATTAAATTGTTTTGTTAAGTACTTAAATCGGCCCAAAGGAAGATTAAGCATTTAATTAAGACGTTGTTCAAATTATTGGTTACCTCAAGAAAATCCTTTATAAATCAAATCGCAATCCAAAGATTAGTTTTGATGTCATATTGATTATCCTAAAGATGGATTTCATTGATATAATTAATCATTTATTCATTATGTAGTTACTTATACATGTTTTGTATCTCATTCTTGTTCTCAATTCCAACAGATTTGTTAAACGCTTCTTCCATAACTGCTGCTATGAGTAGCATACCAATGCTTAATGGGACAAACTTTAAAACTTGGAAAAATAAAATAACTATGATCTTAGGTTGTATGGACATTGATCTCTCATTAAGGGAACCTGGTCCCGCTCCTCTCACTGATAAAAACACTCAAGAAGATCGCTTAAGTGTTGAGAAGTGGAAACGTTTCAACCGCGTGAGCCTTATGATCATGAAAAATGTCGTCCCAGAAACATTCTTGAACAGTGTCTCCGAGGACGTTGATACTAAAACCTTTCTCGATACCCTTGAGGAAGGCTTTGCAAAAAGCGAAAAGTCAGAAACAAGTGCTTCCTTGAGGAAGCTTGTTTCCATGAGGTACAAGGGTAGCGGAAATTTAAGAGAGTACATTTTGAAAATGCTTCACCTCTCGACAAAACTAAGGACACTTAAGTTAGAGATATCGGAAGATTTACTCGTGCACCTAGTTTTGATCTCTCTTCCTCCTTAATTTGGTCACTTTGAGGTGACCTATAATTGTCAAAAGGACAAGTGGAATATTAATGAACTTATTTCACATGTGACATAAGAAGAGGATAGGTTGAAACAATTCAAACCCGAAAGTGCTCATTTATCATCTAGTTCTTCTCATGGGACAAATAAAAGAGGGAAGGAAATTGCGGTTGCAAGTAAGAAGCATAAGGGATCATCTGATGATCAAAAGGTTAAGAAGTGATTCTTTTGCAAGGACCTTACTCACATGAAGAGCGACTGCCCTAAGCATCACGCATGGCGTGCTAAGAAAGGTATGTCATTTGTTCTTGTTTGTACTGAGGCTAATTTGGTTTCAATTCCTACATATACATGGTGGTTGGATTCTAGTGCAACAACTCACATTAGTATGTCTATGCAGGGTTGCTTGAATTACCGAAGACCCAGTGAAGATGAGAGATACATCTATATCGGACCTGGGAGTCCGGTTGAAGTAATAGGCATAGGGACTTTTAGGTTATTGTTAAGTACTGGTTATTATTTTGTATTAAATAATACATTCATTGTACCGTCCTTTAAACAGAATTGATATCTATCACAGTTTTGGACAAAGAATGTTATTCTTGTTCTTTTGGCAATAATAAATGTGATCTTTATTTTAATTCCAAAATTATTGGTACTAGTATTTTGTCAAGAAATGATTATCTTTATTTACTTGACACAATTAAAACAATAAATGAGTCTCATATTAATGAAACCAAAGGAACTAAGAGAAAGTTATCAAGTGAAAATTCTTATACCTTATGGCATAGGCGTTTGGGTCATATCTCCAAAAGTAGAATTGATAAGCTTGTGTCGGAGGGAATCTTAAACAAACTTGATACTCCAGATAAAAACTTTTGCATTGAATGCCTTAAAGGAAAATTTACAAACACTAAAAGAAAAGTATCATCGAGAGCATCAAGCGTCTTAGAACTAATTCATACGGATATTTGTGGACCATTCACTACCCCTTCATGGAATGGTCAACAATATTTCATTACGTTCATGGACGATTACTCTCGTTATGGATACATTTATTTACTTCATGAAAAGTCTCAATCATTGGATGTTTTCAAGTCTTTTAAGGCCGAAGTTGAAAATCAACTTGGCAAGACAATTAAGAACGTTAAGTCCGATCGTGGTGGTGAATACTACGGTCGTAATGACGGTTCGGGTGAACAACATCAGGGTCCTTTTGCTTGCTATCTTGAGGAGTGTGGGATTGTCCCTCACTACACTATACCGGGCACGCCTAGTATGAATGGTGTAGCTGAGAGACGTTATAGAACCCTTAAGGATATGGTAAGAAGTATGATCTCTTGTACTTCCTTACCACACTCATTATGGGGAGATCCATTAAAAACTGCAACTTACATTCTCAGTAGAGCTCCCTCTAAGCTACTAATAAAACTCCTTATGAATTGTGGACGAATAAGAAACCGTCCTTAAATCATATTCATGTATGGGGTTGTCCAACAGAAGCTAGGCCTTATAAGCCTAATGAAGGCAAACTGGATGCTAAAACTGATAGTAGCTATTTTGTAGGGTATACCGAGAGATCTAGGGGATATAAATTTTACAACCCGAAAACTAGAACCTTTTTTGAAACGGGAAATGCTAGGTTCTTTAAGGATGTTGAATTTAGAGGGGAAATTAGGAATAGTTTTGAATTTGTAGAAGAAGATGAACCCTTTTCTATACCTCTTCCCACAGTTTCCATTGGAAATCAAGTATTTATACCTAAAATTCAAGAGGAACATACAATTCAAAACAATGACTCCCCTATAAATATTGAACAGCATGAAAATGTTGATAATGTGGATCAAATTCAACAACCTCAAAATCAAGAAGAACCGGTGCCCTTAAGGAGATCCAATAGAGTAAGAAGGAATGCAATTCCGGATGATTATGAAGTGTATCTTGCCGAGAATGAGGAACACTTAGGTTTAGTGGGAGATGAGCCGCTCACCTTCCATGAAGCCATTAATAGTCCTAATTCTCATAAATAGATCAATGCCATAAATGAAGAGTTACAATCCATGAAAGACAATGACGTTTGGGATCTTGTTCCATTACCTAAGGATGTGAAACCTATTGGGTGTAAATGGGTCTTTAAAACCAAAAAGGATTCACAAGGTAATGTAGAAAGATATAAGGCTCGTCTTGTTGCTAAAGGATTTACTCAAAAATAAGGTATTGATTACAAAGAAACATTTTCTCTGGTATCACCTAAAACCTCTTTTAGGATCATTATGGCACTTGTAGCACATTATGATATTAAGCTTCATCAAATGGATGTAAAGATAGCTTTCCTTAATGGAGACATTGAGGAAACTATTTATATGAAGAAACCAGAAATGGTGACTGATTTAGATCAAACTAATCAATTAGTTTGTAAACTTAAGAAATCCATTTATGGTCTCAAGCAAGCTTCTCGTCAATGGTATTTAAAATTCAATCAAGTTATTCTTTCATTTGGTTTTGAAACAAATTTTGGTGAAGATTGTGTATACCATAAGTTCAGTGGGAGTAAATTTATATTTTTGGTCTTATATGAATGATATTTTGCTTGCTAGTAATGATATAAACCTTCTTAAGAAAACTAAGAAATTTCTTTCAAACAAATTTGAAATGAAAGATCTTGGTGAGGCATCTTTTGTATTAGGAATCCAAATTCACCGTGATCGTTCACGAGGTATTTTAGGATTATCACAAAAGGCTTATATAGAAAAGGTATTATAAAGGTTTAGCATGCAAAATTGTAAGCCTCGTGACACCCCTGTTTCTAAGGGAGACAAGTTTAGTCTCAAACAATGTCTTAAAAATAATATAGAATCCAAGTTTATGGAAAATATCCCTTATGCATCCGCAGTAGGAAGCTTAATGTATGCACAAGTCTGTACTCGTCTAGACCTTCCATTTATTGTTAGGATGCTTGATCGATACCAAAGCAATCCGGGAAGAGAACATTGGGTTGCAGCCAAAAGAGTGATGAGATATCTACAAAACACTAAGGACTACATGATTACATATTCAAAATCGGATCATCTTGTGATCGTTGGGTATTCCGATTCCGATTTTGCTGGATGCCAAGATAGTCGTAAGTCAACGTCTGGTTATGTCTTCACATTAGCCGGTGGAGCAATTTCTTGGAGAAGTGCCAAACAGATACTCGTAACTTCATCTACCATGGAAGCCGAGTTTGTTGCTTGTTTCGAGGCATCCAATCAAGCTATATGGCTACGTAAATTCGTTGAAGGACTGTGAATTGTCAATAGTGTCGAAAGACCACTTAAGATATATTGTGACAATCGGGCGGCAGTCTTGTACTCCAACAACAACAAGAGTTCATCAAAGTCTAAGCATATAGATATTAAGTTTCTTTTTATAAAAGAAAGAGTACAAAATGAACAAATAGGAATACAACTTATAGGAACAAATTCCATGCTAGCGGATCCGTGTACTAAAGCGTTATCACCTTTAGTGTTTCACGAGCATATTTCTCATATGGGTGTAACAACTTTTGATAACATTTAATATAGTGGGATTTTATGTTGTACTTTCATTAATTGTTCTATTATTTAAAATTTTGATCTCATTTGGTTAAATAGGACTAGTTGGAAGAATATGTATATATTCATCATATTCCATGCTACACATCTACATTTTGATCTATGTCATTTAGTTGGATATGTATATGTGATTATTGTGAGTTTAGTTGCGAATCAATTACAACGAATGCTCTTTTAGTCCTATACTTGTATAACTAATGGACGTGATTGTTATGGATGACAATAAAGTTCACATAAGGGTTGTCATTTGTATTATACTTATGATTTAAGGAAAAACATAGTTATACAACCCAAGTGGGAGATTGTTAGAATATGGATTGCATAACATGTTATTATTAATTCCATAAAATCATATTTATAATGTTAATATAAAGTGTAGAGGATTGAATAATGTGTAGAATTCCTGAAGTGTATATTACATATTTTTTATGGGCAAAATGGTAATTACGTACTACTTAAGTGAAAAGGTGTAGTCCCTAAATGAAGTGCCTCTTAGCCTTGTATATAAAGGGTCTTCCATCAATCCTTAAGACTAGGGGTGGAAATGGTTCGGCTCAAACCGCGGTTCGGAACCGAGCCGAGCCAAACCGTGCGGTTTAGCTCGGTTTTTAAACTTATGCGGTTCAGCTCGGTTTCGAAAATTGATAAACCACACGGTTCGGTTCGGCTCACTGTCTGACCCTTCAAGCCAAACCGAGCCGAACCGTTTCGAGCTGAACCACGAGCCAAACCGTAGAGCTGAACCGTGGAGCCGAGCTAGCTGAACCATAGAGCCCTTATGTGGTTTTTATATGGACCATTGATTAAATTTAGTGATTGTGGTCTATTCAAGTATGATATTTCACATGTGTTTATACTTTATACCCAGTGATATGCGCAAGAGGAACTAATGATTCTGGCGTTGTTCTAGGTCTCTAGTCAACCTTGTTAATTGGACGATAATTTACAACAAAAACGCAATTTGTATAACTATCACAAAGTTCGAACGAAAAGTATCACCTGGGAGCATGAGTCTCTTGGTGAAGACTACGAGGAATGGTGTAGTTGTAAATGCATTGGAAGGCATCCATCTCTCATGTTTTGAAACACGTCAATACTTCTCGGCAATTGCAATTAAAACATTATCCTGAAGAAGCATTTGGGGTTGACACCATTTACTGATTAGGTTCTTGTAGATCCATCTCCCCAACTTACCATGTAAATTTTGTAATTGAAAGGGTAAACTTTGTTTAGTTTTGCACTATAACTTAAGATTACAGTCCTTGCTAGTGCTAAGTGGTATAGTATGGTGTAAGAGTTGTGGTTCAAACAGCGGTTTAAGCCACGGTTTAAACCGTAAAATCAGATTGTGGTTCAAACCGAGCCGAGCCGAACCGTGATGGTTTAGCTCAGCTCGGCTTGGACTATTTTGTGGTTCAGCTCGGTTTGGGATTTCTCCAAACTGATGTATAGTGGTTTGGCTTCTAAATTACCCCCAAACCGAGCTAAACCGAACCATTTCCACCCCTACTTAAGACACACACAAATTCATTATTCTCTCTATATTCTCTTCATTAGTCTTAAGAAGATCAAGAGAAGGCACTCATCATTTAGAAGTACTCCATTCCCTACATTCTTCTTTTTCATTCTCTCTAAAGAACATCAAGATGGATTCAACAGGTAAAACGCTTCCGCCTCCATCTCCTCTCTAACTTATTCTGGATTTGAGTTTTGGCATTAATGGAATAGAAATGTTCCGACATTTATGCCTGTATTCGGGGTAGATCTGAGAGAGGGTTACCTAGGCGGTTTTGTTTTGATTTTTTGGGTGGTTTTGTTGATGAATAGATGGATTTGTGGTGGGATGGCTAGTCTTGGGTAGTAGATGGAGATGAGAAGAAGGTGGTGGCGCAATTTTTTTAAATGGAGATGGTGGTAGCAGCATGGTGGCGGGGGTGGTGTGGTGGTGGTGGCTGCTTGAGGAAGACCCAGAAAGCTTCTCAGGGTTAAATGAGTTATAATCCCTCTGGATTTTCAATAAAAGTACATAAACGCCCCTCACGTGACACGCACATTGTAAATTCTGTTAGTTTCTTGACGTCCGTTAGGTTTTAGGTGGTAAGTGGGATTTTTCAAACATTAGGTATGACATTGGGACAAAAATCGCGCGGGGGTGCAAAGTGGGATTCGGTGTATACATTGGGGGGTAAATATAGTTTGGCCCCTAAATAATGAAGAAAATGATAAAAATTAGTCAAGATCCCTTGACCACCTAGGGCGGACCAAACGGACGGGCTCTCCTCTCTATATTCCAATAGGTTGGGCTGGGCTAGGGTCCATTTGCTTTCACCGATGGACCAGGCTTGCCCGCCGGATCCTCAAGAATTGTTTGTTAACGGGTCGGGCTGGTCCCGATTGACCGTCTGTTTATCGTCAGTGGGTGTATTTGACTAATGTTGAGTTTAGTGTAAAGATCTGTGACGTCTACAGTTCATTTAGTACTATGGATGTCACCAGCACTCGACAATACAATAACCAACTGGCACTCAAACATACAACACTGATGTTGCCATTGTGAGTTATGAAAAGTGTGTGTGTGTGTGTGTTATTAGGGCCAACGAATTTGGTATCAAGCGCATGCGCGATCATGACCGTGACTTTTGACTCCGGATGAACTACAGAGCCAACACATATCAAATCAAAGGTAATTTCAAGATCTACAAAAGTCATTAGAGTTCGCCCCTTGCTATAAGGTTTAAAAGGTCAAAAATACATTGCTTTAGGCCCTCAAACAAACAGGCTCTTGAAGTTTGTGAATACGTGTGTTTGAATTTGGGAATATTCATAGTAACATTAAAATATGAGAGTCGCCACGCCGTTTTAATTATAGCCAAAACATTGAGAAAAATCATGTTTAATGGGTTCGGGGGTCAAATTACAACAAGAGAAGAATATTGGACGTTATCACTCCTATTGCCCGAATTGATCGGTCTTTCTATCATGATGAATGTGTTAGTAGTGTGTTAGTGTTTGAGACCGGATCCGAAGATTGCCTACGTTCCTCTCAATGTGAGAAGCTCAGGTCAGCGTAGTTCGAGATGAATTTAGAATAGGCAGAAGAATCGGGATCATGCATAATGAGGGGGGAATTACCTAAAGATTAGGGTTTAGAAGTAGTTCCTAGATCATCCTCGGGTTGATGAACCCTCGATCATCATCGGCTATGAAACAACATGTGATTATGAAGATCGCAACCCTAAATATGGCATAAATAAGGTTTTAATCTATGAATACGAAGAACATGCGAAGAACATATTACGAACATATGAATGAGCATGCAAAACATATGAAGAAACTATGAATAAACATGCAAGAACATGAATATAAAAGATCTACATTAAAAATAATGCAAGAACACGAAGAAAAAGTTAGAAAACTTACCTATGTTGGCAAGAAATAAACCTTGGATCTTCTTGGAAGTTTGAATGCTAATTAGAGAGCAAAATATTGTTTAAGAACTCCAAAATCCGTACTTAGAGCTCTCAAAATCGGATCCCAAAACCAATGGAATGGAGTGGTTTATATAGTAAACTGATGGAGGGATCTGATGGTCCAGATCATCCGGCGCAAGGTTGGCCGCCTGGCCATAGTTGAAGCCGGTTACAATGTTGGCCGCGTGGCCAAGATCAACGCGGAGCAATGTTGGCCGCGTGGCCAAGGCTGCCGGCTGACTTGATTCTTAAGCTAGGGTTTCTGCATGGTTTTAAGGAAACCATTTATTACCTAATTTGATAGATTTTGTCATAAATGAGATATTTTGGGAATCCGGGACAAGTCTTTGCAAGGTTTCTAATTCCTATAAAGTCCTTGTATTTTTGGGAAAGTCCTAATAAACTCATTTTCAGGTCGGGTACTAACAGTAGCCCCTCGGCGACGCTTCTTGCAAGGCAATGTGGGGTCGACGATAAAAGGAGGATCCGTCTGAAACATGAGTTTCGAAACAGATGAAAGGTAAGGGAACGGCTGAACCTCGGCAGGCGACCTACGTATCCGCGGGGGAATCAAGCCAAACGTAGTTCAAATCTGATGGGAAATTGGGAATAACTGTCCTCTGGTGGGGAGCAACGTCTTCTGCTGGGGAAAATACACCTGCTGGGGATGAGAGATAACCGCGTCGGTCGGGTGGCTGGACCTTTTCAGGTTTCCTACGTATCCTCCGAGGAATCAAGCCGGTCGTAGTTCAGAGCTGATGGGGAAATTGGGAGCCATCGGACTTCTGCTAGGGATAATAAACCTACGGGCACTATCCTGTATGAAGAACGAACATTCGTTAGGAAATGAAGTTATTTGGGAAATTAAAGACTACGTTGTCTAAATAATCCCAAGATGGAATGGTAAACGCAATCAGGATCGCCGGGGTTCCTACCGATCGCGCTAAAGTAATAGATGATGGATCTCTCGCGAACAGAAACGCCGAGGCTTCTGTCAACCACGATTGATCTAGGATGCATATGTCATAGAGGCGCCGAAGTCTCTACAATCATACGAATCCTAAAATAGATGCTGGATCGCTCGCAAACAGAAACGCCGAGGCTTCTGCCCATCGCGATCGATCTAGGATGCGTATGTCATAGAGGCGCCGAAGTCTCTACAATCATACGAATCCTAAAATAGATGCTGGATCGCTCGTAAACAGAAACGCCGAGGCTTCTGCCCATCGCGATCGATCTAGGATGCGTATGTCATAGAGGCGCCGAAGTCTCTACAACCATACGAATCCTAAGCAAATATTAGGAAGTGCTAAAATAATAGATGCTGGATCTCTCGCAAACAGAAACGCCGAGGCTTCTGCCCATCGCGATCGATCTAGGATGCGTATGTCATAGAGGCGCCGAAGTCTCTACAACCATACGAATCCTAAGCAAATATTAGGAAGTGCTAAAATAATAGATGCTGGATCTCTCGAAAACAGAAACGCCGAGGCTTCTGCCCATTGCGATCGATCTAGGATGCGTATGTCATAGAGGCGCCGAAGTCTCTACAACCATACGAATCCTAAGCAAATATTAGGAAGTGCTAAAATAATAGATGCTGGATCTCTCGCAAACAGAAACGCCGAGGCTTCTGCCCATCGCGATCGATCTAGGATGCGTATGTCATAGAGGCGCCGAAGTCTCTACAACCATACGAATCCTAAGCAAATATTAGGAAGTGCTAAAATAATAGATGCTGGATCTCTCGCAAACAGAAACGCCGAGGCTTCTGCCCATTGCGATCGATCTAGGATGCGTATGTCATAGAGGCGCCGAAGTCTCTACAACCATACGAATCCTAAGCAAATATTAGGAAGTGCTAAAATAATAGATGCTGGATCTCTCGCAAACAGAAACGCCGAGGCTTCTGCCCATTGCGATCGATCTAGGATGCGTATGTCATAGAGGCGCCGAAGTCTCTACAACCATACGAATCCTAAGCAAATATTAGGAAGTGCTAAAATAATAGATGCTGGATCTCTCGCAAACAGAAACGCCGAGGCTTCTGCCCATCGCGATCGATCTAGGATGCGTATGTCATAGAGGCGCCGAAGTCTCAACAACCATACGAATCCTAAGCAAATATTAGGAAGTGCTAAAATAATAGATGCTGGATCTCTCGCAAACAGAAACGCCGAGGCTTCTGCCCATCGCGATCGATCTAGGATGCGTATGTCATAGAGGCGCCGAAGTCTCTACAACCATACGAATCCTAAGCAAATATTAGGAAGTGCTAAAATAATAGATGCTGGATCTCTCGCAAACAGAAACGCCGAGGCTTCTGCCCATTGCGATCGATCTAGGATGCGTATGTCATAGAGGCGCCGAAGTCTCTACAACCATACGAATCCTAAGCAAATATTAGGAAGTGCTAAAATAATAGATGCTGGATCTCTCGCAAACAGAAACGCCGAGGCTTCTGCCCATCGCGATCGATCTAGGATGCGTATGTCATAGAGGCGCCGAAGTCTCTACAACCATACGAATCCTAAGCAAATATTAGGAAGTGCTAAAATAATAGATGCTGGATCTCTCGCAAACAGAAACGCCGAGGCTTCTGCCCATTGCGATCGATCTAGGATGCGTATGTCATAGAGGCGCCGAAGTCTCTACAACCATACGAATCCTAAGCAAATATTAGGAAGTGCTAAAATAATAGATGCTGGATCTCTCGCAAACAGAAACGCCGAGGCTTCTGCCCATCGCGATCGATCTAGGATGCGTATGTCATAGAGGCGCCGAAGTCTCTACAACCATACGAATCCTAAGCAAATATTAGGAAGTGCTAAAATAATAGATGCTGGATCTCTCGTAAACAGAACGCCGAGGCTTCTGCCCATCGCGATCGATCTAGGATGCGTATGTCATAGAGGCGCCGAAGTCTCTACAACCATACGAATCCTAAGCAAATATTAGGAAGTTTTAAGGGGTTTTCCGTATTCAAAGGTAACGAATATCAGTAAAATAGCGCTAAGGGCACCTAAAAATGAACAAAGGGAAATGTACCAGGGGTAAAACTGAAATTTGCATGTGGAGGCAAAGATGATGGATTGTTATGGAGTCGCAAACGGGATGAACTCTCAAGGAGTCATGAAGGTGATAGACTCTCAGGGAATCGCAGAAGTGATGGACTCTTGGGGAGTCGAAAGGTGATGGACTCTCGGGGAGTCGCCCAAGGTAAAGGACTCTTTGGTGAGCAAAGGACGACCACGGAAAGCGTAATGTTTAGGATCCGCTTACCCTAAATTAGGAGGAATACATAATATGAGGCTACGAACCATTAAGATGAAGGTATTAGGTAAGGGACATTTTGCTTGGTTGCTTAGGGTAGGACCTAAGGCTTCTAAGGAAAAGGGGATGGGTAGCCTCTTAGATAAGGATGCAAAAGATGTTATGGTTGTTTAGACTTGAGACTGTGTCTTGGATACAATGTGGGTTTCCTAGGCTTACGGGACTAGGAGTTTGATAGACTCTAGGGTCGAGATGATGGACTCTTGATTGCTCTCGGGGAGGCTCGGTGAGGGACGAGACGGAAAGGTATGTTGGTTTACCCTAAATTGGAGGAGAGGCTATTAAGATGGGTTTAGGTAAGGGACTTTGCTTGGTTGCTTAGGGTTGGTAAGGAAAGGGGATGGGTAGCCTCTTAGGCATGTTAGGTTGTTTAGACTTGAGACGGCTGGGGGGTTTCCTAGGCTTGACTGGGTTGGAGAGAATTCCTAGCTCGAAGGGTTCGGAGAGAATATGGAAAGGCTATTGTATCCTAGGCATAAGACTAGCGGGGGATTGAGATTATAAATTTCCTAGGTTTCGAGACTAGGTTTCGAGAATTTGGAAAGGATGTTGCACACAGGGCTTTAGAAATTCCCTAGAACTTGGGCTAGGGTAAAAGAGGATGGTGCTTCCTAGGCTTGAGACTAGGGTTGGAGAGAATGCAGATTCCTAGGTTTGGGGCTAGGGTTTGGAGAGGTTGAGGTTTGGGAACTTCCTAGATGTTAGGTTTCGAACAAGGGTTTGGAAACTGGTGTTTAAGGACCATGACTCTCCTAGGTTTGGGACTAGGGTTTAGAAATATCCTAGGCTTCGCGGCTAGGGCTTGGAGTTGTGGTAGGTTCAAGGTTGCAAAGGCGTTGGCTTTAGACCCAAGGCTGGGAGTTGAAAGGGTTGTGACTTCCTAGGCTTGAGACCATGGACCGTTGGGAAGAGGGATTGCTTTTGTGGAAGGTCCACTAAGCTTGATGTTAGGGTTCACCATTTTCCGGGATTGGTGACTATGGCTTGGAAAGGTTCATGGTAACTAGGCTTTAGGCTAGGTTTTAAGGCTAAGGACTGTAAACTTCCTACATTTTGAGACTACGGTGAAGGAGTTTCCTAGGTATAGGATTTGGATTTGAAGGAATGTTGAATCCTAGGCTTGATGATAGAGTTTAAAGAGGATAATTTCTACCTAGCCTTGAGACTAGGGCTTTAGAAAGAGTGCGACTACCTAGGCTTGAGGCTAGGGTTTAGATCGAATGCGACTACCTAGGCTTGAGGCTAGGTTTAGATTGAATGCGACTACCTAGGCTCGAGGCTAGGGTTTAGAGCGAATGCGCTATGCCTAGGCTCGAGGCTAGGGTTGGTTGAGTTTTTGGACAGGGCATTATATCCTAGGTTTTGGACTAGGGTTCAATAAAACGGAGAATGAGATTGTAAATTCCTAGGTTTCGAGACTAGGGTTTCGGGAATTTGGAAATGATGTGGCATACGGGCTTTGGAAATCCCTAGAATTTGGGCTAGGGTTGAAGGGGATGTTGTGGTTTTCCTAGGCTTAAGGATAGGGTTAGATAGGATATGTGACTACTAGGATCAAGGCTAGGGTGTAACTACCTAGGATCAAGGCTAGGGTTTAAGAAGGATGTAACTTCCTAGGCTTTAGGCTAGGGTTTTGAAAGGATGTAATTTCCTAGGCTTGAGGCTAGGGTTCAGAGAGAATGATATGACTACCTAGGCTCGAGGCTAGGGTTTAGAGAGGATACGTGACTACCTAGGATCAAGGCTATGGGTTTAGAGAGGATACGTGACTTCCTAGGATCAAGGCTAGGGTTTAGGAAGGGCGTTAAATACCTAGGCTCTAAGGTAGGTTTGGAAGGGATTGTAACTACCTAGCTCGGGGCTAGGGTTTAGGAAGGATGTAATTACCTAGGCTTGAGGCTAGGGTTCAGAGAGAATGATATGACTACCTAGGCTTGAGGCTAGGGTTTAGAGAATATGTTTACCTAGGTTTAAGGCTAGGGTTTGGAGACCGAAAGCTATTTGAAGGTTTGTCTTGTTTAGACCGAGAAAGTTTGAGGTCTAAAGAGGTTGCGGTTTGGAGCAAATGAGCTTGATACCTCGTGGCTGATAGGCTCGATAGATTAGACCTAGGCTAAAGTTTTAGGGTTTAGCTAGGGTAAGACTCAGACATGTGTTGAGGAGGACCGACCTAATGGAATGGTAGGCGTGAGATCTAGGAGTCGAAGGCTAGGCAGGGTAGCGTTGGGACATAAGGCTTTCAAGCGGGTAAGTCTTTTGTCCTAGAGAAACCGCGTTATGGATTAGGACCAAGTAGGCTTGAGGTCGGCCAAAGGAGCAATGGATTGGGATTGTATGATCCTAGTACCTAATACGCATGTCGGTGTTTGGGCTCTAAAGTGTGCTAGGTGTGAGCCATGTGCGAGAAATGGGTCTGGACATGTGACCATGTTGGCGCTTTAGGTAAAAGGGATTGAGTGTCCAAGACTTTCTCGAGTACAATAGGTGCCTAAGTTGGATTGGGTATGCTTAGGACCTAAGTTTGTCTTAGAGGTCATTGCGCAGTGACAAGCTCGTTCGGCGATTGTGAAGGTAGGCTAGGGATGGGACCCCAGAGGTGTTAAGCGCACGAGTTCTGACCGGACGGGTCTATGGCATGGCGCGGTACGCAGGAGATCCTATGCTTTAGAGCATGTTTGAGGTTTGGACTCGTGGGGAAGAAAGGTTTGAGATCCATGGAGTTCAAGGGTGGACCTTGTAGGTGGCGAGGTTTGGACTCGGCTCGGATTAAGTAGGTTAGAGACCTAGGGGTTAAGGTCAGACTAGGAAGCCTTTCGAAGCTAAGGAGTGACACTAGGTTGGTACTAGTAGGTTAAGAGTGGTAGGGCCCATGGCTTGGATATGACGGTAGGCGCAGATGGCATTGTTTTGGTTGGGACCGAGCAGGCTTGGGAACTAAAGAGTTCTAAGGGTCGACATCTAAGGTTATCTAGACCTAGAGTGTAGACATTTTTGTGATGAGAGCTAAAGTGTGGATCGGATATGGCTAGAGACCTACAAGGTAGGCGCTTGGTAGACTGAATGGACTTGGGATCTAAGGGATCGTTCAATAGGTTAGACTGGGTAGACCTAAGAGGTTGGACCTGTATAACGATGAGTATGTGTTGGTAGGTTGAGATCTAGGAGATCGGGTAGGCTCGGGACGGTAGGTTCGGACCTAATGGGTCACCCTAAGGATTTGGCTTTGGTTAACTGGTTTAAGGTCTGAAGTTTGGGTAGAACCGGTTTGAGGTCGAAAGGGTCATGCTACGGACTTGCGGAAGTCGAGCTAAGAGGTTATGATGTAACCTAGGTAAGACTCACCGGGTAGGTTTTGGGACCTAGGTAAGACTGATCGGGTAGCTCGGGGACCTAGAGAGTTTATGGTGTAACTTAGGCAAGACTGACCGGGTAGGCTTGGGACCTAAGGTTTTGAACCAGGTAGGTTGGGACCTAAGGGTATCCTATTGTGTAGGAAATAGGGTGAGGACCGAGTCACTCAAGAATCACGGAGATGGTCTCAGATGGATCGAGGATGTTTTTACAATTTTGTGGAGACCGAGCGTGCGGGTTTATAAACAAAGTGTCGGGGAGGAGAAAACTTTATGAAAGTGTTATTATCTTATACAGATCCTTATAATTAATTATGATTCTAAATCAATCCAAATAGGTCGTCGCGTGCCGAGTTTGACGATGAGGGGTGCCCTTCTTCTAAGTGTATCCTTGTTGACGCTCGGTAATTCTCTGGAGAAACCACATAGTCGACCCTTCTGTTGGGGAAGCCCAGTTCGATAAGGGTGTAGAGCGGGGTATCCTACCTCCTTAAGACGCACCCTTTTTTTTTCTGCCTAGACCGCCCTTTCGGGTTTTCATCTAGCGGGCATCTCTTTGCGTCATCTCCTTTTTTTTTTTTTTTTTTTTTTTTTGAAAATCATTCAGTCGACTCAAAAAAGGAAAAATAATGTTTAAACATGCGGGGGCATTTTGGTGAGAGTAAGAGAGAGAGGAGGAGATAGTACTCACATTTTGACTCTTTGAGCAACTGAGGGTATATATGTACAAAAGGGAGGAAGCCCCTGCTTTGACAGAAAGTAAGTGTTTAGCTCTTTCCTAGATTGTAGAACGGAAGACTTGTCGAGACATTTGAAAATTGTTTTATTCAAGATTCTCATTTGATTGCTCGAGAATGGACCTCGTTGATTAGTTAATGAGTTATGGTTAATTGGTAAACAAGTAGCATCAAATTAATAAATGTTTTGATCAATTGTGAGTGAGAAGTCAGGAGTAGAAATATAGGGGAAGAGAGAAGAGAAAGAAATTGGCTCGAGGTGGGTTGTGTATATTTTGGACCGAACCGGGAGGTTGCCTACGTTCTCCTCAAGGTGAGGAGCTCAGGTCCGCGTAGTTCGGGGATGACCCGCTTGACGATGGTGTCGGGTTTCAGTGGGTATGTGTGGGAGAAAGAAAAGAAAGAAAGTTGACCAAGGTAGGTTATGTTTGGCTTTGAGTGGTTGCCCGTTG
>JAOWBW010001192.1:0-236118 GCA_026119855.1 Campanula takesimana | reverse complement strand
TTCTGCTATTTCCTTTTGCAGATCATCACTCTTGCCGATTCCTTGACCGGCTTCACCATTTATTTTGGTGAATCCACCTTTTGCATTAGACATCTAGTGTGCCTACCTTAGGATTTGGTTATACCTAGATATCCTTAAAATCTTTTCCCTAAGATAAGTGATGTCTTTAGCTTTCAGGGTGATTGACTTAAGTAATTAGGAGGAGATTGTTGTTCAAATAGATACCTAGTCCTAGAATTACTTATCCCAATCATGTCTACACTTAGGGTCCCCCAATTTATTAGAACCTTTTTAAGGGTGCCCTTAGGATCCTTTGTGATCAGCACAGGTGTATTTCAACTCTTCAACAAGACAAACCAGCAAGAGGAAGCAAATCAGCAGAATCAGTTAAAAAAGTTGCCGATCAACTCCATGCCGATCAACTTGATACACAAGTTGCCGATCAACACCTACCGATATAATAGACAGTCTGCACTGTCAGTCAGTTGACATCATTTCATTAAAGTCAACCTTGCTGATTGTCTCTATACTGTTTTTATTATAAAGTAGTTTACCTACTCTGTAATGATTTCTACCCGTCTGACACATAGCTACTTTTAGCTATACTCTGTCTCTACTTGCTTTTGCAGGTAACCGTTTGAGACAAAGGGTCTTTACCCATCAGACTTTTAAGGCACGCGTATCTTCGCCATTAATGCCAAGGATACTGCATTAAATGCTCCTCACCTACCCAGCTGGAATTCAAATGTATCCTTCTTCAACAAGCTAAGACATTAACTCCTCCTATATATAGAGGACTCAGTGCATTAAGAGGTTGGTGATTTTAGTGCATTGAAGAGAATTGGTTGTTTGCAGCATTCATTTAGCTCAAACTTCCTTGTCCAGATAATCATTAGATCATTTAAAACTCTACCACACTGTTAGTATCCCGAACTAGATTATTTTAAGGAATACGTTGTCTGAGTTTTCACACACCCACCTGAGTGAGATAAGTTCTTTTGAACTTGCCGCTCAAATACACTTGTCAGATATTTGCTTTACGATTCATTAAACTATCTCTAGAATTTAGTCTTTGTATCCGCAAGCCGCTCTTGTAATAGACTAGGGATATTTATAAGTGCTCTTAACCCAAATCCAAGTTCTGACCAAACTTGGTAGAGGACGTAGCAGTATTTACACTGTGAACCTCTCCAAATCTCTGTGTCCTCTGTTACTTACTGTCCTTGCCGGTTGGAACTCTATCACCGGCAAATCATTACTGTTCTTGCTGACTCATCATCATTTCCATTGACCAATCTCTTGAAACTGCATTGAACTTTTAGAAACTACTTTGTGTTTAAACCAAGCTCTCAAAACCTTTTATAAACTGATTTTGTGTGAGTTAAAACAAGTCATATCTTCTCCGCTGCGCTTACTGATAATAGTTTGCAATCTGATAAGTGACTTTGCATTTATAAACGTGTTTCTTTGAAAAAGTTTTAATTAGGCTATTCACCCCCCCCCCTCTAGCCTATTTTCCTACCAATTGGGCCTAACAATAAGTCTTTCTGCTCAGTGCATCTGCCACAACATTTGCTTTTCCTGGATGATAAAGGATAGTACAATCATGATCCTTCAATTTCTCCATCCATCTACGCTGTCTCATATTAAGCTCTTTTTGAGAAAACAGGTACTTCAAGCTCTTATGATCAGTAAAGACTTCAAATTTGGTTCCATACAAATAATGCCTCCATTTATGCAAAGCAAAAATAATCGCAGCCAACTCTAAATCATGAGTAGGATAATTCTTTTCATAAGGAGATAATTTTCGAGAAGCATAAGCTATTACCTTGCCATCTTGCATTAGAACACAACCCAATCCTTCTTTAGAAGCATCCGTGTAAACCATGAAATGCTCAGAACCATTAGGTAAAGCCAAGACTGGAGCTGTAGTCAAACGCCTTTTCAACTCCTGAAAACTTGCTTCACATTTGTCATTCCACTCAAAAGAAATAGCTTTTCGAGTCATATTAGTCAATGGAGTAGCAATCTTGGAGAATCCCTCAATGAACCTCCGATAATAACTAGCCAAGCCCAAGAAACTACGGATCTCAGTCACTGTAGTTGGCCTTTTCCAGTTTACAACTGCTTCAACTTTGGAAGGATCTACTGCAATACCAGTAGCAGACACAACATGCCCCAAGAATGAAACTTCTTCTAACCAGAAAGCACATTTGCTGAATTTTGCAAATAATTGTTTCTCACGAAGAACTTGTAATACTATTCTGAGATGTTGTTCATGCTTAGCCCGTGACTTAGAATACACAAGAATGTCATCAATGAATACCACCACGAAGCAATCAAGATATGGCTTGAATATACGGTTCATCAAATCCATAAATACAGCTGGAGCATTTGTCAAACCGAATGGCATAACAATAAACTCATAATGCCCATACCTGGTACGGAAAGCTGTCTTTGGTATATCCTCAGATCTGATTTTCAACTGATGATAACCACTTCTCAAGTCAAGCTTCGAATACACTACTGAACCCTGAAGCTGATCAAACAAGTCATCAATATGAGGTAACGGATATTTATTCTTGATAGTTACCTGATTAAGATCTCTGTAATCAATACATAATCGCAGAGTCCCATCTTTCTTTCTGACAAATAACACTGGTGCACCCCACGGTGATACACTAGGCCTGATAAAGCCCCTTTCAAGCAATTCCTCAAGCTGTGTTTTCAACTCTCTTAACTCAGCTTGAGCCATTCTATAAGGTGCTTTAGAGATTGGTGCTGTACCTGGTAATAACTCAATACAGAACTCAAGCTCTCGATCAGGTGGCATGCTATACTCAGAAGAGAACACATCTGAAAATTCAGACACAACAGGAATATCCTCCATCTTGGGAACAGATAAACTCTGATCAAGTACACATGCGAGATACCCGGCACAACCACGAGATAAAAGTTTTCTAGCTTTTAAAGCAGAAATAACATGTATAGCACATAAAGGCCTATCACCTTCAAAGGTAAAATCAGGCAAACCAAGAATAGAAAAAGTTACTACTTTTCTATAACAATCAACAGATGCATGATGCACATATAGCCAATCCATGCCAAGAATCACGTCAAAGTCCCTTATAGGTAACACGACTAGGTCAGCAAGAAGGGCATGATCACCCACAAGAACCTCACATTTCTTGTAGACCTCAGAAGTAAACATGCAATCTCCCATAGGGGAAGATACTTCTAGCACATAAGGCATAGAATCAGGAAGAGCATGCAAATGCGACACAAAATGAGATGCCACATAAGAATGAGATGAGCCTGGATCTATCAAGACTCGCGCTCTCGTACTAGAAAGTAATATAATACCTCCTATGACCGCAGAAGACTCAGCTACACCCTGCTGATCTAAAGCAAACACTCGACCCTGAACTTTTGGTCGACCCCCACTATCTCTCTTGGAACCTGAGACTGGTTGACTTGTACCCCCAACTTGATTTACTTTACTTTTAGAACAATTTCTAGCAAAGTGCCCCGCTTCACCACACACTATACACTTTCCTTGCTTTAGCCAACACTTGTCTTCAGAATGGCCTTCTTTCGACCAATAGCCACATACTCTCCTGAGACCTTGGACTGTTGTCCTCGAACCAGTTGATACACTACCTTTGCTTTCAGTTGGCTGTCGGAATCGACGATCTTGGCGGCCAGATTTACCACCTTTAGAACCAGATCCCTGAGTTCTCTCTGATACACGACCAGTCATGGTTGTTCCCAACTTCACCTTGTGTTCTTCGATATCATTTTCAATGGTATAAGCCTTCTCCACTGCTTGCTGATAGCTAGTGAGCTGTAGAGAAAGAAGTTGCTTCCTATACTCAGTCCTTAACCCTTTAACAAATCTCTGTGCCTTCTTAGCTTTATTTGGAACTAAGTGATCACAATACCTCGCCAATTCTGTGAACTTGGTTGAGTATTGTCCCACGGTCAGACTTCCCTGCTCCAGATTAAGAAATTCCATCTCCTTTCTATCTTGAACCACTGTTGGAATAAACTGTGACTTAAAAGCTTTAAGAAAATTCTCCCATGTCTGAGGTACACCTTCCAGTTCCCAACTTTTACTCAACACTTGCCACCAATGTTCAGCGGCTTTCTCAAGTTTAAAGGTTGCAAAGGTTACCTTATCACCACCTGCACATCTCAAGGCTGTAAAGATCTTCTCAATGCTTTCAATCCACTCCTCTGCCTTTTTAGCATCAAATTCCCCGTCAAAACTGCGAGGTTTCAGCTTCAAGAACCTTGTAAGGTGATTAGGATAATTCCAGTCAACATTATCAACCATTTCTTCTTGAGGAGTTATAGATCTCAGCTGATTATTACCACTAGTACCTTCAGAACTCATTGTACCTGTAGGTAAACACTCAGCGTTATTAATAACACCCCAAGACTCACCCATACCTAGGCCATAGACCCTATCCAGACTTAGAGCAAACCAAGGTAGCTAAACAGGGTAGCTAAACCAGGGCAGCTCTGATACCAACCTGACACGCCCCCAGGTCCCGGGATCCCCTAATAGAACCTCGAACCTGGATGGGAGTGCCTAATGGGAAACAAGAAACTTAATAAGAAACTTAATGACATTTGTTTAACAAACTGACATGATATATATACTCTAGAGTAAGGATCTATACTAGCTCACAACACGAGTTCTAGACAAGAAAATTTAAAACCAAACTTAATACATACACAGCGGAAACATGCCTAGCACATAAGCTGGCATTAAGAGTACTATACAAGATGTCTAGTGACAACAAGAACTGTCTACCCTAAAATAAGGAGTTACAAAACCCATAATACATCGTCCTCACCAAGTGTAAAAGGACACAAGCCCCAAAATAATCACGACCTGCGAAGCAAGCTCCCAACTATGTCGAGCCTCACTGCGCACTATCCTTCCTTTCCTGGGGGGGGGACAAATAAAGGGTGAGATAAATCTCAGTAAGCTATTAGATGCAACTACATGACATGTTATCATGCAATTCAAATAGATACTCAAGTAATCATTTATCAAGTATCATCTAGTAACAAGTATATGAGAGGATAATCCACTCATCAAGTAGCACATAAAGCTAATCAAGCAAGTTATAAGGATATTGCTTCCTTCCTTATTCCTCCCAAGAATACCATTGTTGTCGAAGCTTGTATTACTTTGACATCACGATCAATAACAGGAACTGATTATTCAGTATATATCAGAAGACCCGGTAACCAGTGTCATTCTCAATATCAGTACTCATGATTATTCATGAGGTGTTCGGGACGGGAATTTAGCATTCACTTAAGTCAGGCTTATTGCTCCAACTAAGGAAGCTATGCCCTTACTATGGCCGGTAGTAAGGGGTCGGGCGGAAATACATAGGGACCCGATTGTCACTTAAACCCCAGCTCTCGCGACAAGCGTGAACCTATACATTTTCGAACAAGCAAGGAGAACCAGCTGGACTCACACAAGAAAGTACAAGTAGATATTTACTTGAACAACGGGAGAAGAACTAATCCAAATGTAGTGGACTAGCTCAACAAGGAACATGCTTCAAGTAATCAAGAAGTCACCTTGTATCAAGAAAATGTATGCAATGTTTGCACATACACAACAAGAACATGTCTCATACACGTTAGTGCTTACTTATAGCACTTGCTAGTTCACTACCATACATATGTATTGGTGTCAAGTCAAGTACAAGATTTTATTATCTTATATTCAAGTCTTAATCCAATTCTTTGGATGTTCAAATCACGTACAAGCTTTTAATGTCTTATACTTCAAGTTAAAACTTCCAATCTTTGGACATTCAAACAAGTATAAGAGTTATACATTTACTCTTACCAAATCCCAATCTTATTCTTAGGATGTTCAAGTCTAAGACCTTATGCTAATGCCTCTAAGGTGCACAATCATCGGATTCACAACAAGTATAACACATTAGTGCTTGTTCATAGCACTTTCAAGACATAAAGAAGAGATACTACTCTTATACTTATGTTCAATGTCCTAAAACACCTATCTAGGTGCTCTAGACAATCACCTTAAAACCTCATTAATTTAGTCTTTGAATAGCCCTCTGAGTCTAGGTTATTCAGCTTCTTTCGGATCTTGATTCCGACTTTCCTATAGAAAGTTATGAAGGAAACCATTCAAGAAGGAAAACAAATCAGAAATTTCACTTGGCACGACCGTGCGTGCAAAAGTGGCACGACCGTGCTATCAAGGTCGAGAGGTTTTTTTCACAAACTTCATTTTTGGCACGACCGTGCCCATAAAAGGCGCACGACCGTGCTAACACTGCCGAGGGATTTTCACCCAAAATTCATTTTCGGCACGACCGTGCCCATAAAAGGCGCACGACCGTGCTAACTCTGCCGAGAGATTTTTGCCTAAAGGCGATATTTGGCACGACCGTGCCAAATAAAGGCGCACGACCGTGCTCAGCACAATTGGGTAGATTTCCCCTGAGTTCAAACTTAACAATTCTCCGTCCCAAGCTTAGGATTAACTTTTCACTAACAATTAACAATACCAAGGAGTGCATACAAGTTCCAAAACTATTACTTTCATTTCTAGTGATTCCCTTTCACAGTAGAATTTTTCTCCCTTTGTCCCACAATTACAAGTACCACAAAAATCACCCCAAACACAAAATTAACAATCACAAGTATTGAGAATAACATTTATGCATGTTATTACAAGCAAGGGGGAGCTAATAACTTACCTAGTCAAAATTCAAGTTGACCAAAACTTATTTCTGTTCAGCCTGGAACGCTCTATTCAACGCCACGAATATTAATCCGGGATCGGAATCAAGAACGGAGGGATAATTAAGCTCGAGGAGTCGAGAATAGGGAAAATTCTAACCCTAGCTTTTTAGAACAGATGGGAGAGCAACGAGAAACTTTGAGAATTGCTTTCTCAGTAAAGCAATCAACAAGATATACTTTGAAACTTTCAAAGAATTGCACTTAGGCCCCTCAAGTTTCACTTTTAACAAAAAGACCCCTAAAGTCAAATTTTCACAAATGACCCAAAAGTCAAAACTAGACATTTAACCACCTTAACTATTTAAAGCAGTTAAAAATTTAACCCAAGTAAAACTAGCACATAATATGCAAGTTCAAGTATTTAACAAGTATGTCAAGTATTTAACAGGAAATTCGATGGGTGTTACAGATTAAAGAGAAAATAGAGTTATAGATGAAGAGAAGGTGGCTTTACCTATTTTGGTTTAGCCAAAGACCCAATCCAGGCCTAGAGACAGTCCATGAAATTATAATTATGGACATACCAAAAATACTCAAATCCCTTAAATCGGATACCATTCGATCATACTATGCAGCCCGGTGCACTTAATTATATTCGGGTCTAGTGGTCAAAAAGTCTTATAATTACTTAATCTCAATTGCTCTACCTCAAAAGAACTAAAACCGAGTCACCAATAATTCATAAAAACCGGAGCTCTACCAAGAAATTCCATAATTGAGCTCGTACAACTCCCAGTTACAATTATTGTACTGCTTAATACTTTCTCTACTATCATTCCCCTTAACATCATTCCATATTCATATGTAAATTCCACTATTTTCAGTAACATGTCGCCGTCTCTCGTCCCATCCCGAGAACGACCAACCCGAAATATTTCTTAATCTAAAGGCCCAAATAATCATCATTCTTCTTGCAATCCCCACTGGCCCAATACAACCATTTCCTATAAATGTCCCAAAAATTAAATAATCACTACTTAAAATCTAAAAAAAATTCTCCTTGGAAGGAAATCATCCTCGAATTCTATCTTAACTCCATCTCACAAATCCGTTAGGCTTATATTCCACATATTCTCAACACCAAATGCAACTAGTTGTCCTCAAAGAAAGCTTAGTTTTCCTAATCGCTCAAAATCGTAATATATGAGTATCCAACCTATTCAATATCAGAGTTCATATCCCTTTCAAGATCTAAAACCATAGCTCTGATACTAACTGTAACACCCCGAGTTCCAGGGTCCTATTTGGTACCTTGAACCAGGCGCGTTATCCTTGCTATAAACCAACCCTGATACCGAAGCCTGTATAAATATATATTAAATTCACTTAATCGACTAATGGTCATAATATTAAACAACCTATGAGAGTTATACATACAACTCTACTCCACAAATATAATACAATACTACCCAAAATACAGAGTTTAAGCAACTCGTTACAACCAACGTCCTCATAACAAAAATATATACATGCTCCGTAGAGCAACTACCCCAAAGTAGATAACCTACTCGATAGATCTCAGCCACATGCGATCTCACAACGTACTATCACTTGCTTCCTGAGGGGTTAAGGGAAAACAATTTGAAATGAAAGGGGTGAGAATAAATCTCAGTAAGTTACTAATGCAACTACATGGCATGGCAATATGCATAACAACATAAAGGATAATAAACAAGTAGCACATAGTCACGCAGCGAAATTAAACACATTACAAAGGATACTGAGTCAAGGTTTTCCGTAAGGATATAAACTCTAAAGCTTCAACAAACCGCATCAACAAACATCTTCAATAAATAAAGCAGGGGTTCCGGAACCAAACAGTAACCAAACAACAACAGGGGGAAAATGACACAAAGTCATATCCCAAAATGCCCAACCTGTGGCCCAAAGGAAGGGGGTTAAGAATGGGAAACCAATGGAGAACATTATAATGGACTCGACTCAGGTGCCATTATAATCCTCAACCATTGCCCGATACACATATATACCAGCTGGACTTTTCTAAACTATTGCACAAATAATACATAATTCCAAAAGAGAGAATCATGCCAAACACATCATAAAGATGATAAACTTTGCTCATAAGGAGCCCAACAACATTGTGCAATATAAACAATCTCAACACAAAGGATTTCAAAGTAGGAAATCCCATAATTGCATCACAAGGATGATCACAACACCAATTTAACCCCCACATGGTTACATATCTTGAACTCGATCACAAACGGACCATTCCATTACTTTCGTGCCCTAAACCACCTATCGGAGTACCATAAGGTAAAACCCAAAGCCTAGCCACGCCTTGCCTAATCAAGTCGAACAGAACCATTCTATATTTCTAGATAACTATACAGCCAACAAAACCATTGCATAGTATTCGAAGAGATCTTTCCAACGATAGTTTACACGTCCAAAACGGAGTCCGGATGAAGAAGTTATGGCCTCCGGAAGATTGAACGTAAAACGGACAAAGTGCGAAAGAGGAGGGTGCGCGCGCCCCCTTTGGACAGAAATCTGGTTTTTAAGTGCACAAGAGGGAGCGCACGCCCTCCCTAAAAGGGAGCGCGCGCCCCCTTGCCCGATTCAGCTTTATCTTGCAAATTTTCTGGGTTTGTGAACAAGGGTACCTACATCCTAAGCCTAAGGTACAAACAGACCAAACATCACCCAAAACCCAGATGTATCCAGCTTACTCCTACAACAACCTTTCTTTATCTCTCAACACAATACCACCAACTAGTTCCAAAAACATCACAAACAACATGCAACCACAAGAATAACTCCAAAACAATGCATGGACAATCCTAAGGGGAAAAGGGGTAGTAACTTACCTCTTCCAAGCTAAAAGTTAAAGATGATGAATCTTTGATCGGGTAGAAATGATCCATTCTCCTCCAGGAACATTTAGATGTAATTCTCTCTTGATTTGGGGAAGGAATGATGAAGGAATTGGAGGAATTGATGGATGAGTCTTCTTCTACTTCTTCTTCTTCACACAAGAAAAGGAGAATGAGAATGAATTGGGAAAGTGAGATGAGCTGGGGTCTTCCCCCAACCTCATCCACTATTAAGAATCAAATTGGTCCCCCAAGGTTGGCAATGAACAACTAAACCCCTGTACTCAACTTACACTAAGGACCACCCCTAAGTTCTAACTAAAAAAAATAACACTTAACTTTCTTATCAATACTATAATCACTAACTCCACTATTTTAACTTCTACTCATGCTAGTTAGTCAAGCAACTAAAATAATTGATTTAATATTTTAACTCATCAAATAAGTCTTTTAAAATAATAAAACTAACTCAATTTAAATTACAAAATAATTTTATGTATAAAATTTAAATGAAATTAGGACGGGTCGTCACAAATACACTATATTTTATCGATATGGAACGTTGATAAATCTAAACTGAGTCGATAACATCCCTGTGCTACTTAATAAGATATAGAATTCTTTATCATTACTCCATCCGTCCCAGTTTAAGGTTCTTACTTCCCTTTTTGGTATGTCCCAGTTTAAGGTTCTTAGTTGCATTATTCCTTAAATGGTAAAGTTTGAATAGTGTTTTTGACATTTTTGTCCCATAAAGTTCATATATTACAAAAAGACCATCACTTACCAATCTACTTTTCACCCACTTGCTTTATGAATGGACAATTATATCCTCCACCCACTACTATTCTTGACTCAAGTTTGCTTTGATTCCTTAATAAGCGTGCAAAGTCAAATTAAGAACATTAAACAGGAACGGAGGGAGTATTATTTATGATGGAGAGGCCCAAAACTAAAACATGTTGGGCCAAGCTTAAGACATTGTCATTTAGAATGCAGACCGATGGAGACCGGATCTCATGAATCTGGAAAGTGCATAAATAGAAAAACTTGGGCCTTCCTTCTTATTCTGGCGGTTGAAGACGTTGGAGAGTGGGAGAAAGAGAGAAGGGTTAGCGAATTGCAGTGTTTCTCCCTCGCAACTCTAACAATGGCAGGTAAAGTGAATCAATCAATCAACTCGAAACGCTTTCGACCGAGCTTATTGCTATTGTATTTTATTTTCGATAATCGAGACCTAATTGAAATGGCCGGCGGAAATTGATTCGTGTAATTTGATCAAACATTATGTAAGGAGGACAACCGGAGAGAGAAGACAAGGTCTCACTGGAACTCAACGAAGAAATCCTGCAAAGCATGGAAGTTGGAATGGCATTTCGCGATTATGTATGTATCTCTCGTAATCCTGTGCATCTTAATTGAGAGAAAATTTGCTTGAATTTGATTGGTTTTTAACTCTCCTATAGTTACAATTTTAAGTATGTGCATGTAAATTTGTTGAGATTCGACAGCAGATAGTCCATGATTGCTCTCAATCGCTTCACTTCGTATTTCAGTCAGATGCTCCCATTTCGTATATTTATATCTGAAGTTATCTATTTGTCTGTCTGTTAATGCTTTATTATGGTAGCTTGGTAGGTAATTAGGTTTCCACTGAGTGTTACTCGGAATCCCTTGTGGCACATGTAAAGTTGCAGCTGATTGAAGTTTAGCAGACCCGGGACTGGATTTCGTATTGGATTTTAATACTTGTTTTTGAAAATGAAAACTCGAATTTGGTGCTTGTAATTGAGAATTCAGACTTTGGGGTTATTCTTATATCGCTGGATTTTACTTAGGAGAATACTCCTCTCTCCCAGAACATTAGCCTCACTTCTCTTTCCATTTGTCTCTAGAAAGATGGCCCCATTGATAAATAAATCTCCTAACTTCCATTATTTCTCGAAAACATTTTATGTTTTGAAAGACGATGTTCTGATATATTTCTCATCAAAGAGTTAAATCGTAAAAAGTTTAAAGAAGGATAACTGCAATATCAAAAGTTTTACTCATCAATTGAGTTTAAATTTCTGGGATGGTGGGTGTACAATGCTTCACGAGGATTGTGATCTACCTCTATTATGTACAAACCACAAAGAATCATGCAGTGTTCAGCATGTTGAGACTGTTTGAATCCTTGTTCTTTGCATTTCTTTCTACTGTAATTTCCAATGACCCATTCTCAAAAAGTCTCCTTGGTTTTCAAAGTTAATTTGATCCTTTTTGGAATTGACATTTCCCATGCATGTAGTTACTTTTATACAATGGATCTACTTCCATTATAACCTCTCATAACAAACATGAACCAAAAAATAAATCGACGAGTTCATGTCAAATTTGTACTAAATAATGGTCAAAGTGACCTGGAGTAGTAAATCTTGGACACTATGGTATAGAGGGACTGATGATGTTAGAACTTCTAATTGGATGAAACCTAACAGTTAGAGTACTTATACCCTGTATCAGCATTCATGTTCGCTCCGACAAGCTTGGGACATGATATCATGGTTAGCAGCTGGACATGAGTTTTTGATGTCTAAACAAGTAAAGTTGGGAGAAGTTTTTGAGGATGAATATCTAGACTAGCTTGACTTTAGGCAAGGAGCTTTATGGCTTACAGTAATGTGATCAAAGAATGATTGGTACTGAATCTTGGTGTATTTAGAAAGTAGAAAAGGTTCTATTTAAAAATGCACATGTTGGGTGGTGTGAAACAAGCCCAAATTGGAGATAAGATGGGTTATCTTTTTGGAAACTCGTTTTCTCTTCCCCTAGTCCTTGCAAACTTCTACTTATTTATTTGATTTTTTTTATCTCTTGTTGTTTTAAAAACATATGATAAGTTTCAGTTGAGCTTTTATCTTATATTGCCTTTGATGATTTATCCTAACAAAGTGTTTTATCGCCTTTGAAGTTTTTAACAGAGCAGCATGTTCTTTTCTATTCTCCATAAGACTATCATTTCTCCTGTTTCACCTGACACTTCATGGAATAAGCTGATATATTTGGAGAGCTACTTTCCCGTTTCATTTGTTTGGGTTCTTGATAAGTTCGATTAAAACGGCGGTTATTCCTTGCAGAATGGTAGAATAAGCTCAATGGACTTCCACAGGACGTCAAATTATCTCGTGACAGCTAGTGATGATGAATCCATTCGCCTATATGATGTGGCCAATGCAACGTATGCCTCTATTTTTGATTTCTAGAAAGAGTAAATAGTTAAATAAGATGTTATTCTTCAAGAGACATTTCTTATTGCAAGTACGATTTATGTTCACCACCGGTCCTTCTTTTCTATCTTCTTTCAATAGTGAGTCTTACTTCTCATTTACTTTTGTTTCATTTATACAGAGACTTGCATTTTTTTTTTAATTTTTTTTTCTCCCCCCCCCCCCCAAGTATTTTAGTTTTGGGAGACTTCATATAGTCCTCTAAATTGCAAAATAAATTTTTGCATTTGATTGGATTTTGTAAGGAGTTGGTCTGAAGGTTTTCTTTCTTCAGAGTTTAGAAGTGGACACTGTGAGACTGTGAGTGCAATTTGAAATAATTAATTCTGTAAGTAACACATACTTGGAGTTAAAGCGTGAAAAGTATATTACGGAATATTGTTATGCTTGGTACTTGGAGTTAGATAAATGCAGCTTTAAATTTATGACATATCCATATACATATTGAAGCTATGTATTATACACAAACTCCACCTATATGTAAGAAAAATGATAATGCTGGAAACTTTTATTACCCTAACCACCCCTAGATAAAGAAATTTGAGTTCGTCCGCCATGATGATATCGTTATGGCGTAGCCTTGGAGGAAAACAATACATACTGGATTAGGGCAAAACATAATGGATTAGTATGTTGTTCATGTCTAACTCAATTGGGAAAGTGGTTCCATCTCACACTAAATAACTATGCAATTTGTGATTTCATTAAAGGAAACTATATCAAAATTTCATTATGCAGTGTAATTACGACTTATGTTAACTCTTGAGATGAGAATGCTTACTCCCTCCTTTTCATTTTGTTTGGCCACATTTGACTTTTGATGGTCAACGCAAGCGAACATTGACCAATCATTAATGTCAATTTAATCATCCTAGTGAAATCCTAAAAAATGTTATTGGTAAATCACTAAGTGATATATTAATAACATTTTTTTAAATTTTATTAGGATGATAAGATTGATAATGTTTGATCAAAGTTCACTTGTATTGACCATTAAAAATAAAATATGGCCAAACAAAATGAGACGGAGGGAGTATTATTTATTCACAGTTTTGTTGATGATTCAAGTTACATTGTCAATATTTGCTCGTTTGATAAATATAAAAATGTCATTGCTGCATATCTAGATCCTATACGGTTCTTGTTCATACCGGCACTTGTAAAAGGAGGTACCTTTTTGTTTCCAGATGTTTGAAGACAATTAATAGCAAAAAGTATGGGGTTGATCTGGTTTGTTTCACTTCTCATCCAACGACTGTTATATACTCTTCGAAGAATGGGTGGGATGGTATGTGATATGTGAGAAGCTTTTATAAAAATGTATATTGGAGAAGCAATTCCAGATATCTAGTGTATTGGAGTCAAAAGCTAATTTGTTTCGTTTTTCCAGAATCTCTCCGGCTTCTTTCATTGCACGATAATAAGTATTTGCGCTACTTTAAAGGTCATCGTGACAGGTATGATTTCATTCCTTATCCTCTGTTATCTTGGTTGCTTCTCTAACCTAATTTTTTTCTTTTTTTCACTTTGTATGGCTGATATTTCCAGGGTTGTTTCCCTTAGCCTGTGTGCCAGAAGAGAATGTTTTATTTCTGGCTCGCTTGATCGGACAGTTCTGCTTTGGGATCAAAGAGCTGATAAATGTCAGGTGGAACTCTTGGTAGCTTGATGCTATCTGGAAGGACGTATTTATTGTTGATTAACTTACTAATCTATTCTCTGGAATTAGGGCCTTTTGCGTGTACAAGGAAGACCAGCTACAGCATACGATGATCAAGGGCTTATCTTTGCAGTTGCGTTTGGTGGATGCATAAGAATGTTTGATTCTCGCAAGTACGAAAAGGTTAGACGCCTGATGCATCAATGTATCAGGGAAGGCGTATTGCCACAGTTGTTTCATCTATGCAAGGGTAAATTGTTTATTGACGCTTTCTTGCAATTTGATTTCATCCAGGGTCCTTTTGACACAATCTCTGTAGGAGGAGATCTATCTGATGCAAATGCTGTCAAATTTAGTAATGATGGTAGACTTATTCTGTTGACAACAATGGATGGTCATATTCATGTAGTAGACTCCTTTCGCGGCAAACTTGTGAGTTGTTTCGCACTCTCTATTCTTGAGAAATGGTTTCATTTCAAAAGTAGTTTATATTTAAACCTTTTAGTCTTTTTTCCCCCTTACATATAGGTATCTACATTCAATGTGAAGCCAGTTTCTAGTCATTCCACCTTGGAAGCCTCTTTCAGTCCTGAGGGGATGTTTGTTATCTCAGGTTATCCCACTGCTGTGTTTCTTCTTTATGGTGACTGTTGCCAGTTTATCTGAATGTCTTCTACATGACTTTTGGTTGATGCTCCTTTTTTTTGTTGTTGAGAGTTTTAGGGTTTCATCAAGCTCTTGAGCAAACTTATGCAGTCACTTATGGATCACTCTAATATTCCAACTAGGAGAGGATTCTTTCGTCTGATGCATCTTGCATTGCTTCCTTATCCTTGTTTCTGGTCACTTGGCAGGTTCAGGTGATGGCAGTATCTATGCTTGGAGTGTTCGGACTGGGAAAGAAGTACGATTTTCTCCATCTTTTACTGTGTATCCCCCCCACTCCCTATTCTTGAATCTGTTCTCTCCATGTCTATATATATTGCACCATGTGGTGCCTTATAAGAAGTCTACTTCCTGCAATTTGCTGCGGTTTTATGGTCATCATCTAAGTAGCTCTAAGATTCTTTCCCATACAGTACTCCGAAGAAACCGGACATGAGAAATTTTTCAACATCCGGCTCGAGCAAGAATCAAAAGAACCAAATGAATCCATCTAAAATCGATAGGGTATCTAGACACATACGTATACGAGATGAATGGTTTTACGTAAGAACAATTTACTGGATTCTTTTTTGCAACTATCCCCAAAAGAATTCGGTTCTTACAAGGAAATACTCAATACCCAAGTAGGCTTACAATAGAAGTAGAGTTTCTTGAAACTAACAGTAGCAAAGATTACTTCGTAAAACCAGCAAAGATGCAATGCCACTGGTGTACTTCACATGCATGCATCCTTAACTTTTTTTTGTAATCAAACATTTTAGGGCAGATAATTTTTCTTTTCTAGAGCAAAAAAGTTAACATTATGGTTTACATGCTAGAATCCTTGTATTTAACTGACTTGTATTGTAAACTCTCCTTAATCCATCTTTCCAGGTGGCTAGTTGGATGAGTACCGAAAACAATCCCCCCGTCATCAAATGGGCCCCAGGAAGTCTAATGTTTGTTACAGGTTCTTCTGAGTTGTCATTCTGGATTCCAGACTTGTCTAAGTTGGCAACTTATGTAGGTAGAAAGTAGATCACAAGGTACCCTCATACAGTTTTGAGCAAAGAAATTAAAAGTGCTGCTGTTGTTCCTGCTTACTGATGACTTGCCACTTCTGTTATTGGACCCTCCTCGGGCTCTCAAGACAAGAATAAAAGCTGCCTGGAGACACAAGTATTCTGTACTACTCCCTCCGTCTCAAAATGATCTTCACACTTTTTTCGAAGTTACTACGAAGGATTTTTTTAGCAATGACTTTAGCTTGATTTAATTATCCTAATGAAAATCTAAAACTTGGTATTGATAGTATTGTTGATAGTGTGTCAATAACAAATTTTAGATTTTTATTGGTACAATTTGAGTCAACATAAAATTATTGCTCAAAGATCTTTCGTAGTAACTGCTAAAACTTAGGAAGATCATGTTGGGACGGAGGGAGTATATTGAAAATACTTGTCAAAAAGAAGAGACAAACAAGCGGTCTTTTTTAAAACAAGTGCATCTGGGATGCTGTGCTGCTTGCTGAAGGGGTTTTGATGCGTGGACACTGCTTGTTTACATGAAAAGCTTAAATGTTTTCTGAAGGGTCAGCAGTAATTCCAGGTAATGATATCTGATTGTGTACAGCTTGGGAGATTTGCCATCAGAACTTATTAGTTGTATAGTATGGCTATATTAAAAATATTCATTGTATTCTTACATAAACTATTCGTCCTAATTCCAATGAACTAGGTTTGTTGTTATGCTCAGGTTTTCTGGTATGGCTTGCCTAAGATACAAAATCTTGCACTCTCGCCCAATGAACATTTTTATTGGCACATACTCCCTCTGTCCCAAAATGATCCTCCCATTTGACTATTCAAACTTTTTAGGGATATGAACACTTGCTTCACTAGTCATGTTTTGTTTATGCACTTTTAACCCTAAATTGTAGAATGGGAAGAACTTTTTGGGACATTGAAAAATGGCAAATGGGACGATCATTTTGGGACAGAGGGAGTATTTGCTAGTGCATAAACATTAATATACCATGCAGACATCTCAGTATATTTCAGGGTTTCCAGCAGCTACTAGCAACCTTGAGACTCTTTGAGGGAGCAAGTTATTCTTTTCAATCTTGTCCGAGATACCGTAATGAGCTTATGAGGTAAGCATTATTTTTCTGGTCTTCGCTCTTCCTTTCTTGGCTTGCTGTATAGATGTTTTCGTGATCAAGGTGACAAGTTGTTGATTACTGTTTTCTTGTGCATCAAATGGTTCGTATCACTGTTGAGAAATAAATAGTAGAGTCCTGAACTCATCATTTAAAAGAAATAATTTTTTCAGTATTTTGAAGTATAGTTAAACTCATAGGAAAACCGCATATGCAGCCTATAGTCACAGCTTCATTTACTTATTTAGTTGGAGTATTTTGAATAATCCCTCCTTCCCGAAAAGATTGTCTCGCTTTGCTTTTCACGGTCAACTCAATTGCATAAGGATATAAAGATTTTCATAAAATTATGGTGAAACTTCAATTGAGTTGACCATAAAAACCCAATTGAGACATAGGGGGTATCAAACTTGAGCCTTTTCTCCTTCCCTCTCATTGTAAAATGAAATCAATGAGCTAACATGGAGCCATCTTCCCACTTTCCTGCCAGTTTGATAGCCTTAGCATTACCAAGTAAAATTTGATCAAGACTATTTTTTTATTTAAAAACGTGTGACACTTATTTTTGAGACTGCTAAAAAAGAAAAACACGAAATTTGTTACGGGACAGAGGGAGTATCTATTTGATGTTGGTTTGTCATCAGCATCAAATTTTAGACCAGCAAACAACAAGTGCTGATGGGGCTAGCTTTAGTGGTTGCTGATTGCAAGTTTTATTGGATGTTTATATATTCCTTCTACACAATGCTTAATTTTTGTTGCCAAGATTTGTCATATTTTATTATCCTAAAGTTTTTTCTATTTCTACAGTTTGGGCTTAAAAGTGCATAATTAAATCATTCCTAGTGAAATAAGTGTTATATTATAGTTTGGGCTTAAAAGTGCATAACTAAATCATTTCTAGTGAAATAAGTGTTGATGTCTGAAAATGTTTGTCAAAGGCTTACTGAGAACAGATGTTACCTAGAGTGTTAGGTAACACCCCAGGTAACACACGCTGACGGACAGAATACACACACCCGAAAATATAAGAGTTTTGCAGCGGAAAAATAAATAGCACAAGAGATATATTTTTCTCAAGTTATATAAATATAACTTGAGATGCCTAAATGGCGAAAACTTTATAATCAATATCAATTACAAAGTCAAAAGGTTCCCTATAGCTAGTACAATATACGATCTATGGAACCAAAAGTAGAACAAAGTACGATGATCCTATCCTAGCCAAAACACACTCAAACCCGAAGTATTTGAGTGTGGAAAAGAGTGTATGGGAGGGAGGATCTAACGAGCCAAGAAGTACTTTGCTCTTTGTGCTATGGATGTGTGTAAAATTTGGCTTCTCTTCAATCTTCATCCAAGCATCTATTTATAGCCTTCAATACTTGATGGCTACTCAAATAAACAGCCTTGGGGCTGTTATTCACGTGTGAGAGAGTGGGAGATAATGTGTGAGCTTTCTCTCCACAATTTGTGCAAGACTTGGTCTTCATTCCTTGATTTTCTCAACCGAAAACTTCATGCCCAAGTCTATGCATCACCTTGTTGTACTCCAAGCTTCCAACGCCTTGTACTTCATCCATTTGATCAGCAACAAACCTTGGACTTGGTCTTCTCCATATTTAACATATTTAACACATGTTAAATATGTTTGTAACTCCTTCATTTACTCGCCAATTATGAATAAATCTCCATTAATTTTTCTTCCACATTTTAAGCTCCATAAACCAACTTTATTATACCTGAAAATATGGACCAACATCTAGAAAATAATATTAGGACATTAGTATAAAAATTACATTAAAAAGAAATATCAAATTACAAAGAATCTCGTCACAGCACTTAGACTGTCAGGGCAACACCTGAGGTAACACCTCAGTTCTGCACTAACAATCTCCCCCTTAATTTGAGATTTCTTTCCAATCACCTAAGTGTTGGTACCTGCAAAAACAAGTTAACCATATGTAGTATAACAGAGCATTTCACCAAAGATTAACTCCCCCTTAATCATGGAGTTAACCGAAACAACAAAGATTTACTTAATATACTAATTGTAAAGTAGAACCATGTTTAAAACAATTAGTAGTTTAAAACAAAAAGTAAATCAAAGTTTTAAAATCCACAAAATCAAAAGTCATAAACCAAAGCATAACCACCAAAGTATTAAAGTTCTAAATTAAGAACTAAAATACGAATTGTTTTAAAAACCAAACCACCACAAACGAAAATTGTTTTTGAAACTATTCAAAAGTACCATAAAAGCCATTGCCCAAGTATAGTGGCAACAACAACCTTTAAACAAGGTTATTCTCCAACAACCTTTAAACAAGGTTATTCTCCATCTTCTCCATCATCCAGCTCATCACTTGTGCCAGCATCTCCAGCAGCACGATCTGTACCAGCATCACCAACAGCATCAATAGCAGCACTTGTACCTGCACTTGTACCAGCACACCATCTCCCCCTGGTTGGGAAGAAATCAAATTAATGAAGCCGATGGCGTCTTCTTGGAGGGTTAAGCAGCCGATTTGGAGGAAGAAGGGGCTTTTCTTTTGGGTTTCTTGGTGGCGGTAACAGGTGGTTGAAAGGCAGTCACGGTTGGGGTAAGTTGGACTGAAGTAGCAACCATGGAAGGATCATCAATGGACATGGCCATAGATGGAGAGATATTGGAAACCATGGGAGATATGTCCATAGGTGAAGTAACACCAGAGATAACACCCGGTGACTCCTCTTGAGGTGCGGATTGGTTAGGGTTTTGGGAAGGTGAAGCCATTGTTGAATTTTGAGAGGTAGAAAAGGAGAATTTTTTTTTTTTTAGAAGGGTTTTTTATTTTGGGGAAGGTTGCTGAGATAGAGAAAAAGCGATGAAGAGGAGGAGTATATAGGTGCGTTTGAGAGAGAAAGAGAGAGTAAATAGGGATAGGATTTAGGAAGTTAAGGAATGTGAATTAGGAGAGGAAATTAATTTAAACTTAACTCTTATCATCTAAATTAACTAAGACCCCTATTTTTACTCACATTTAAACTATCCTAATTAAACTCCCCCTATTTACGAGCACACAAAACCAACTCCCTACACATCCGTTTTTTTTTTTTTTTTTTTTTTTTATAAATAAAACGAAAAAAGAAAAGAAAAAAATTAAGACGGTAAAATTAATGATGTAACGATCTCTCAAAAATTTGAAGATAGATTCCTAAATTTTAGGGAAATTGTTACAACTATATTTTACCAAAGTAAAAGATTTGTTTTAGACTTTTTCAAAATTGTAAACTCTTTTTCTTTAAATAAAAAGACTTTCAAACTTTGAAAATTTAAAAAACAATTCTGAAAATAAAATAAAAAAACGAATGTAGCACACACTAATGTGTTGATGGCAATGATGGTAACACTTAAGATAACATTCGTGATAAACATCCCTTATTGAATTTATATTAAGGCAATTAAGGCGAGATAGACCTCATTTTTGAACACATGAGGCGAAGATATGCTTCTATAATAAGCATTTGAGGTATAACAAGCTTGCCAAATTTGAACACTTTAGGCAAAGAAAATCTAATAATTTAGATATAAAAAGCTTGTTCTTCATCTTCAAACACTTTAATATAAACATATTTTACACTTCTTTATCTACAAGGGAGCATCGTAGTAGCGAGCTCCGTGCCCCGAGTCCTTATAAAGTGTACACATGTTTTAGTGATTTGTACCGTTCAAGTAGGAAACACTGTTGTAGCGAACTCCATGTTCCTAATACTTAGTATAAAATCACTAGATAATATCCCCCTTTGACAAGAGTGCATCGTCGCAGCGAACGCCGTGCCCCGAGCTACTAAGGAAATACTATAAGTGTTTTTAGCCTTTTTGCCTTTGAAAAAGATTAGTGACTTTGTCACTTTTGAGTTTAAAAAGGAATGTTATCAATAATGTTACCTAGAGTGTTATCCTACCATAACAAAAAGGTCAGTATGTGCCACCGTTGACAGACTGAAAAGACAATCCATCAACAGATTAAGACAGAGAAACATAAAAAATTTGAAGTTTTTTTTTTTTTTTTTTTTTTTTTTTAAATAAAACATAAAATATTATACAACAACAAAGATGATCCAAGGGGTTTAAACAAGACATGGAACAAGAGACTTCTTCAAGTTAGAAAATCTCTTATGGTTAAAAACTCGAATGAAATATTCATTTTTCAAAAAAATATTTTTAGAATCAAGCTTAGAAAGAAAACATGAATGGTTTACCATGTCTCGATAATTAACCGGTTCCTTACCTCTAGTTTGTATCCCTTCGTCTAATCTCCCTATCACTTGGGATATCGGATGGTTCTTTTGAATCCTCAACGGGGGAACTCTTCTGACGGGATCATCTACTCTATTGGAGTCCTCATTATTTTCATTTTCAGCAGCTGGACTGACTTCTGATGTTATCTCTGGTGTTGCCTCAGGTGCGGTAACACTAGGGCCAACATCTGGTCCAGCACTTATGACAACATCTGGTCCAACATAAATTTCAAATTCACTTTGAGGTTGTTCCATCTGTATCATGAGAGGATAATCACCTGGTTTATCTGTAACACTTAACAGATCGTCAAAAACAATGTTCGCAGATTCTTGAATAGTTCCCAAACTTAAATTATACACTCGATATGCATGATTGTCTTGAGAATATCCAAGAAAAATGCCTTTATCACTCTTAGAGTAAAACTTAGCTAAGTAATCCCAGTCTTTTAATATGAAACATACACACCCAAACACATGGAAGTAATGTACATGTGGTTTCTTCCCATTCAAAATCTCATAGGGTGTCATTGTTAAACCAGGTCTTAGAAAGACTCTATTTGAAATGTGACAAGCCGTGCTCAAAGCTTCAGCCCAAAATCTTTTTGAAATCCGTTTTGAAAATAACATGACACGGGCCATATCAAACAATGTCCTATTTTTCTTTTCGGCCACCCCATTCCGTTGATGTGATTTTGATACCGAAAAATCATGGTTTATCCCCTTTTTCTTACAAAAAGTATAAAAGGAAACATTTGCAAATTCTTTTCCATGATTAGATCTTATACGAAAAATAGGTGAGCAAAACATGTTTTTGATTTTGGAGTGCAAGAGTTTAAATTTATCTAAAGTTTCAGATTTTTTTCTTAGGAAATATACCCATGAAAACCTAGAGAAATCATCAACTATAACAAAAATATATCTCTTACCTCCCAGGCTTTCTACCTCGATTGGACCCATCAAGTCCATGTGCAAAAGCTGAAAACAATGTGTTGTCCCGAAGTGTTGCTCTTGGTGTTGGGCAGCACACTGGGTAACACGAGTCTCCTCATTTTTAAGGCAGTCTCCACAAACCATTTTGTTATTAAGATTCTGTTTAGGGACTTCTTTGACAGCCTCAAACTTGAAAATGTTCTTCAAGTTTCGATAATTGGCATGTCCAAACTTTTGATGCCACAATGTAGTGACATCTATTTTTGCCAAATGGCACACCTGCTTGTCTTCAACAAGATAACAATTGTCACTTGATCTAATTCCTGTCATCACACAATTGTTAGTACAATCAAAGACTTCACAAGTATTTTTATTGAATTTCACCTCTAAGTTGTCATCACAAAGTTGGCTAATACTAATTAAATTAGCTACAAGCCCATCTACATGTAAGACATTCTTTAAGGCAGGAAAACCAGTCACATTTAGTGTCCCTTTTCCTATTATATTGCTTTTACTTCCACCACCATAAGTTACACCACCTCCTTGAAAAGATTCATAGTCTTTCAAAAACAACTTTGTTCCCGTCATGTGACGTGAACATCCACTATCAAAGTACCACGATCCTTCAATATTTGTCTTTGGAGCGGTGTAAACAACATCGCATCTCAATTTAGTTTTAGGTTTCCATGACTTCTTTTTTGTGTTTTTGACCTTCTGACAGAATGTGTTATCTGGAGTGCTGGGTAACACTTCAGGTAACACAAAATAACTGGACTGTTTCTTTGAAAGAGTATTACACTTATTTTTAAAATGTCCAGAGGTGTGACAGTATTGACACACTTTTCTTTTGTCAGAAGAGTCATTAGAGAAAGAATTTTGATCAAAATCACGTTCTTTCACAAAACATATTTCATGTTCATCACAACTCAAAGAAGAAATAATTTTATCTAATGATTCTCGGAAACCAATACCTGCTTTGAGAGGCTTACTCAAATTGAGAATCCCATCCAATTTGGATGATCCGGTGTTGATTTTCTTCAAGGTGGTTTCGGCTAAAGTCAATTTGGCCTTGACTTTCTCTAGCTCGGCATCTCTCTTGGATGCTTGAACTTCCAAACGAGTTAAGTAGGCCTTGAGTCCATCGTTCATCTTGGTTAAATTTTTAACCATTTTGTTCTCTTTCTTCCATTCCTTGAGCAAATCATCACAAAGGTTTTTTAAACCATCAATGAGCTCATCTTTGCTCAGCTCATCCTCTTTTGAACTTCCTGCATCAAGGTTAGTAGAAACCACGAAACAAACATCGTTAGTTAAACTGAAATTGTTATACCTGACGGGTGTGGTCTCAGATGTTATCTCAGTGTGTATAACATCTGTGGTAACATGTTCAGTCTCCGAGTCACTTATTGTGACAAACATGTTTGTTTGATCAGGTTCTCCCTCCTGGAGATCGAAAGCCATGACAAAGGACCGAACCACTTAGTAACGTCAAGTGACCGGGCTCTGATACCAATTGAAAATGTTTGTCAAAGGCTTACTGAGAACAGATGTTACCTAGAGTGTTAGGTAACACCCCAGGTAACACACGCTGACGGACAGAATACACACACCCGAAAATATAAGAGTTTTGCAGCGGAAAAATAAATAGCACAAGAGATATATTTTTCTCAAGTTATATAAATATAACTTGAGATGCCTAAATGGCGAAAACTTTATAATCAATATCAATTACAAAGTCAAAAGGTTCCCTATAGCTAGTACAATATACGATCTATGGAACCAAAAGTAGAACAAAGTACGATGATCCTATCCTAGCCAAAACACACTCAAACCCGAAGTATTTGAGTGTGGAAAAGAGTGTATGGGAGGGAGGATCTAACGAGCCAAGAAGTACTTTGCTCTTTGTGCTATGGATGTGTGTAAAATTTGGCTTCTCTTCAATCTTCATCCAAGCATCTATTTATAGCCTTCAATACTTGATGGCTACTCAAATAAACAGCCTTGGGGCTGTTATTCACGTGTGAGAGAGTGGGAGATAATGTGTGAGCTTTCTCTCCACAATTTGTGCAAGACTTGGTCTTCATTCCTTGATTTTCTCAACCGAAAACTTCATGCCCAAGTCTATGCATCACATTGTTGTACTCCAAGCTTCCAACGCCTTGTACTTCATCCATTTGATCAGCAACAAACCTTGGACTTGGTCTTCTCCATATTTAACATATTTAACACATGTTAAATATGTTTGTAACTCCTTCATTTACTCGCCAATTATGAATAAATCTCCATTAATTTTTCTTCCACATTTTAAGCTCCATAAACCAACTTTATTATACCTGAAAATATGGACCAACATCTAGAAAATAATATTAGGACATTAGTATAAAAATTACATTAGAAAGAAATATCAAATTACAAAGAATCTCGTCACAGCACTTAGACTGTCAGGGCAACACCTGAGGTAACACCTCAGTTCTGCACTAACAATGTCTTGTATAATGAGAAAATCATTTTTGGACGGAGGGATTAAGTGACACACACCTAAGCAAGAAATGAATGATAAGCAAGGTTCAAAAAAGCGCTAGGCGGCCGCTAGGCGCCACAGGCCTAGACGGGATCTAGGCGGGGCCGAGACTTTAAACATAACTATAATATCCTAGGCGGGACCTAGGCGTTTCATCAGCGCTTAGGTGGCCTAGACGGGCGCCTTTTAGAACACTGATGATAAGTACATGGTGGGGGTGGGGGTGGGGGGTGGGGTTAAAGTACAATGTAATTCAGAATTAAATTGGTTTCAGGCTTTCAGAAACTGAGATTTCACATTTGGTCAGAATTGTTTCACCATGTATGATGGGCATGCTTGTACTTTATGGAAAGGGCAAACTGAACCCTGAAATGTTGTACAAGACATTAGATCAAAGTAAGAAATAGAGTACAAGTCGAGAATGGGAGAAGTATCATCTTGGAAAGAAAGGGTAACTGAAACCTTACACTAAAAGGCATAAAAACGTGATGCATGTAATGCCTCATTTTGCCAGTAAAGGACATTACGTACTTGTATCCTCATAAAGTTTCCAAGATTTTCATTTGGATCTACAACTAAATCTCTCCCATGTGAATATAGCCCCTCCCTCCCATAATACTCCCTCCGATCCAAAATGATCTTCACATTTGACTATTCAAACTTTTTAAGGATATGAACGATTGCTTCACTAGCCATGTTGTGTTTATGCACATTTAAGCCTAAATTGTAGAAATAGGAAGTATTTTTTGGGATAATGAATAATGACAAATGAGAAGATCATTTTGGGACAAATGGAGTATTAGTTTTCAAACATTTTAACAATATATTGTCATTTTCATTACTATCCTTTACTAAGGTTTAATTATTACTCCCAATAAAATCTCTCCTTCAACAACTATTATTCGTTAATAGTTTCATCACAATGCTAGTTTTGAAAGTTCAATGATTTTAACACACCTATTTAAAAGAAGACTATCTTTTTGAGAAGAGACCGTAAATGGCAAAAGAGAATATTATTTCATGATGCGAGGTGTATATATCTATGACCTTACAAGAGACTAAGGTGGTGTTTGATGTATTAAGCACTTGATGCTTGATACTTAATGGATTACAAGGTATAATTTGGAGGTAAGGTGCCTTGATAACATTGAGCTCTACATGTTGAAAGTTCCATAAGGCTCTTATTGGTTAAGCAATGATTTTGATTCTCAATCATTAAGAGCCTCATGTAACCTCTAGCATCTATATCTCAATGTTATTAAAGGCTCCCTACCTCCAAAATATAACTTGCAATCTATTAAGCATTAAGCATCAAGTGCTTAATACATCAAACACCACCTAAGCCTTATAGAATTGGATATTAATTTCCGGTTGTCCCCCAATTGCATAATGGTTAGATGAGATAATGGCGAGGGTTTAGGAGGGGATAGACAGACATGTGATGAGATGCGTCCGACAAATGAAGTGTATGAATTGACCCAATTAACCCATGAATATGAACCATTGAGATTGAAATGGATAGTCTAACATCTAGAGCTGTCGAGCTGCCTGTAAAATCTTTTTGAGTCAAACTCATTACGAATTATTGTTTGGAGTTTCAAGTCTATTAGACCGAGCCAATCTAATTAAGAATTATTGTTTGGAATTTCGAGTCTATTGAACGATTTTTTTTTTTTTTCTTTTTCCAAGAATTGTTAAATTTGATTGATCTGTGCTATGGTATGTTTTCACGACCTGTATTCAATAAAAATCCCGGCTTTCAGTTTTAATGAAAAGGACAAAATAGAAAGAGGGGAGGGGTTGCAAAATGAGGTTAGGGTCATTTGGATGATGAAAAAGCAAACGAAATGTGTCAAAGCTAAGAAAGGAAAACATCCCAATAGGATCTTCGCGATTGAGACGTGTCCCAATTGCAAATCAGATGTTGTAAGTGCAGTGGTCCCCACTGAAACTGGCCGAAAACAAATAGAACTTGATTTGAATGTATGTTTGTTACCCCTTCCCTACTACTCCATCACATCCCATTATATACATCCACCTTTCCTTTCGGTCCGTTTCAGAGTATATGCACACTTTCATAAATGACAAATAATGTTTACTATTCCTACTCATTCTTTCTTACTCCCTCCGTCCCTGTTTACCTTACAAAAATTACCATTTTGGTTGTCCCCATTTACTTTACAAAATCCCAAAAAAGAAACTTTTTATTACTTTTTAAATAGTGGGACACACTTGTCATACTCACAACAACTACCCACTTACTTTTCTCTATCACACTTTCTCTCTCCCACTCAACTATCTACACTCACAACACATCAACTTTACAATCATTTTCTTAATTTTTGTGCAAAACCTCATTTTTGTAATGTAAATGGGGACAGAGGAGTATACTTTACTTTTATACTCACAACATTTACATTTCTTGCATCATTTCTTAATCTTTATGTAAATGAGAGAGTGGACTCATTTCTTAATCTTTATGTAAATGAGAGAGTGGACATATACTTTTGGACGAAGGGATTACATTTTTATCTTTTTGTTTCACATTTTGCAAAATTATTTTACTCCATTTCCGAATGAATATTTAGTATTTCCAAATTTACTTGATAACATTCATTTTGAGGCAGAGTGAGTAATTTTTTTTTACGTCCCTTTACCTGCAAATCTGCAATTGTTTGCCAATGTTTTATTCGAATAGAACTTACAATTTTAACTTTTACAATTGAACTATTCTTTCGAGGACTTTTCATCTCCATATCGGAGTTATATACTCCCTCCGCCCCAGCACAATTAGGACTAAAGGAGTTTGCACACTAATTAAGAAAAACTAATAAATGTGTGGTAGAAAATGAAGAGAGAGAATGAGTGGAGTAAATAGTAGTGTTAGTTGGATAAATTGAGTGGTGGAAAATGAAGAGAGAGAATGAGTGTGATAGATAGTAGTGTTGGTTGAATAAATTGAGTGGTGGAAAATGAAAAGAGAAAATGAGTGGGGTTGAAACATTTCCATTTTAGGCAGTCTCACTTTTAGTGGGACGTCCCAAAAGAGAAAAAAGTCTTACTTGTGCTGGGACGGATGGAGTATAATATATTGCTCGAAAACTTAATATCAACAATTGATTATATAACTCCATATTCGGAGCTATATACTTCCTCCGTCCCACCCGATTTAGGATTTTTGGGTTAGGTACGGGGATTAAGGAAAAAGTGTTAGTGGAGTAGGTTTTGTGAGTATGAAAAGTGAAATAGGAGAGAAAAAGTAGAGTAGAGAATAATGAGTGGAAAGTTGTTGTGAGTGTGAATGTGGGTCTCATTAAATAAAACATTTCTATTTTTGGGTTGTCCTAATTCGAATGAGACACCTAAAATAGAAATTTGTCCTAATTCGAGTGGGACGAAGGGAGTATTGCTCGAAAATAATTGGTTATATATACATTCATAAATGCATAAGAAATATGATCCTTATTTTTTATTTTGGGGGGTGGGGGGAAAGGGGAATTGTATTATAAAAAAAAAATGTGTAGGGTATGGTATATGGGAACATAGTCCACGTTGGTGGGCCGACCGGTCAGTTAGATGGGTTTGTCTATGTCTACTTCCATAAACAAACTTGCGTTAGTGACTGCTGTGTTCCGGTTCTGAGAAATATTTAGGAATGTGTTCGACTTAGAAAAATAATTTCATTTAATTTTCATAATTAATATAAATAATATTCACTTTTATTAAGATGATAGAAATAGACATTAATATTTGACACAAATTTACCTTTTTTTTTTTTTTTTTTTTTGAGCAAACGACAAAATCATTTGTATTCACATTGATAAGAAAGTAGATGGCACCCTACAAAAACAATTTAGTTTTAAATCTTAGCTTTATGGGATTGAGGTAGTTTTTTTTTTTTTTTTTTCCCTCTCAAAATCCTTGTTGAAATTGTAGCCTGTACTAGCAAATTGCTAACTTTAATTGTTCCTTTGGCAGGTGAATGGTTACAGTTTTCAGTTGGAATGACCTTTGGTCATGGATAAGTGATCATAATTAGTCAGGGTTTAATTAATGAGCAACCGTTTGGCGTAAAAATTACGTTATCACTTTAAAATACTGCAATTTCAGCATCAAATTTCTTTCAAAATTTTAACAATTTCTTTCAAATCTTACACAAAATAAGAATATTCTACAAATATTCATTTTCATCTTCACTATTTCCAACATCTTTTTTAAATAGTGCATTGGAAACTTGCGTCAAATTCAGCCCCGCTTTGAAATAGCCCCGCTTTGAAATAGCGCAAACTTTAGAGTCTTTGTTGAAGTTGGGGTTTTGTGCCAAACTAGTACAATTTTGAGTTTTGAAGTACCGTTAGAAATGGTCTTACTCATCGTAAACTATGAATTAATTGTGGTTTAACATTCTTCATGTCTTCGGGGAATAGCTGGATGGAAAAGGAAGGGGACATACGATCTTGTTAGCAGCGTGAGTTTGATTTTTGGTGGGAGCATTCTAATCTCTTCTGGGGTTAGACCTTGTATGTGATATTAATTGACAAATGCTCAAGAATTTGGAACCGCTCCACTCAAGAGTTAGCTCCACCCAATGGTGGAGATTGAAGCCACATCATTTTACCTACACCCAACGGTTGAGATGAAGCCGAACTCGGTGGGACCCAAAAAAAATTGAAATCATCATATCCGCACAGATGAAAAGTGTGTGTACGTGGCCTTGATCGGAGCCGTTGGATAGAGAGGTGGAGCTAACTTGGTGGAGCGGTTCCGGGTCCAATGCTCAAACCCTGCTCATTCAAGAAAAAAAAACATGGCATAAAAAAGAAAAAGAAAAATCTTCATCCCAAACATGAGTTACAATCCAGCTTCTAGTCTACAAACGGAGATTCAGGAAGTGAGATGATTGAGGGGACAGCCAAAAATGCCAAATAATTAGTCATATTTACGATGCATAGGGAAGAGAGGAGAGGTAGGATTGGAGGCTTCAAACTCCAATAATCCCAATTACTGTATTTTCACTTTTTACATACCCATTTTCCATTTGAAAGGGATACTGTCACGAGTTCAGATCTCCTGTATCACTTTTGTGTGCCACTCCATGTACTACTTTTAATCTAACCGTTCACATGTTTGCATAATATTACAATAATATCACTCTTAACAATTGTGAGTCATTAGATCACTTGTGGCACATAAAATGATACACAAAGTGATAAAGAGGATTGTGATTACTATCACTGTATATAAAAGGCTAAAAGTAACTACTCTCAAGTAGGGATGGCCAAACCGGACCGGAACCGGAAAACCGGACTGAAACCGGATCGGAAAAGCCCGGAACCGGAGCAAACCGGGGAGTAAACCGGAACCGGAGTAACCGGAACCGTGGTAAGCGCGGGCCGGTTCATGGTCACATATATGGCGAACCGGAACCGGAACCGGATCGGCATTTCCATTAAAAAAAAATAAAAATCCCTTATTTTTCAATAAATTTTAACATGTTTATTCATTAGTGTATTATAAAATAAAAATCTCTTGTATTTTAATAAATTTTAACACGTTTATTCATTATTGTATGATAAAAAAAATTAAAAAAAGGTAGCGTGGACTGAACCGAAACCGTACCGGAACCGGATTGTGATGACCGGAAACCGGTGTAAGCGCGGGCCGGTTCAGGGTCACATATATGCCAAACCGGAACCGGGCCCGGAACCGGTTTTGGTCATCCCTACTCTCAAGTAACTACTCTCCCCCACCCCCCATTTAAATTAGACATATTTATAGTTAGTGTCTTACTTAAAATTACACAACTCAAAACTTAAATAAATTTATATTATTTATTTTAATGTATACTTGCCCGCGGATGGAGCGTACACATATTAGGTGGTGGTGCAACCAGTTTAATAGGCGGATGCAGTGTATACATACTAGGTGGTCGTGCCCCAAATCTTATCCCAAAATTACGTTTTTTTTAAGGGTTAATGACAATTTAGACCCTGAAGTATGATACCACCCTTCCAATCGAGCCTTGCATGTCTTTTTTCGCCAGATCGGACCCTGGGGTGATTCATTTTCGCCAGTTAGGGCCTTTTTGACGGAATTCGTTAAAAAGTCAGTTAAAAAGGCATGTGCCGTGCACGTGACTAACGGAATTGGGTTGTTTGAAGTTGATGTTTCTTTTAAGGGGTTTAATGAAAATTCGAAACTTAATAGGGCTGGAAATAAAAATAATTAATAAAATAGTAAATAAAAGGGTTTTTAAAGTGATTTTCAAAATATTAATAAAAAGAAAATTAAATAAGAATTTTATTTTATAAACAAAATAAATCAAATTTTACATTTACCAAAAAACATTTTCATCCAATAAATATGCAACATTTTATAATTTATAATAGAATTTCATCATTTTGCAAAAAAAAAAAAAAAAAACCATTTACCCTTCCCAGACTTCTTCTTCGTATCCACTCCTCCTTAACCAACCCGCCGCCGCCACCACCCTTACAACCATCGCCTCACTCCCCCACCATTCTATCCTCCCCATCATCTACATCCTCTACCACCGGCTCTACAGAATTCTCCTCCCATTTCCACTCCCAAGCACCCCCACCATACCATACAGGAATCAGAACCGGTGTAAAGAAATTGGCTGGAATCCCCAATTGCAGAACAAAAATCGGTGTAAAGAAACTTAATGGCGGGAATAGGCCGTCGTTGCCGTCGAAACTGACCGCGATCCCCAATTGCAAAACAGTTTAAAATGGTCTCACCACCAAACCCTAACTCGCCGGCGAACTTCCCAGACCACATCCCGGCAGGCTTCGATTGGCGGCGTTGGATATCGATCTAGGGCCTCGAGAAGGACTTTAATTTTCTTTTCCTTTTTTCAGAGACGATGAAGTTGATTCATTTTGGATCTGAGGTCCTTAATCGATTTAGCGTTGTGTAGGATTTTGGCTGTGGGTGTTTCTGTTCCGGCGGATGCGATGGTGGGGAGGTGGAAGAATTGGCGGCGACGGCGGCGGTGGTGGTGGTGTTGGAGGGAAAGGAAAAGAGGGGCTGAGAAGAGGTGTCAGAGAAGTGTTTGAAGGTGAAGAAGAGGAAAAGGGAGAGGAAGGATAAAATTGTGATTTTTATAGGAAGAAGATGAACTGGGTTTAGGTTCTCTCTTTTTTTTTTTCTTTTTTTTTTTTGGCATAAGATGAAATTTGGTGGGAATAATTTTATCTCTTTTTTTATTAAAAATAACTTTATGATATTGTGAAATTTTATTTTAACCCTTTAAATACACTATCATTTTCAAGTTAACTAAAAATATATAAACTAATTCATTCATTAAAATTGGTAAAAATAAAATTAAATTGAAAAATCGTAAATTAAAAAAAAAATTATCCAACTTCTTTAGTTTTTCTTGTTGCACAAAATTGGTGAACTAAAAAAATATTTATTGAATTTCTTTATTTAAAAAAAAAAGTTAAATTTTTGAAGATAATGAACTTATTTTTCTTTTAAAATTTATTATTTTTGAAAAATAATTTATTTGAGCTTTTTTGTCTAGTTGTCACATTAGTTTTAAAATGTCATTTGACCCCCTTTAAAGAAACATCAACTTCAAACAACCCAATTCCGTTAGTCACGTGCACGGCACATGCCTTTTAACTTACTTTTTAACGAATTCCGTCAAAAAGGCCCTAACTGGCGAAAATGAATCACCCCAGGGTCTGATCTGGCGAAAAAAGACATGCAAAACTCGATTGGAAGGGTGGTATCATACTTCAGGGTCTAAATTGTCATTAACCCTTTTTTTTTTTTTTATGAAAACGTAAGTTAGTGAACTCAGTCAAAGTCTTTCACAATAAAGTGATAGACGGAACTGCTAAACACTCAACCTAACCTAACCTAACCTAACCTAAATCTGCTTCACTTTTGTAGTGTAACTTGAGTCCAGATCTCCTGTACCACTTTGTGTGTCCCTCCCTGTGCATTATAATCTCAACCGTTTACATGCTTGGATAATATCAACATAATGACAATCTTAATGACTGCAAGCCGTTGGATCACTTGTGGCACAGGGAAAGGCACACAAAGTGGTACAGGAGATCTGGACTCAAGTTACACTACAAATTCATCAAAGAGAATTTCATTAATAACAGTTTGAAACTTTGTAATCAACAATTGGAAGTTATGACCGTGGTCGTCCGTCTCCGGTTTGCCGGCCTATCTTCTTTCTGAGATTGACCAGCCAGCTGGGTTGGGAAGGATGTGGCCGGTCCTAAAGAGAGTCCAATCGCTCATCCGACCACGCGTCCTACGAAGACTGTCGATATAGGTATTTTGAGAATCAATTAATCGGACCACAATCCCAAGTGAAGCGTTAGCGAACGATTGAGCTTGGGCCAACAAAACTGTCGGTTATGCAATTATTAACAATTTTATTGCAATTTTTACAATTTTTTAAAGTCATAAAACTATACTCCCTCCGTCACAATCGAATTAAGACAATTTTCATTTTAGGTGTTCCATTCGAATTAAGATAACAAAAAAATAAAAACGTTTTAGGTAATTAGCAATAAATATGAGACGCTAAAAATAAAAATAAGTAGCGATAATTGCGGACGAAGGAGAAGTAACATCCAATTTAAAGGTAATTATTGGTGTAAAAAAAGATTGGGGCCGCATACACTCATACGAATGTTTTTTCTAAAGTTCGAATCATTTTGTTTTTTGTTCAATCAAACAGACAGCAGTCACACAAACTACACACCCATTTTTTTCTCCTCCTGCCCTATTTTTTGTAATTTTCGAGACAATTCGATATCTCATCATAATTAGCCCTCCAATTCTACTGTACGACTACTACCATTCTCTAACTTACGCACTGTAGCGTAGGGCGCACTTCCCTATGTTGTCGGGTCCCATCTCAAATCTCTGTCGACCTGCACGCGCCACGCGCTCTTCCGATCCGTGTGCCCTAATCTAAATCCAGCTCCTCCTACTTCAGCATGTACGTACATACAGTAGAGCAACACAGCAGCAATTCATTCATTGCCTGTATTTAATTTTTTGAAGATGACCCAAAACCACATTTTCTATTTGCAGATAGATTAACTCTCCGTTTCTTAAACTCAAACGCCGTTAATTAGTGTAGTCATTTAACATTCATAGTACATTATTAATTAAATGCTCTTACTCAATCTAAACAGTACTCCCACCGTCCCGGACTAAAGTTTTTAGTTTGACTTTACATGGAGATTAACAAAAAGTAGGAGGTATGGAGTTTTTGTTGCGACCATATTAGTTAATAAAGCAACTAAGAACCTTAGTCTGAGACAAACTAAAAAGTAAAGTAAGAACCTTAGTCTGAGACAAAGATAGTAGGTTCCATGTCCACAAATGGGTTTTGTTTTGAGCATGAGGATATACTCTCTGTTTCATATTTATTGCTATCAAATGAGAGTGCATGATAATTAAGAAAATATGTTGAAAAAGTAACTATAGAAATTAGATAGGAGAGAAAAAATAAGTTAGCGGAGATGATGATCATCAAGGAGAGCTGAACGCATTTAGATGGAGTTTCTAATAGATGAGGATAAATTGTGGTGTCCATTTAAGGGAGAGCAAGCTCGAGTTCCTAGTACCATGGATGAAGATGAGCTGGAGTTTGATGACAATGAGTGTCATAAAGTTGCAATGCATTTAGGGGGAGTTGATGTTAGCATTGCACAATTTTTTCAATGGTGAGCATTGAGGCTTGAGTTTCTTGTGCTAACGTTGCTCTTGCAAGTTTTTACCATAATCAAAAAAATAGGGGGAGATTGAAAGAGTATAAAATACTCTTGAAATATCTTTTTGATTTTTGTAATTATGGTTTGTATAATTGTGATTATTTACTTTAAGTTATTTTAGGATATTGTAATATTTATCTTAGGAATAGTTTATTTTAGGTTAATTATTTTTATTATGATTTAGTTGACTAACTTTTTTTTTTTTAGCGAAAAGGGCAATGCCCCCTAAAATTTATTGAAATGAAATAAAAAATACAAAAAGTGATGGGGGACTAGGCCTAAACCATCACACAAAAAAAAAAAAAAAAAAAAAAAAAGGAAAGAAAAAAATGAAAAATGAAAATAAATAAAAAAGGCTAAACTAAAAAAAGAAGGAAAAAAATTAAACAAAATGCCTTGTCGGCTTCTAAGACCTATTCGGCTTGTTATTCTTCGCTTTAGTAGTTATCTCTTTTGTATTTTAGGAATGTAGGTCTCTCACCAAACAAGGAATGGAGCGGCATAAAAGAAGAGGGAGCCGACCATTTGATACACGGATTCTAGGATTTTGAGAGTGATTTTCTGTTTGTGAGAGATTCCTTTGTGTTCTTGAAGTTCTTGTTCATCAATACTTTCAAGTGTTTTAGTGTTTGGTTTATTCTAGAAGTCTAGAATATGGTTTGATCTTTTAATTGTTTTTTTCTTTCATAATCTTGTATTCTACAAGATCTTTATTAATGAAAGTTTTTCAGCTAGTCATTCTTGCTAAAGTGTTTAAATTCTAAGTTTTTATTTCCGCTGCATTTATTCTTTGTTCGTCGACAGTTGTGTTGTCACTTGTGTGATCATCTGTACACACAAGTGGTCGTTTCCAGAAACAGCCCTAGCTACAAATTTTTCAAAATTTGAATTGTCAAATGAGAAAATCATTTTCGGAGTATATTTCATTAATTTCTTTTTTAGATGTCTCATCAATAATTCTTTTTTTCAATTTCAAAATGTCAAAAAGAAAAAAAATATATCTTACCAACTTTTCATATTCATAGGTCCCATTTAAAAATTCGCATAATCATTTATTACTCATAATACATTTGAATATATACTCGCTTTCATCAATTCTTTTACCAAAGCAAAATAGTGCAAAATGAATATATTTTTCCTAACAATAATAATACCCCTTCGTCACCGTACGTAAGAGTAGAGCCGTCAATTCGGGATAACGGGACGGGACGGGACAAAACTATGGTGTCCCGCTATCTAAACGGGACGGGACGGGTCTAATTTTACTCGGGACGGAAATTCCCCGTCCCATCCCAAATCACCTCGGGACGCGGGACAACACGGGACAACACGGGATTAGTTGACTAATTGACTTGATCACCCGGTCAAAAAAAATGCCAAAATTCAGCCCCAAAAGTCCAAAAAAGTACTCCAATCCGCATTTAATTACTCATTTTCATTACCAAAACCAGGAAACCCACATTAGTTCTATCATAACTAGCAGAACCCACTTCAGTAATTGAGTCACAATTCAACCCCAAATTAAGAATTAAAACAAACATTAAAACTCAAACAAAATGAAAAGAGCAATTGAAAAAGAATAAAGAAAAAAAAAAACATACCCAGAACAGAACACAGCTTGTTGACAGCTTGTGGGGAGTGGGGATCGCATCACGTGGAATGGAATGACTAGAAAGTAGAAAAGGAGAGGAGAAGTGGTGGCTACCGGCTGGTCGCCTCGTCACCGTCGCCGTCGGTGTGCGGAACGGAGTGAGTAGTGAGTACCGACACCGAGTAGTCAAGTCTGAGTCGTCGGTCGCCGTCTCCGTCGAACCGTCGCCGCCGCTAGGGTTAATCTTCGTCGACGAGGGTTAATCGCTGCACTGCATTTGGGATTTTGGGTTATGCGATTTGTGAAACTGAATTTGTGTTGTGCCGTTGTATCGCTATTCGCTATCTGATGTGTTGTGCGTCGTTCCTATCTATCCTACCCTAGGGTTAAGACTTAGGAGCGGTGGACTGGACTGGTGGTGGGTGGATATTTTGGGCCTTGGCCCAATAAAGATGGAAATTGGGATAGGCCTAAGTCCAATTAAAATGCGGGACGTCCCGTCCCGTCCCATCCCGTTTTTGTCCCGTCCCGAATAGTCCCGTCCCAAATAGTTCCGCATTTTTTCGGGATAAGAAAATGTTGTCCCGTCCCGTCCCATATATATAGCGGGACGGGACGGTCCCGAATTGACGGCTCTACGTAAGAGTCTTACTTTTGTATTGCAGGTTCATTGAGGAAGCAATAAGAAATGGTTAAATATTCCCTCCGTCTCAGTACAAGTAGGACTAGAGGAGTTTGCACACTAATTAAGAAAAACTAGTAAATGTATAGTAGAAAACGAAGAGAGATAATGAGTGGAGTAAATAGTAGTGTTAGTTCTATAAATTGAGTGGTGAAAAATGAAGAGAGAGAATGAGTGAGATAAATAGTAGTGTTGATTGAATAAATTGAGTGGTGGAAAACGAAGAGAGTGAATGAGTGGTGTTGAAACATTTCTATTTTGAGCAGTCTCACTTTTAATGGGACGAACCAAAAGAGAAATAAGTCTCACTTGTGCTGGGACGGAGAGAGTATATCAAGTGAGTTGAGAACGTAATAATCCAAAACACTATTCACTAATTCACTATTCAAGTGGGTTAAGTAAGTTAATAAATATTGATTTTTTGTAATAATTATATAAGCATTAGAATGACAAAGTCGTACAAAACACTATTCATCATTTGTAATTTGAGAATGAGATTATTAGTACATAAAAGAAAAACAGAACTCTTACTCTCAGACAAAAAGAATGCTATTTTTTTGTTGTTTTTTTCAATTAAGTGCGAAAGGAATCTAACGATTTTATTCCGAATTTAGGCACAAAGAAAAATGTTACTTTGGGTGTCAATTTAAGTTTTACATTGACAGTTGAAAGAAGATTTGCTTAATATATAAAGGTGTACACCTCTTCTATTAGTATGAAGCCTTTCGGAAGATGCTCAAAAACAAAGTCATGCTAGTTGGGCCCAAAACAAACGATATCATACTAATGTGGAGTGGTGGGAGTTGTCGCGGTTTTAACAACTGGTATCAGGGACTTGGTTCATGTATGAGCCAGACGCTGACCGCGTGTGTGTGATGTATGGATTCCCAATTGTGTAACCTCGCGAATGGAGAGGCTTGCCTCGCAAATCTTTTTGATAAAGTGATCAGGCGGCGTGCCTCAGAGGTGGTGATAGCGGAAGTACAAGTTTCGGTGGAATTACTTGGTTTGAGGGAGGTTTGTTGGGTGTCAACCGAAGTCCTACATTAACAATTGAAAGAACAATTACCTGATATATAAAGGTGTCCACTCACTCTGTTTGTATGAGACTTTTGGAGATGCTAATAAACAAAGTCATGCAGATCGAGTTCATATTTTTAAAATGTAGTGGTGGAGGTGGTCGCAGTTCCAACATTAGCTTTGTGTCTAATTAGAGACATGTGTCCACCATTTCTACGTAAAACTAGCATTAGCTTTGTGTCTAATTAGAGACATGTGTCCACCATTTCTACGTAAAACTAGCATTGGAGATGGGCATAAGGGTAACCCGGCCCGGCCCGGTCCGACCCTTGTTTGATCAAACCCGTGGGTAAACGGCTTAAACCCGTCCGTGATGTGTGAGCCCGCGGGCTAAACCCGGTTCGGCCCTTTTATAATTCCCTATGCTAGGCCAGCCCTTAAACCATTAAGTTTTATCCAACGGGGTTTATTTTTAAGTGTTTTTTTTTTTTTTTTAATTTGAGAAAATACAAAAAAAAATATTTTAAAAAATATTAAAGACATTACAATTAAATATATAATTTAGTAAAAATATAAATAGGGTAATAATATTAGTATATTGTTAAAGCTAATTAAAATAGTGAAATAAGTTTAGAAATTTAATGAATAAAATTGTTAAAATATTAAACATACTCCATTTAATGAATAAAATTATTAAAATATTATATATACTACATTTTAATAGTGAAATAAGGGTATTTTTGGGCGAAAAATCAAAACAAAAAATAATATAAAAAAAAGTTTTCAGGCGGGCCAAACGGGTTTTCAAACCCGTGGGCTTAAGCCAGGCCCGTTTGCAAATAGTGAGGTCCGACCCGTCCGCTTAATACACTGGTTAAGGGCCAGGTTTTGTCCGCGGGCTCACGGGTACAAGCTTACGGGCCTACGGGCCGTTCGCGGGTTTAAGCCCGAAATACCCCTCTGCAACTAGCATACAGACTCCCTTCGTCTTAATTGATTTTACACATATTACCTTTTTAAGTGTTCTATTACATAATGCACACTTCTAAAAATAGAAAGTTTAGTAATTGGGACTCACTTCCTCATTCACAACTTTTCACTCACTATTCTCAACCACACTTTTTCACTCACATCTCACTTTTCATACTCACTACACTTTACTATACTAACTTTTTTTTAATTGTCGTGTTCAAAACAAATGTATAATTTTAATTAAGACAGATCTTATATGTATAAATTGATGGAACAATTTTAATCCCTGAATGCCACACTCACTTTAGAATAGGATTGAGGAAGAGATGAAGCGGAAGCGTTTAAGAACAATACATGTTGAATCCATAGATGATGATAGGGAGAAATGAAGATGAAGAACAAGTAGGGTGAATGCTCTTCTAAATGATGAATGTCTTTCCTCTTTTACTTCTTTAACACTTAATGAAGATTTATGGAGAGAGTACTAATGAAAAATGGAGTAGTCTTAAGGGTTGATGGAATGCCCTTTATATAGTAGACTTGGTGACATTTCATTTAGGGACCACACCCTTTCAAGCTTTATGATAATAAATTACCCTTTTGCCCATCACAATTAGGTAATATATATATCCAGGAATTCTACACATTTTATTATCAACTATACTTTATAAATTAATATTATAATCATAATTTTATGAATGGAAGTCTAAACGACTTGTGTTGCAAGCCATGTCCTTACAATCTCCCACTTGGGTTGCAAAACAAAGTCCTTCCTTTAAATTATGAACAAAACACAAATGACAACCCTTACGTGCGCACTTTATTGTCATTTATAACAATCTCGTCCATTAGCCATACAAGTATAAGACTAAAGGGGTAGTCGTTGTAATTGATTCGCAACTAAATCCACAATAATCACGTATACAAATCCAACTAAATGACATAGATCAAAAGTAAAGATGTGTAGCATGGAATCATAATGAATATATACATATTCTTCCAACTAGTCCAACTTAACCAAATGAGATCAAAACTTTAAATAATAGAACAACTAATGAAAGAACAACACAAACTCCCACTATACTAAATGTTATCAAAAGTTGTTACACCCATATGAGCAACATGCTCTCGAAACACTGAAGATGATAACTTTTTCATAAATGGATCCTTTAAATAGAGTTTGTTTCTATAAGTTGTATCCCTTTCGTTTATTTTGTACTCTTTTCTTTATAACAAGATAATTAATGTCTAAATCCATAAACTCTTGTTAGAGTACAGAACTGCTACCTGATAGTCATTTCTTAATTGGTCTTTCGACACTTGTTTTGACAAATTACAGTCCATTAAAACATATGCAGCCATATATTTAACTAATGTCGGAATACTTAATGATCTCAAGATGATCCGACTTTAAAACATAGGCATGTAGTTCTTTAGTGTTTTTGTAAATACTTCTATCATTCTTTTGGCTACTACTTAATGTTCTTTCCGGATTGCTTTGGTATTGACAAAGCATCTCAACGTTAAATGTAAGATTTACGTATACATTAAGCTTCCTACTGCTGATGTAAAGAGGGAAATTTCCATATACTTTGGATTCAAAATTTTACCTTTAGGACACTGTTTGAGACTAAGAATGTCTCCTTTAAATTAGGGGTGTCATGTGGTTTACAGTTTTGCATGCTAAACCTTTTGTAATACCTTTCCATATGGCCTTTTGTGATAATCCTAAAACATCTCGTGAGTGATCACGGTGAATTTGGATTCTTAATACAAAGATGCCTTACCAAGATCTTTCATTTCAAATAAGAAATTTCTTAGTTTCCTTAATAAGGTTTATATCATTACTAGCAAGCAAAATATCATCCACATATAAGACCAAAATTATAAATTTACTCCCACTGAACTTATGGTATACTTAATATTTACCAAGATTCATTTCAAAACAAATAAAAGAATGACTTGGTTAAATTCTAAATACCATTAATGAGAATTTTTACTTTAGTTCATAAATGAATTTCTCCATATAGATAGTTTCCTTAATGTCTCCATTAAGAAAAGTTTTCTCTAATATCCACTTAATGAAGCTTAAGATCAAAGGTGCTATTAGTGCCATAATGATCCTAAGGAGCTTTTAGAAGATACCGGAAAAGTGTTTCTTTCTTTATAATCAATACCTTTCTTATGAGTTAAAATCTTTAGCAACTGGATGGACTTCATATCTTTCAACATTACTTTGTGAATCCTTTTAGGTCTTAGAGACCCATTTATAGGTTTCACATCCTTATGTAATGAAATAAGATCCCAAACGTTGTTATCTTTCAAAAGATTGTAACTCTTTATTAATGACATTAATCTTCTTATGAGAATTAGGACTATTGATGGTTTTATGGAAGATAAATAGATTATCTCCCACTATACCTAAGTGTCCTTTATTCTCGACAAGATACACTTAATGAATATCCGGAATTGCATTCCTTCTTACTCTATTTGATCTCTATAAGGGCACCGGTTCTTACTAATTTTGAGGTTGTTGAATTTCCTTCTTATGATCAACATTTCCATGTTGTTCAATATTTATAGGGAAATCATATTTATTTTGAATTGTATGTTCTTCTTGAATGTCAAGTACAAAACTTGATATCCAATTAGAACTATAGGAAGTGGTATATAAATGGATTCCATATAAATGAATTCCTCTTCCTTTTCAAATTCAAAATATTACTCCAAATTCTCCCACTAAATTCAACATCCTTAAAAGAACCTAGCATTTCTCGTTTTTCAAAACGTTCTAACTTTCGGGTTGTAAAATTTATATATCCCCTAGTTTTCTCGGCTTACCCCATGAATAACTACTAATAATCTTACGTCTAACTTGCCCTTAGTAGACTTATAAAGTCTATCCATATGCTAGACAACCCCATAAATGAATATGGTTTAAGGATGAATAAGGAACGCATCCTTAAATCATTAAGGGTTTATATTAGTAGCCTTAGAGGGAGCTTTAATGAGAATAAAGGTTGCGGTTTTAGCGTATCGCCCATAATGAGTGAGGTAAGAGAAGTATAAAACATACTTATTACCATATCCTTAAGGATTTCAATATGTCTCTATTACAATATTCATGCTAGGCGTACCCGGCTCAATGTAGAGAGAGATAATCCCACACTCTTTCAAAATAGCGAGTAAAAAGGACCTAGACGTTGTTCCTTTTAACAATCATTCCAAAGATGTATACACCATCATGAATGACCCTAATGTTCTTAATAGTTTTCAAAGTTGATTTCCAACTTTGTCTTTATAAGACTTTTACAACGTCCAAACTCAATATTTTATGAAGCAAATAAATGTATTCAAACTAAGAGTTTAGTCATTTTGAACATAATAACTATTGTTGACCTTTTCCATGAAGGAATAATTAATGGCCTACAAATATCCGAATGCATTAGTTCATTGAGACATTTGATGCTCTCGAGAATACTACAATGTTTGTAAATTTACTTTAAGGCATTTAATGCAAAAGTATTTTCCAAATTATCAAGTTTGTTTAAGATATCCTTTAACATAAGCTTATCAGTTTCCTTTCGAAAATATGACCCAAACGCTTATGCCTTTATAAAATATAAACTTTACTTGATAACTTTTGCTTTTACCACTTTGGTGTCATTATTTATGGAATTTATATATTGTGTAAATAATGTCAAGTAATTAAAGATTACCTGACTATGTACTAGTACCATCAACCTTGGAATAAAATAAAATCACATTTATTAAAATGAACAAAACAACCTTCTTTATTTAAAATTGTGATATATATCAAATTCCGTCCAAATGACGATACATTAAATGTAGTATTTATACAAATAATACTAAGTACTTTTAACAATATCCTATAAGATTCCGATGCCTTTTCCTTCAACCAGATCCTAGCTTCCATATAGATGATTCTTCATCTTCTCCAGGATTTCGGTATTTCAGGCAACCCTACATAGACATTCATTATGTGAGTTGTTGTAACAGAATTCAACCACTATGTATATGTACGAAATGAAACCAAATTAGCCTTTATCACAAACAATACCAAATGACATACCTTTCTTAACACGCCAAGCGTGATACTTAGGGCAGTCGTACTTCATGTGAGTGAGGTCCTTGCAAAAGAAGCATTCTTCATAATCATTAGATGATCCCTTACGCTTCTTATTTCTTGCAACCACAATTTCCTTCCCTCTTCTTTTTGTCCCATGAGAAGAGGTAGATGCCAAACATCCCTCAATCATATCAAGGAATGTTTTAGCATCAACGTCTTTGGAGACACCGTCCAAAATGGTCTCCGGGACAACGATATTCATGATCATTAGGCTAACACGGTTGGAGCGTTTCCACTTCTCCTCATTTAAGCAATCTTCTTGAGTGCTTTCACTAGAGAGAGAAAGAGGAAACGGTTCCCTTAATGCGTGATCTATGTCCATATAGCCTAAGATTATCATCAATTTATTTTTCCAAGTTTTAAAATTAGTCCCGTTTAGCATCGGAATTGTACTCATAGCAGTGATTACGGACGAAGCAATAAGTAAATCTGTTGGGTTTTGAGAACAAAAAGGAATGAAAACAAAAACATGAATAAGAAACTACAAAATGAAAAATGATTAATTATATCAACGAAATCCATCAATAAGATAATCAACATGACATCAAAACTAATCTTTGGATTGCGAGTTGACTCATAAATGATTGCCTTAGGTAACAAGTAATTTGAACTTATATTTTAATAAATACTTAATCTTCCTTTGGGCCGACATAAGTACCTAAGAAAATATCCTAATGTTCATTTTATTTGTTACCACATGAATGCCTAAGTTTAGTCAATTGTCAAGATCTTCTTTGGAAAATTCAATTCATTCACATATTAACTTAAACATCCAACACTTTACAATTTAAGGGTTTAAATAACGTAAATCACTTAGACGACAATATTATTTAAACAATGAATAAAATTGTCAAAGCATATAATTAATCAGGGCTTTAAGGTTTGAAAAATGAATGTTTGTGTTGCTTTCGACATACTTAGCACGACCGTGCCAAACAAAGGGCACGACCGAGCTAAAATATGGAGAAAAAAACATGTTTTCACGGTGCAAATGGCACGACCGTGCCAAATAATAGACACGACCGTGCCAAACGAAACGGTCCGACCGGTTTAAACAACACACCCGTCCGGACCAGCACCACTGTACACACCGGTTCAAGGTAATAGAGGCGCACGGCCGTGCCAAACAAAGAGCACGACCGTGCCATATAATCTGCACTTCTGAATTTTTGTCTAAATTTTCCTCAAAATCAAAGAATTGCAAGTAGACCCCATGGTATGTCCTTAAAACATAAAACCATGTTATTTAGGGATAATCTTGCCTTAAAATTAATGGAATCAAGTGAGTAGATCCACATGGTATGCACGAAAACATAAAACCATGTTATGAAGGGATAGTCACACTTGAACCATTTAGTTTTAATGAACAAAAACTTTCAAACCTTTTCTGAATTTTAGATGATGATTATCAGTGCTCTATGAACGAATTAGAGTCCCTAATCAACATCAAATAACCTTAACGATTCAACAGAAAAAAGAATCAATGTAAAGCGTTTTAAGGCTTTCTTTAAAGAACTCAATCTCAAACAAAATGAGCGGGGCTCTGATACCAATTGATGGAACAATTTTAATCCCTGAATGCCACACTCACTTTAGAATCGGATTGAGGAAGAGATGAAGCGGAAGCGTTTAAGAACAATACATGTTGAATCCATAGATGATGATAGGGAGAAATGAAGATGAAGAACAAGTAGGGTGAATGCTCTTCTAAATGATGAATGTCTTTCCTCTTTTACTTCTTTAACACTTAATGAAGATTTATGGAGAGAGTACTAATGAAAAATGGAGTAGTCTTAAGGGTTGATGGAATGTCCTTTATATAGTAGACTTGGTGACATTTCATTTAGGGACCACACCCTTTCAAGCTTTATGATAATAAATTACCCTTTTGCCCATCACAATTAGGTAATATATATATCCAGGAATTCTACACATTTTATTATCAATTATACTTTATAAATTAATATTATAATCATAACTTTATGAATGGAAGTCTAAACGACTTGTGTTGCAAGCCATGTCCTTACATAAATATTTTTAATCTTGAAAAATAATCACCATCCATCTCAAAGTAAGTTTATAATATTTTTTACATATGTCTAAAAATAGGGTTCACACGTTGATCTACTTCAAAAATGCGAAAAGTGGTGGGGCTAGAAATTTTCGTAAAGGGCGACAAAGATTACACAATATACAAATTTTAACTGTATTTTAATCAATGGGAGTAAAAAAAATCTAGTGTATTATCATTTTTATCTCAAAGGGAGAAAATTTCAATAAATTGCACTAAACTGACAAAATTTTGTAACTTTTGCACTAGTATTTTTTTTAAAAAAATAATAATAGGGGCAATTGCCCCCTTTTAGCCCCATGTCGCTCCGCCACTGACAAAAACATTAATAGCGTGTGTTAGAAAACTTTATTCTTATAATATTACCAAAAATACAGTTAACTAACCTATTTTTTAATCATTTGAAGAATGAAAAATATTTTGAAAAATTATACTAGTATACTTAATTCACTTGCATTGTTTTATTTTGTTTGTGTTTTTTAACAAGCGTGCAAACTCAATACGTTAACTTACTCTATGGAGTATACTTTGAGAGTGAGTAAAACATTTCAAGGGAGAAATTAATATTTTTTTATTTTTGTCATGTATTGAAACTACCCGAGGTGACCATGTCCTTCAACTTACACTAGAATAGTAAGTCATGGAACATTCACTACCAACACAAAAGAATAACTAGCAGAATTACATACCACAACAACACATCTTGGCAGTGGCCTTGAAATATATATATATATATATATATATATATATAAAGATACATATAAGTGGGTATATAGTATAGATTTAACTTCAACCTTACAACAAAGATAGCAATTAGCCTTTAGAGGCATGCATTAACCTTAATTAGCATATACTAGTAGTTACATTTTGACTTAACCTTGACTTAATAAACATATAGACACATCAAAATGTGCTTAAAAAGGGAAACATTTTAATGCCAAAATAATACTAATAAATGTTTAAAAATAATCAGTGATGAAGATCCATGGACCATCCGGTGTATGAGTTGAGGCTAAGCTCAAGAGAAGCTCGAGAACCGCCGTTGACATAGTCGCCGGAGCGGTAGCAGCTGCCGGAGTAGTAACCGGAGGAGTCGGAGGAAGGCTTGAAGAAGCCATTGGAGTTGTAGTGGTGGTCCCCATGCATAGGGAAGAGAGGGAGGGTTTCTAACTCTGGGGTTTCCTGATCTTCTTCTTCTTGTTCTTGATGATCATGATCTTCTTGATCTAGGGTTTCATGCTGCTCAAATGACCTTTTGTCAAGAAAAGTGTGGTATGTTGAAGAATATTGATCAACTCCTACCCATCCACAATTTTGGATTTCTCCTTGTGATATTGAACAATCCTAATCCATTAAAAAAAAGTTAGTATTTGAGAGAAAAAGAGTCTAAAATTATTGCCAAAATAAGCTAAGCTTTGAGGATTTTTTTTTTTTCCATATCTTCTTAGAATCATCATTAGATAAATAAAAATTAATAAAAATTAATCGAACCCTAATAAGTTCTAAATTCATATCATAACTCAAAAAAAATGTAAAGTAAATTTATCATTTCCCATCCCAAAATGGGTGCCTGTTTTTGCTAATAACTATGAAAGAAAAGGGATTATTAATTAAAAAAGACAATAATTTTTAGTTCCCTCATGTGGGTATTTGTGTGTGTGTGTGTGTGTGTGTGTTTCATGCTTACCCTAAAACTTTTCTCCATGGCCACAGATCCATAGTTAGCACATCCCCCAATTTGACCAACACCAACAACTCCTGCAGGTAATGAACAAGCAGAAGTAGAACATGGTACTCCTGCAATTTCATACATAAATATCAACATAAACTTCTTTTTTTTTTTCTTTTTTTTTTTAAAAACCCCACAAATTAAAATACCCACATGATAGAAATCAAAAGACACCAAAAAAAAAAAAAAAAATGATTTTACCTGGTGCAGGGGAGATGTTTGGGTAGAGTTGCTTATGATTGTTGTTGTAAACATGAAGGTGATTAGGAGGAAGAGGAGGAACAGCAGAAGATCTTTGAATAGGGGCAAAATTCATATTCATATTCATATTCATGTTGATGGGAAGATTATCATTTCCAGTGAATCTCTTTTTCTGCCTTTCTCTGGCTTTGTGATTCTGAAACCAGTAAAAGACATTCTTGCCCTCAATCTTTCCGTACTGCCTTAACCTAGCAGAAATCCTCTGGATTTGATCAGCTGATGGGGATCTGATTCCATTGTTGTAGTAAAGGTCTTTCAAGATCCTTATCTGATCTGTTGTGGGTGTCCACCTTGTACTGCTTTGCCTGCACAAATAGTTGCTATTGCCACTGCTGTTTTTGCTATTCCCCATAATTCCTCCACCAAGATTGGAGGAAGGATCTTGGTTGGTTAGTTCAGTTGTGTTTGGTGGGTGATTTTGTAGTTGAGTTTCCATGATATCTTGGTGAGATTAAAAATTTAACAAGAAAGAAGAAAACAAAACACCCAGAGAGAGGGAGGGAGAGAGAGAGAGAGAGAGAGAGCGAGTGAGAGAGAGAGATTGGTTAGTGAATGGGATGAGTGGAGAATGTATTTGCATGAGAACTGAGAAGGGATTGTATAGGGATTTTGTAGTATTAATAAGGAGTGTGGGGGATGGGCACATGGAGGAGGCTATGTGGTGGTCCCAAGAACCATTACATCAGCATTGTTACTCTGAAGCAGCGTGTGGTCGAGATATAATGACCCAGTATATATTATCAATTGACTAAAAAGATGGTCCATTGAACATCCTAATAATCTCGGCCCTCCATTACGAAAGTAGAAAGAGTGTTATATTTTAATCGATTATAATAACAGAACAGTGAAATGCTCGTTGCAACGGTCTCAAATTGTTGTTTGTGTGTGTGTGAGAGAGAGAGGGGGGGGGGAGGAAAGGAAGGGTAGGATATCAGAGAGATATCTGGGAGAGAAGGACTGAAGGTGACAGAGTGATGTTAATAAAAAGGAAGGGACAAAAGAGGGACTAGAAAGAGAGGTAGTCAGATAAGCTTGCTTGGGTGAAAAGGCATGGAATGCTATCGTGATTAATATCCTTACCCTTTCTTTCTTTCTCCTTCTCTCTCTGTGTTTGTGAAGAGGAAAAGGAGGTGGGGTTAATGGACTAAAATGTATATGTGGGAGAGAACAAAGCAAGTGATGATATGATATTGGATGAAAATAAAATGAGAGAGGAAAGTAGTGAATGAATGAATGAATGCTACAAAATGATCTGTTTTTTTTTTACTATGATTTATACTTCATTGAGGGGTTAATGGTGGATTGAAGGGGCTTCTACTTTGATGGATATTTGAATTTATATGATAGATAAATTTAGAATTGTTGTTGTAAAAGTTATTGTTATTTCAGTGACAGATTAAGTGTTACGTTGTAGCCAGAGTATTATATAAAATGTCATTTTTTTTTCAATTTATGGTACATTAGTGGCAAAGTTTATTTTTCGTACTCACATAATGATCGTTGTCCTTTATACAATTTAACAAATTTCAATCATTAATTACCAAAAATTTTAGTTTAGGAAGCTTTATATTATGTAACTAGCTTGTCAAAAAATCTACAAATTTTCAAATTTGACCAAGAGCAATTTAATTTTTTGGGGGTTTTTTTTTTTTTTTTTTGAGACGGAGTAGCATATAGTTAAATAATTCTAGGTAGAGGTACAATGGGCTAATATGTAAAGTTTATTGATAGTATTTCATTCCCCATGCAGCCATGCCCCCTCATCACAGAAAGGACGCAGAGATGGATAAAGTTATGATTGGCTTCAACCTTTAGTCAGTGTCTATTATTTCATCTACTCCCTTAGTTCCATATGTGAAGCTTCATCATTTTTTATGATGACACACAAATTAAGGAAAGTGATGAGTGTAAGAAGAGTTGTGAGAATGAAGAAGTTATTAGACCATGTACAATTGTTGTTTAACCCATTGTTGAAAATGCAATTCACACAAAATTCCTTGTTTAATCCATGCAATGGTTGGTTTAATTGGTTTGTTTTTTCATTTGGTTGTGAATCCAGAAAATGTCAGCAAGTTTCATTGTATGCGCCATGTGTCGGCGCGTGATTAGCTGACGATATTTTTTACTTTTATCCCAATTATTTGAGCTCAATTATTTCACAAAAAAAAAAAATTTAAATTTTTTTATACCAAAATTCTTAACTTTTTTTTCTCTTTAAATTGACGTAAGTTTCATTGTATTTTGACAAAAAAAAAAAAAAAACCATCTTTTTTTTAAAAATTGATCCCAATAATAACCATTTCAACACTAATCATAAAAATAAAAAATAAATTTTAAGTGGTGGGGTATAGGATGATGAGTGGGAAAAGTGTTAAATGGGGGATTAAACAAACCATTGTAGGGTGTTTTGTTGAATGGGTGTTGAATGAATGAGTTGGAAGAGAGAGACGCTGATGTGGAGTGATAAAGTGGGTGTTGAATGGAAAATGTCGTTGAAACCACTGTGGATGGTCTTAGTAGGTATGACAAGTGGGACCTACAATTTAAATATGTGAGAGGAGAAAGTTAGTGGGTATGACAAGTGGACCCATAATTTAAGTACTCCCTCTGTTTCGTAATACTTAACGTTTTAACCTTCTTCACCTAGATTAAGAAAATCAATTATTACATGTAAGAAAGAATCAAACACCCCTATAACAATTCATTTACCTAGGTAATTAAATGCATTTACAAAGGGTGTGTCAATTATTAAATAAGGGTATAATTGATAAGTAATGGTAAAAGTTCCTAGATAATTGAAAAGTGTCAAATATTTTGGAACAAAATTGAATACCTAAAACGACATATTTTGCGAAACGGAGGGAGTATGTGAGAGGAAGAAGTCAGTGGGTGTGACAAGTGGGGCCTACATTTTTTACCATTTTAGGAAAGGATAAAACTTTTAACGAGACACCGATTTGGATAAAAGGTGAAACTTTAAATGGGACCGAGGGAGTATGTGCCTATCCTTCTATATCATGTTTCTGAAATAATTATACCAAAAATATAATAAAAAAATTCTACAATCTTTTCATTATTTTTTAAAAATCAAAGAGTATATTTGACAATTTGGAGTTTAACTTTTAGATAAATGTTAAATGAACAAAATTTATTCGTTTAATTTAATAGCTTATTAGTTGATGTGGCACTGACATGTCATTGAAGCAACATTGTCTTGCCCGATAGTTTTGTTGATTTTTTTTAAACCGTAAATGTTCATTAAAATATTATATTATTAAAAAAAGGAGAAAATATAACTCCATCTAATGACAATAGTATTAATATACTGTATATCTTCTATATACGTACATCTAAAAGAATTATGTTCATGGGATTTAGGTGTTTATCTGTTGTTTATAATTAAATATGCTGTGAATTAAAATTTAAATACTCCTGTTGGTCATGATAAGAGTAAGTTTACAATTTCTCAAGATTATTTCTAGGTTTGATTCCTTTTTGTTTTTTTTGAGCAAAGGTTTTATACTCCCGAAAAGATAGTCACTCTTTTTTTGCTATTATTACGAAAGAACTTTGATCAATAACTAAGGCTACTTTTAATTATCTTAATGTGAATCTAAAAAATTCGGTATTGATAGTATTTATAATGGTCAATCAATAATAATTTTTAAATTTTCATTAGAGTAATTAAAAGTTGCTTTAATTATTCCTTAAAGTTCCTTCGTAGTAACAATGAAAAAATAAAGACTATCTTTCTGAGACAGAGGGGGTATTATTTTTTTCAAGCAGAGGTTTTAGTTTTTAAGAATTGTATAAGATTTATATATGTTCAAAATTATTTTGTAGATTTTAATAAGTATTAGCTTTCTCAACCTGGAAATTCCTTTTTGTCTTTAGATAACAAGACTCTAAATAAATTTAATTTCTTTGTGTTTATATAAATATTTATTTTTATTTTAAAATAAATAAAAGGAAACAAGTTAAAAATACTTTTATTTTGGATGAGTAATAATAGAAAAACCAAGAAGTATAGTATATAGTTGCTTTAGTGTCATCATACTCCCTCCGTCCTAAAATTATCTTCACATTTGACTATTCAAACTTTTTAAAGATAAGAACACTTGATTCACTTGTCATGTTTTGTTTGGGCACTTCTAAGCCTAGGTTGTAGAAATGTGAAGAATTTTTTGAGACAATGAAAAATGCCAAATGAGTGTTAAGGAATATTATATATTCCTAGCACATATTGTAATTACCAAACATAGAGATTGTATCTTGTACACTAAGTTAGATTATTCTAAAATATTAGTTTCCTTATTGTATTAGTATTCCTAATTAGATTAGGACTCTAGAACTCTCTTGTACTCCTATAAATATGTATTGCTAGTATCAATAATACTTGAGTCATTCATACAATATTATTTTAGTCTCTCATATCATTATCTCTCTCCATGTATGATTGGCTCCGACTATCTCTTTCTCTAATCCTTGACATGGTATCAGAGCTATGATCCATGATCGGGCTTCTCCACCAAACCCTATGAGCCGCCCCACCCTATCTCCACCACAAAAGCTTCCGCCAACCACCATACAAACACCACCACGGCAGTACCCTATCCCACCACCTCAAACTCCTCTGAATGGTCAGTCCTTCCTCCTTTATTTTTTTCCTGCAGCAGCAAGAAAAAAAAAAAAAAAAAAAAAAAACTCCTTTATTTTCCTTGCCATGATCTATTTTTTCTTTTCTTCTCAGGTTGCTTTCTTCCTCTTCTTACCAAACCAAAGAAGGCCTTCCACCTCTTTATTTTCCTCCTTTACCCAAACAACTCACAAACCCCTTCTCTGAATTCATAAAAACCCTCACTATGTTTATCATTTTTTTTCCCAAGCTACTCCCACGAAACCCAATTTTTTTTTCTTGCATACCCGATCATTCTAAACTCCAAGCCTGCCCACCGTCCTCAACTCGGTGCCGCCCCACCCCTTGTAGCAATTAACCACCAACCTGCCCCGGCTGAACCAAACCCCTGCTCACCTAACCCCTTACCCCGTCTCGCGACGTTAATGCATCCACCCGTCTCGCGACGTTAATGCCTCCACCCGTCTAGCGACGTAAAAGCCCTACCTTGTCTTGCGACGTAACAGCCCTTACCCCGTCTCGCGACGTAAAAGCCCTTACCCCCGTCTTGCGACGTAAATGCCCTTACCCTCGTCTTGCGACGTAACAGCCCTTACCCCGTCTAGCGACGTAAAAGCCCGAACCCGTCTCGCGATGTTAATGCCTTACTCCGTCTCGCGACGTTAATGCCTTACTCCGTCTCGCGACGTAAAAGCCTTACCCGTCTCGCGACGTAAAAGCCTCAACCCGTCTCGCGACGTAAAAGCCTCAACCTGTCTCGAGACGTTAAAGCCTCCACCCGTCTCGCGACGTAAAAGCCTCCACCCGTCTTGTGGCGTAAAAGCCTTACCCCCGTCTCGCGCCGTAAAAGCCTTACCCCCGTCTCGCGACGTAAAAGCCTTAGACGTCCACTTCATAGGGTGCAAACCCTACTTGTACAAATGTAAAGATCATGGCAACATCAACCACAACCGGGATACATCAAACCAACTCACTTCAACAACCCGGTTCATCTCATCACTTTCAAGATTGGACTCTCCTATCGGTCGTCCATCTTGCGGGGGCATGTTAAGGAATATTATATATTCCTAGCACATATTGTAATTACCAAACATAGAGATTGTATCTTGTACACTAAGTTAGATTATTCTAGAATATTAGTTTTCTTATTGTATTAGTATTCCTAATTAGATTAGGACTCTAGAACTCTCTTTGTACTCCTATAAATATGTATTGCTAGTATCAATAATATTTGAGTCATTCATAGAATATTATTTGAGTCTCTCATATCAATTATCTCTCTCCATGTATGATTGGCTCCGACTATCTCTTTCTTTAATCCTTGACAATGAGAAGATCATTTTGGGACAGGTTGAGTACTAAAGTAAATGTTCAGGCTCATTATGAATCCCTGATAGTAATTCTCTATAAAGGGTGAAATTTCATTCCTCACAATTCATTGACTTTTCAATCTATCTTAAATTTCAACAAAAAAAAAAATCATTTTTCAAGTAACAAACAAAGAGAACATGCACCCAAAATTTGTCAAATTTTACATTTTATTAGAAAGTAAATTTGAAGACAAAAAGAAGTTGAAGTATTAATGATTTCCTTTTTCTAATTCAGCATATTTTTGTGAGTTCCCAAGAATTTAACTGAATTACTTTCATCCCATTTTTCACATTTTTCCTTTTTGGTTTGATCTCATTTCCGCAGAATATAAATGCTCCAAAAATGAAAGAGAGGAAGTGTAGTTACAAGTCCAAAACATAAATAGAAACTAATTACTAGGCTTTCAAAGAAAAATATATTCTCTCTCTTTCCTTATTAATGTAATTCCTACATATTTGTAAAAATACTTATAATACTTGTATATATGTATATTCAGCAAATTAGAAATTATTAAGGTCCTCCTTGAATTCATCCTGTTTCAGCTCATTCCCCTTTTTCAACAATTCTGCTTGTTGCACTCTCTCTCTCTCTCTCTCTCTCTCTCTCAAGAATTCAACTTTTGAGATTTGGGTTATTTCTTTGATTTTGACACTACCATCATGAGATTTTCCTTTCTTTTTCATGCATTTACAATACCTCTCTCTCTCTCTCTCTCTCTCTCTCTCTCACACACACACACACACAGTTTGTTGGTGGTGGAGTGGCCAAGGAGGGTGTTTATTAGTTTTTGGCTCTAATTGTCAGTTCAAGTCTTAGTCTTTACATGTGTTGATGAAGATGGAGATTGAGATTTGGCAGTGAAGTTCAAGAAAATCTGTACCCTAATGCTCTACATAATCCTTAGCTGCTTACCTCATTAAGGATTTCCCAGTGATAGTGGTGCACCCCACCCCCACCCCCACCCCCCACCCCCACCCCCAAAGCTAAACACACACACACACACACACACAAAAACCTACATTCCCACATTTTCTTTGGGGTAATCATCTTATAGTTGTTTATTCTCACCCCCTATCAAATCCCAAAATCTTAAAGCATCAAAGATATCACACACATCTTAATTCTTGGAAAGAGACTGAATGAGATTTAGAACTGCTGCAACCGCAATCGGCTTCCGTTGTCGCGCACCACCATGCGACCGAATGCATATGGCTACAACTCCTTTTCGAGATCAAGAACTGAGATTTATGTGGAACCCACCTCAATCCTAATTAATTTCAGCCATTAATCTCAAAAAAAAAAAAAAAAATCAGACTGCATCTGAACCACACGCTGAAGCACAGATGTAATATAGGCCATGTGTAGAGAATACCCTAGCTACAAATTCTTTGGTCCTTGTTTTATGTAAAGTAAACATCTATGTCCTATACTAATGTTCTTATTTTCTTTCTTGGTTTGTCCCAGACTAAGGTTTTTAGTTACATTATTACCTAAAATGGACAATGAGACCACTTGTCATTCTTTTCTACCCACTTTCTCTCCTACTTTCTCTTTACCTTTTATACTCACAACATTTATTTTTTCCGGGACGGAGGGAGTAACAATTAATGGGGGTTGAAACGGAACCCAAATAATGAACAAACATTTGATAAGGTTGGGAGAAGAAAACTTTACCAAGAAAGGGTATTTTTCTAACGTAAGAGATGCTAATATATAGGGTGAGTATCAAATACGCAGCCTACTATGATTAAAAGAGAGATATTGTGTTGCTTTCATGTGTACTTTTTATGTAAGTTTGCTCTCATCAGTTGTAGCCTTTAATTTGGTAGGGCTTTTATTTGTTTAGTGTGGACCTCAATTTTCAAAAGGCTTTTAAATAAATAAAAGCACTTCATATTTAAAAGTCTGAAAAATGTACTTTGGTTTGGACCACACTTGGAAGCTCATATAATTTAATGGTCTGAAAATTTGACTTAATTTCTTAAACACAGTGAAGGTATTTGACCAAGTTTATTGACTTTGATTTTCTCAGGATACTAGAATGATTTTGTGATAATGACTTCAAAATATATAGCAATTTTGATTTGCATTAACAATGTAATCAGAAATTATCTCAGGAGCACAAAATAAAATCACAAAATCACGCGCGTCAACGATTGATTAAAAAAGTCACAAAATTACGGATGACAATTATTGATTGGTGCTTAAATCATTTAATGCCTGGGGGCCTACAGCGAGTCGAGAAACTCAACATCTAAAGAAAAATAATTCACCATCTCAAAAACCATAACAAATGTAGCACAGATATTATGCATTAGCATTACAGACTATTGCATGACTGCACCAAATAGGAGCGATAATATGGAGAAGAAGAAGAAGAAGAAGAAGAAACTGGTTTTGCAATCGATCTCGATTACAGAAACTCGAACATTGTAATGTAAAAACAATTTCACAGCAGCTATATAAGTATACGGTAATATACAAAGTAGGCTCTCAAATATAATTAGCAAGCGTAAGCGTAAATGGGATCAAGTAAGATATATACATGGCTGTCCTTGCCGATCTTTCGTCACATTTAACTAGTCTAATTCCGAAAACTACAATTAACAGGGCAGTTAGAACTTAATACCTATATGTACGAGTAATATATCTAATGCAATGAAAAGTTACCCTATTAGAGGAAACCATCTCGTAGGAGCAGGAAATTCGACAATGGAGGTTTTCACGCCTTTTATCAATTATACATACACTGATACATGCACAGATATACTACATCGTATACATATATGTACATATGTACACATATATGATTGATGTATATGTACATGTATGTACATATATAGAGATGTGTTGAAGATGGCATGTTGTCTTTTGGGCTTGAACATTAAGGCTAATGTGAGCATCAAAACTCCCTAGTGACCCTAACTTTCTGCCAATTTGAAGAACGAGTACCTCTCCTTCTACCTGTGAAACGAGGCTCTGGGCCAAGAATACCCCTTGATCTTTGATCTCTGACTTCTTCTCTCTTGCCAGGCCTCTGCGAGGAACGCCTTGATCTTGAGGAATTTGATTCCCTGGTGGATCCATTGGTGGACTCATCATCTGTTTCATATGGCAATGGCTGAAGTCCTTGCAAATCTGGTTCAGGGACAAATCCAGTTGGCCATTTGGATTCATCCATTTTCCTAAATGTAATTGATATCCTAAAATATGGAAGAAGATAAATTATGGGTAAGCTAAAAAATCTTACATCACACAAAAGTGACGGGCGCACGGTAAATCATTATTGAAGCAAATACGTAAGTACACCTTTTCGCTGAAACTGCTGGCACACAATGCTTTGTCAAATCAGCCGAATGTCCATTAAAAACAAGGACAGATCTGGAAAAGAATGAGCTTAATGAATCCTCAGTTAAATATCATTGACAACCATTTCTCCCTATTCAAAGAGTATTCAATTTCTATTTGGGGACGTTTCACATTACAAAATTACATATACGTACTAGCCCTTATACCTAATGTATTTATGGAACTTTACTTGACCATTATAATGTTGACTTCGTCACAATCTCATGACATGAACCAAAATATGAAATGCGTTGGGGCGTTTTGCACCTGATCTGAGGTGATACTTCATACTACTTTTGGTTCATGTAGCCTACCCCGATTATAGGGAGACAAGGCTTTGTTGCCGTTAAGGCAGAAATGAGAGAGACTATTAATTGTGATATCTGAATTTCGCATCTTGATACCATTATAGTGATTACAAAATACAGAGATCATACTTTTGCTCAATCATCATTTCATCCCTGAAGTGATAGTTGAGCATTCAAGTAGGGAATCACTGAAATGATATAGTAGCAGAAACCAGAAACAACTAATACAAGCTATCGTATGCACAAAACTTACCCCACTGGAAGCGGAATCGACATGGCACCAGAAAACTCGCCGGGACCTTCGATTTTCAAGTTTAGTCCGAAGACTATATTGCACTCACTGACTAAAGATACAGTGCAGAAAGGCCGTAGAAAATCGTGATTATCAATATGAGGAGGGATGCAGTCTCCTTCCTCGTAAACATTGACGATACAACTATCGGGTATACAAGTCTGAGGCAGAACATTCCATCGGATCAATCTCTTTATAATGACCTTAAAAAGAGGCGGCATAGGGTCCACCATTTCACTTCGAAGTATTCCAGGTGGATTTCCAAATTTATCCTGCAGATAGTTAACACTGTTAAACATTGTATATTATTCCATTCCTTTTGGGTAGTCCATCTCCGAAAGCTATTTCTATGCAGTCATCTCGATATTATGTACAACCTCCGCCCCAAATGAATGTCCTTTTTAATTAAAAAAAAAAAAAAAAATACTCCCGATAAAAAGCAAATTTGAAATTTTTTGGACATTTATTTTGGGGCGGAGGGAGTAACAATTTAACGAATATTAATCTCATTTTTACAAGAAGTACAAATAGATAAACTTACTGTTGCATAGTTGTAACAGCAACCAAATTGGATAGTAACACGGCCCTTTCCCCGCATCCACTTCTGGGGAGCAGTGTAAGTGCGATCTGCATGAAAAATAAAATAGATAAGGACTTTGTTATTCAGCTTCATACCAGCTTCCATCGAGGTGTTAACCAAGTAACCATCTTGTAAGAAGATAGAAGCTACTATCTCACCAAAATTTGAAATTGTTTTGATCAGCTGGTAATCTAAGTAGTTCACCATTCAGGTCTAACTTTTGTTTAGTACTCCCTCCGCCCAAAATGAATGTCCAAAAAAATTCAAAATATGCTAATGGTGAAAGTTTTAGTTGTAGAAAAATAATATCTAGGTAAGAGCAAAAAGTTGATCAAGTGATGGTTATGAAGGGGTGAAATAGGGATAGAGGCCGTTTTTTAGAGTCCACCTAGGCCATCTCCATTAATACATACTCCCTCCATCCCAAAATGAATGTCCTAAAAAATTCAAATTTGTTCTTGATCAAGAGCGAATTGAAGTTTTGGGACACTAATTTTGGGACGGAGGTAGTAGTATCAATGTACAAAAAAAAAAAAAAAGGGGGCAGCCCAACTCTCCCTCTCACAAAATTAGGAAAAGTGTCACTAGAGATTTCATTCAGACAGAAATTAGGATGGGTTCCGTAAGGATACAGCTTCCTGGTTAGAAAACTTAACAGGCTATCCACATCTCCAACCCCCCTCCTCAACTGTCAACATAGAAAGAGAACCACAAAAATTTATTTCAGTACGGAAAGATCTTGCTGGTATAAACCTTGACAGCGCGTACACATGCACCACAATACCCCCCCCCCCCCCCAATCTCTCATAACATTTCGGGTAGAATCTCTATCCCAAAACGAGCTTCCTCAGAGTTCATGATTTAATAGCAAGAAAGAAAGAAAGAACACTTCCTTCATCCTAAAAAAAAGAGCCGCCGTTTTTTTTCATGTTCATAAACCTAAAATGACACTAATTTTGGACAGAACGAAAGAAGATACACAAAGTTTAATATACATGCAAAAAGGAAAAAAATCTCAAATTCAAGATCTTAATTGTACTTAAGGTATGGAGGACAACTAATCAATTATCCCATCCCATCCCATTTCGTTGTAACCGCCTAAGCTTAGATTATACTCCCTCTGTCCCAGAAAGATAGTCCTATATTGACTTTTTATGATCAACATATATGAACTTTGACCAAGCATTGGTGTCAATCTAATGTTTACAATGAAATTTTAAAAATTGTTATTGATAAATCACTTAATGATTTGTCAATTACATTTTTTAGAATTTCACTAGAATGAGTAGATCAACATCAATATTTGGTCAAAGTTCATTTATATTGACCATAAAAAGTCAATATGGGACTATCTTTCAAGTCTCAACATTTTCCCCCATGTGCCCATGAGCTTATGATATCTCTATCGCACTATTGTTACAACTTGCTAACCCTTTCTCTCCATTCTCCCCTTCTGCATTCGTTGATACAATTGTGAGAGAAAGTGACAACTCTCCATTTTAGCCACTTTCAACTACATGATTCTTTGGCTTAACATTAAAGAGATATACACCTCAAGTTCATAGATACATTTATGAGAAGATTGAACTTTCTAGGAATATGGCTTAGAAACATGTTCATTTTGTGGTTCTGTTGTTTTCTATATTTGATAGAACAATATGTGCAGTAAAAACAGTATATTATTCTATGAATATGGATTAAGAGCTTCCCTTTCTCGAATAGTTGACTAACATAGAACCTCTCATACAATCCGTAACTCCCGCAAGAATTCTACCCCATGTAAAATTCAGCTGCATATGGCTCTCTTCCCCCCCCCCCCCACACACACACATCTTTTCAATCCTCATAAGAATTTCAGAAATGGGTAGCTAAGAAGAAAGGTGCTTTTGTGGGGAAATATAGGGACTGTGGAAAAAGATAATCCTATTCTAGGAGACCTCTAGGTCCTCCACTGATGCAAGAGACGATAACCATTAAAGCAACGGTATTAACTACTCCCTCCGTACCCAAAAAAAAATGATCTTCCCATTTGTCTTTTCTCATTGTCCCAAAAACTTCTTCCCATTTCTACAATTTGGGCTTAAAAGTGCATAAGCAAAACATGGCTAGTGATGCAAGTGTTCATATTCTTAAAAAGTTTGAATAGTCAAATGGGAAGATCATTTTGGGACAGAGGGGGTATATAACGATCAATGAATAATTTGCAAAGGCAGCAAGAGAAATTAGCAGGGTCATACATATGCCCTGCCACATATAATCTCGAAGCTATGTGGTCTCCTTTATCTCAATATGATGGCTACAGAATCAGATTGAATCTCACACATTTCTGCCAAAGATTAGGAAACTATTTGCCCGGGATTTAAAACAAAGTCTCTTACAACATACTTCCAGGATGTGATATCTATAGCTTTCTATATTAGGGCATAAAACAAACCAAGAGGTTTTGGTTTCAATCTTATCCTCAATTTTCTAGGAAGAATTAGCAACTAGAACAAACCTGCAGACTCGCTACAGACCAGCCTAGTTCCAAAAGTTTTCTCGTCCACCAATTCCTCCATGATCAGTTCAAGACAAGTATTCAAAAGTATGTCTTACTCAAATAAGAAGTCATGACACAGCCATCCAGTGCTAACTCAAAATTCAAATTAATTAAGTACATAAACTGAACTTGGTCAACCAATTTCATACTCCCTCTGTCCCCGAAAGTTTGTCCCATTTTGACTATTTACGGTCAACATAAATGAATTTTGACCAAGTATTGGAGTCAATCTAATGATCACAATGAAAATTAAAACTGTTATTGCTAAATCACTTAATGATTTGTCAATTACAATTTTTAGAATTTCACTAGAATGATCAAATAGACATCAATATGTGGTCAAAGTTTATTTATGTTGACCATAAAAAGTCGAAATGTGACAAATTTTCTGGGACAAAGAGAGTATTTCAATATAAATTGGCCTGCCAAACATATCTCACAGTAGGTAATCCAGATGTTGATCGAAAGTACAAATAACTAAAGTAACTATTCTTCTTGGACAAAAACTTTATTCAAAATCCAACATAGCAATGCCGCTGCAATCCAGGTGCAAGCTATCATGTGACCCAAGCCTAAACTTCCATTCTCACTACTGTAATTTAATGCCTAATTAAGTCTACCACTTCAACAGCGTAAAAGAAAGATAGTATGTACACGGAAGATGGACATCCAGGCATATCACAATTGTTCTTATAAAAGTTCACCTATTTTCCTGCAGTATACTTTCTTAATGCTTAGAGAGAAGTTATAGGTCACTCATGATGGGACACTCTATGCATAATGAATCAAAATGGTCAGGTGGGGATGATGTGTTTCCTGACCTTGTACAATCTTTCTGTACCATTTTAACAAAGAATTTTCATGACAGTCTGCCAGAATAATGTTTGTAAGTTATAGCAGCCACAAAACAAAGAAGCTTAATGAGACCAGTCTGTGCAAAAAATTGTTTTGGACTCTGAGAATTACATGTGATGAGCTTAAACAAAAAGTATGTGTGGCAATGTGGAACAGGAGCATAGGGCCTTTAGATCATGCAAGAAATTAATTATGCCAATTACTAGCACAGACTAATAAAAGCTAAAAAAAACTAAAAAAAACCAATAAGATATGAAAATAAGATAAAATGACCAGCTCATTGATTATCTTGACTAACCTTTCAATTTTCCATACTTTCCCAGATCTTGAAGTTCCTGAATAAAGTCAACTATCCTCTTCTGCTCCACAACACTAAAAACGTTGCAATATAGCTCAAGGCCCTCAAGAATGTTGGTCAACCTCCCATTGACTCTCTCCAAACAAACATAGTTTTTCTTCCTCTTCACATTAGTAAAACGAGTATGTTCTCTCTGGTCCCTAGATAACTCCGCCTTTGGGGTGATGACCTTCTCATCCTCTGTTACATCATCTAATAAAACATTGTCATCATCCAATTGTCTACTCTCATTGTCATCATCCAACTGTGAAGCCACTTCATTTTCTTTCTCCGCAAGCTCGTCCTCCAGTGCCATGTCAGCCCATGACTTCCGAACCCTCGGACTCTTAGGAGATGGTGAGACAAGTGTTTCTGACCACCCCTGTTCCTCATTTTTCCAAGTCCTTGATGAAGTTGTATTGTCCTTGTCGTAGTTGCCTTGACTACCACTATTTTCAGTCAACTTCCTGTTATTAGTAGCTGCAACTGATACATTTTCTTCCTGACTTGATGGCTCCGCATTGTCATTACCTTTCGTAATCACATAAAAGCACCACAAAACCCTCAATTTAACGACATTTATGACAAGGGAAACATCAAATTTCAAGTGGGATCCATTTTGGGAAGTTACTAGATTCACCTTCAACAATTATCATATGCCAATGTACACGTGCGACACAATAAGTTTATTACTAAAACTGCTTAGAGCATTTTAAGATTTCCCATGTAAAATTAGACACTCATTTGGGGACATAGGGAGTATTGAATCTCCAATATGTCAAGTCTCTTTGAAACCATGCACTCCACATGAAAGAGAGAATTTTCCTATCACACGTATTTTACAAACACACACACAAATAAGTAAATCAGGAAATTATAAGATGAACCACCAATATAGTGACTTCCTTCAGCCCAAATTGAATAATTATATACGTGAAGCCAGCATGACCATTACTTGAATTTCCTTAAAAAAAAAAAAAAAAAAAAAAAAATGTTATGTCCAAAAGGAATTAAGAGCATTGTTCAAGAATCCACTTTTAAAGTTTCTCAAAAAAAAAAAAAAAAATTGACAACACTCCATTTGAAAAAGTATTTCAATTGGAGATGATTTTCTTTAGGTCCAACGGTAAGTAAAATAATTACTTTAAGAATCTGCATTTAAAATTTCTCCAAAAATAAAATGCACAAATAAAAGAAAATCGAGTTGAGCATGATGAAAGTCAAAATGTGCCTCTTCAAATGGGAAGGAGATGAAAGAGAAACAACCCTAATCTACAATGTAGAGCTGCCATTAAAAAATAACAAAACAAGACAAAAATTCAAAACATAAATAGTACAAGCAAAACCGTATCGTGATTTTGAATTGCATGGAAAATTAATGATAAATAATAAATAAATAAATAAATAAAAACAGTTAATACATAAGCTACATAACGCAAACGAATATCTTTGAAGAATTCTGAGAAACTTGAGAGAAAGAGAGAGTACCTATATTGTCGAGAGATTGAATTCGATCGCCGAGAGTTTGAATGCAACGATTACAAAGACCTTTAGAGAGGAAAGGCAAGCAATTTGTGAGAAACTCCGCCGCAATTCGAAGTTCGGCGGCGTTGAACAGCCGTAGAACGGGATCGTCCGGACGCTCTTTCATGACGGTTTTTCGGTTTTCCGGCTGAGTAGTCGGAAATTTGGATTTGATTATTCTTCTAACTTAAAATGAAAAGAAAATAATGATATTTTATTGTGAACGAGAAACGCGGGCGGGGAATACGAAAGGAGCGCTGAAACGCCAACTTTTTTTTTTAGTTTATCGCAAAAGTGACATGCGTACTTTGTGCAATATATCAATGGAAATCAATTTGACTCGCGTACTTTGGAAACATCAAATGTGGGTTGCGTACTTAATGTTTTGAAAATTTTGATACCACTTTTTTAACACCCGTTAAAAACATAACGGGACATTCCATATAAGGGGTAAAATTGTAAGAAGGAAAATTTAAGATATTATAACTTTTTAAAATGCCAAGACTACCCCCAGCTTTAAACAAAACCGAATCCCCCTCCCTCCTCACACGCAACACACACACAGTAAAACACACACACACACACACACACACTCTCTCTCTCTCATCCGACCTCTGACGACCGTCCTCCACACCTCCGGCGAATCCCTCTCTGAGGTCCGGCGAATCCCTCCGACCACTCTCCGAAGCCCGGCAAACCCTAGATAAACACGTACAATCTCTCCATCTCTTTCTCTACCCTCCCGTCTCCTGCTACATCTCCCCTCCACTTACTCCGACGACCATATCCCCCTACTCCGGTGACCATCTCCCCCAAATCTGGCGACCTCTCATCGACTTCACCCTCTCTCTGTAGGAGATCGTGTTTCTCCTCCAAACCCATCTCCCACTCCCTGCTCCTTTTCCGTTCGCCTTTCCCCCTCAAAACCACCGTCGGCCACTCTTTTTTTTGCCGATTTAGTTATGAACTGAAATCCGCCGACCACCCTCACCATTTTCTTCAAAAATCGAAGTCTCCCTCCATCCCGTTCTTTCTCTCCCACAGAGGCAGATTAGTTTTTCGAATTTGTACTTTTTTTTTTATTTCAGATCTGAAGAGATTTTTGTGTTTGATTTCATGATGTGTGTGTGAGTTTGATTGTCTGCGTTTGTTATTTTGAATCCGGGTTTAACATCACATTTGGTTTCAAATCTGAGTTTTTGCATCATGGTGTATGTTTGAGTTTGAATCTGAGTTTTTGAAGATTTGGGTGATGTCTGGGTTTGATTGAGTATTGAGGATTTTGGAGATGGAGGTTTATGATAGCATTGAGACAATTATTGGTGGTGTTGAGACTGGTATAGTGGAGGTTATGGTGGAATGGGACATGTGTAGAAGGAGATTGATGGTGATGGTGGTTGTTGGTGGTGGTGATCGGTGGTGGTGACCTTGGGGAAGACGGTGGGGAATTAGGATAAGGAGATGAATTTGGATTTTTTTTTTATTTTTTTTTTTTTTTTTTAAGGCAAAGATGAATTTGGATTTTACATTTTACATTTTCACCCCTTTAATTTGTTATATGATACAATTCAGCAGCAATTCAGCAAAGGGTGGGCCCTACTAGGAGCTTACATGGACCGTCCCGTTAAAATTTTAACGTGGGTTAAAAATTAATCTAAAAATCTTGTCAATCATAAGTACGCATGTCACATTTGATGTTTCCAAAGTACGCGAGTCAAATTGATATATTGCACAAAGTACGCATGTCACTTTTGCAATAAACTCACTTTTTTTTGTTTCTTTTTACTAAAAATATTGGAAAAAGGAGTGGAAGGTAATTAAATTTGTTTCTGGGGTTTGAAGAGGAAAGCTAATAGGGATAGGACTGGGGAGAGATTTTGGTTTATGGAGACTGACTGCTGTCAAATAATGTTGAACCGCTCAAACTAAACTCTTAATCAAATGTTGGATTGTTCAATTGTTCGGATTAAATATTTTACAAATAAGTGGCCATTGTTGGTGGGACTTGGGTTCAAAAGACAATTATGTCCTTAATCAATAATCAATCGGTCCATATTATAAGGAAAAGAGATTGTTGCGCGGTCAAAGCCCCGAATGCAAATACGGAAACATGAGACCCACTTTCCTCCTACCGCTGGTTGATCCTACTGTTGTTACTGCTAGCGGTAAAAGCATTCCGCATATCCCTCTTTGTTAAGGACTGATTGACATTAATTCGATTTTATACGAGTCTCACTATATATATATAAAAAAAAAAAAAAAATTGTTCAGTGGTATAGTCAAGCTTTACTCTCGGTTATACTTATAAGTATAGTGTGTATATGGTCAAACTTCTACTACTTACTACCGGCGACAACGGCAGAAGCAATAAGCGTGAAAGCGGTTACAAATCCCTTCTTCCCAATTGTTAAAGGAATCAACACTTATTTGGTGAAATATTGAATAACGTAGCATGATTAGAGGCGCACAAGATCATGCGATAACCATGAACCAATATGTTCTGACCAATTTCGTGAGTCCGCCAACTTCTTTACCCTGAATGTCAGTTGAGTGTAGAACAAATATCTTTGGTATACTTATAGAAATATTGTTATAGTTGTCAAATTTTGAGCTTTCATAAATAATTTATAGAAATATAACCATTCACATGAATTTTTAGAGTTTTATTGATGCACAACTAAAAATATATTTATATTTAATATTTATAAAAGAATTATAAATTATTTGGTGCGTAATAATAATAACCATTCAAATTTGACTATTTTTCTGAAGGGAGAGATTGCTATGACTTTATCCTTTCAAGAACAGATCGCAGTAATAATACACAATTAAAGTTTAATTTAACATTCTACATAAATATGCAAATAAATATACACATATATTTCATACCAATCATTTAAGAGATAAATTATTTGTATTTCATAAATACTCCCACTAAATTAAATAACCTTCATATACAACAATTGTATAATATAATTTATGTGAGCTAAATTTTACCTTAAAATTGATTTCCTTGATTCAATTAGCATTTGATGTTCACGATGATTTGAACACTGGTCTTTGATTTGATGAATAAAAATTAGGGTGTTGCTATATTTTGTTTCGAAAGTTGAGTTTTCACATTTCGTTAGAGAAAAACAAAGACAAAAAAAAAAAAAAGTTAATGAAAGTTATATGCTTTTCTCAAAAAAAAAAAAAAAATGTCATTCTTTTTCCGTTTAAAAAAAAAGGTGGGCCATTGCGCTACGCTACCAAGTGAAAATGTCTCTGACTCCTAAGACCATCTACAATGGATTAAACGAAATTTCCCATTCAACACACACTTTATCACTCCACATCAGTTTCTCTCTCTTCCAACTCATCCATTCAACACTCATTCAACAAAACACCCTACAATGTTTTGTTTAATCCCCCATTCAACACTTTTCCCACTCGTCATCCTATACCCCACCACTTAAAATTTATTTTTTGTTTTTTATTTTTACGATTAGTGTTGAAATAGTTATTATTGGGATCCATTTCAAGAAAAAGATGGGTTTTTTTTGTGTCGAAATACAATGAAACTTACGTCAATTTAAAGAGATTTTTTTTAGGAATTTTGGTGTAATTTTTTTTAAAAAAAAAAACATTTTTTGTGAAATAATTGAGCTCAAATAATTGAGATAAAAGAAAATAATTCGTCAGCCAATGAGAAGGTGACACCCGTCCAGTCCAGGAAAAAAAAAAAACGCCGACGCAATGATGCGTCGTGTTCTCCGCGTGACCTCCACGCGCCACACGCGACCCAGTGTGTGGTCGCCGCGTGTCTGCTTCGGCTGACACTCTCTGCATTCACCATTGTTGAATGGGTTCAACCAAACCCATTCACACACCATTGGAGCAATTAAACCATTTTTTCTTTTGTGAACGGGTATTCAACACCCATTTTTTTGACCATTGTAGATGGTCTAATAAATACGTTAAAGTGAGCCAATGGACGGATGAGATAAACTCTGATTTCTAACCCATAAAACTAGTCCATTGGTCAATCGGATGTTTCCCCATCCCATATTTAATGCTACCAAATGGGTTTATACGAAGATTAAAAAAATATGTTGGAAAAGTAAATATTGTATTGTGAGTGGGTATGAGAGAGAAAATAAGTACTCCCTCCGGTCTAAAATAACTATCGTTTTTTCACTTTTCACGGGTCTTAAGAAAGACAATTATTACCCCAACTTTATGATGAAAGTGCCAAGATTGCCCTTATTTAATGTTCTCCTCTCTCTTATACTCCCTCCGTCCCACTTCACTTGAGACTTTTTTTTTATCCGTCTCATTTCACTTGAGACTCCCCAAATGGTAATCTTTTTATAATTTTATATTCAATCTACCACACCCACTCATTCTCTTTTTATTTTCCACCACACAATTCATTCAACCAACCTACTATTAACCCCACTCATTATCTCTTTTCATTTTCTACCACATATTTTTCTTATTTTATTTTTTTTACTTAGTTATTGTGCCCACCTCAAGGATCTCAAGTGAGGTGGGATTGAGGAGTACACAACAACCCAATTAACCAATTAATGAGGGAAAACAAGTTTCAATAATGAAGGGATAAAATAGGAATTTAAATGTCTGACTCTAAAAGCGACAATTATTTTGGACCAAACATTTTGTTCAAAAGTGACAGTAATTTTGGATCGGAGGGAGTAAGTGAATAGTTGTTGTAAGTGGCAAGGAGAGAGAAAAGTGAACATTTTTGGTAAGTAGCAATAAGCATGTGACGCTCAAAATGAAAATAAGTAGCGAGATAGGTATGAGACGGGAACTAAATTACAAGTCCACACCAATGGCCCCCACCAACCTGCCAAAGAGCACATACCTCTTTCCCCCAAAGGGATAAAAGGATAAGAAAATCCATACCCTCTCTACTTGTCCTCCTCCTCCACCCACACCAACAAGAATAGGAAAAAAAAGAATGAACCCCTCCATCCTCTCTTTCAGAAAAACCATTCCCATAACTCCATCTCACATTCTCTCTCCCACCCAAACCCGCCACCGCCACCGCCTCCGCCTCCACCCCACCATCACCAGAATCAGCAGCAGCAATAGCAGCAGCAACAGCAACACCACCACCGGTGACTCCACCGGAGATGCATCACCGCCACCATCACCGCCACCAATAATTCAATCAGAACTTGAACAGGTCAGGTTCAAAAGACGGTCGGCGAGAAAAAGATCGAAAAAGTTTCAAGAAGATGGGGAGAGCAAGTATGAATTCCCAAAGAAGGCGGCGGCAGAGGTGAAAGGGGTAAAGGATTGGGAATCCATGAGTTTGACAGAGAAGGCATTGGAGTTGTATGTAGGAGAGAAAGGGTTGTTGTTTTGGATTAATAAGTTTGCTTATGCTTCAATTTATATTGTAATTGGGGCTTGGATTTTGTTTAGGTTTGTTGGTCCTGCTTTCAACTTGTACCAGCTTGATGCCCCTCCTCTCTCTCCTACAGATGTGCTCAAGGGATCATCCTAGATTATTTATTTAAGACAAAAACTTGTGTGAGACGGTCTCACACGTGAAACGGGTCTCGTTGAGAGAGTCGTTGAGAGAGTAGATGGTTTACCCCCTATGAGCAGGGTGGGACAAGCTCATTTCCTCCTCTCTCGTGGAGATCCATCTCATGTATGCGACCGTCCAGAGACAAGACCTCATCTTTATTTAAATGGACAAACCATATAGTTAGATTTTCTTTATTTTCTCAGTTTTGGAAAGTTGCAAGTAACAAAGAGTCTTTACAACAATACATTCGTATATACAAAGATGCATACTAGGCCAATTGCATATTTACCCCCTTATACTTGATACTACCTTTGTTCTAAAATCAATGTCTAAAACTATGCTTAATCAAGAGCAATTTCAAATGGGTTGGAGGGAGTAGAGTTTTAGTTTAACCACTCGTGTATTTTATTTTTTAGCACTATTAAGCGTTTTACTTTAGAAACCCACTTATTATCTCCTATAAACGCAAGTTATTAATGGTTAAAAAGTGCTAAAAAATACATGGATAAAATTGAATCTTCATCAAAGTACTGTCGGTCGATAGTGTGATTAGACATTTACATACACAGATGCACACGTATATGCGCACACAAACACAAACATGTACGCTGCATAAATGTCTTACTTTCCATTTTTGTTTATCCCAAAATAAATGTTGTCTTACTAAAAATAGGGCATGAAGTTTGGTGATCTTTTTATATTTTTCATTCTAATAGGCACAAGCATTGCAATGTCATAGGTAATGTCACTCTACTCGTATGAATGGATTGAGGCAATCAAGGAAACATAACTAAAAGCTTAAAAATATCGACTTGTCAACTATGACATTTATTTTGGGACCGATAGAGTATATATATAAGAGAAAAATGCCATTTAAAGAAACTGACTCTCTCCTAAAGATAGATTAAGTCAAATGTTGATTACATCCATGATAACTGAAGCATAAGAATAAATAAAAGGTCCAAAACATAAAGTATACACTCTGAAATCAGAATAAACTCAAGACACTCTCCATAGCAAGACCACTCTCAGATGTCCACTACATCCATGAAAATTGAGGGAATGATACCTGACTTCCCAGAATTCAACAGATCAACAAAATTTCACAATACAAAGCTTCCTTTTCGACAGTGTATTACGTATGATGACGCAAATAGCTTTACCGACTGAAGCCACTGAAGGAGTTTTTTGGCTACGCAACACTAACTGGTAGAGTAAGCTCCTCCCTCTGTGTCTGACACCTGTAAATAGCATTCAGCAGACTTAGCACAATACTCCCTCCGTCCCAAAATGATCTTCCCATTTGCCATTTCTCATTGTCCCAAAAAGTTCTTCCCATTTCTACAATTTTGGGTTTAAAAGTGCATAAACAAAACATGGCTAGTGAAGCAAGTGCTCATATTTAAAAAAGTTTGAATAGTCAAATGGGACGATCATTTGGGACGGAGGGGGTATTCCCTTAACTACTCTTATTTAGGTAATTTTGCGTGATAAATAATCACAAATCAAGTTGTAAAATTGTGCGTAGCATCATAACCAGTAAATTCTATGTCAGGCTTAAGAAAACAAAGAGTATTGGGCATTTGGGTGTGACTTCATTACAATAAAAATTATGAAATTCTTCTGCATTGTTCTCATCAGTTTTTACTTTTTACTGCTATTACTATTTGTATTAAGAGGCTCATGTAGAAATACAGATCCCAAAACGGAAGAAGGTTGTGAAGGATTCAGTTATCAATATACTCACTTATTACAATGGGTACGAGAAGCATAGTTGTGATTTTTGCAACTCGTGCACATCCAATCTCCATCACGCCATTGCTTCGCTCTGCTAGGTCATAAGAGAGGAAGTGTCAAAAGTTATCAAAAACTCTGAGAAATTAAATACCCCCGCCGTCCCAAAATAATCTTCCCATTCGTCATTTCTCATTGTCCCCAAAAGTTCTTCCCATTTCTACAATTTGGACTTAAAAGTGCATAAACAAAACATGGTTGGTGAAACAAGGGTTCATATTCTTTAAAAAAATGATTAGTCAAATGGGAAGATCATTTTAGGTCGGAGGGAGTAGGAAATTTGAATGATATCCACAATCTACAGCATCAATTGTTTCTGCATGTGGACACTCAAGTACATTGTACTTGGCATTATAGAGTAAAATTGATCCACATCTACAATTATATGATCGCTACCACACAAAAGATGTACAAGTGCATAGCAATGTCATGCAACTCTAACTAGTTTGCCATCAAACTGATATGATACAGTGTTTTCTCCTTAGGAAAAAAGATGTTGTACTTATCGAGAATCAAATGTGAAACATGTAGAGTTTAGGTAGAATGTTACCCTTTTCCAGGTAGTGCAGGCATAGTCACTAACTGTGACAACTGCGGAGCTACTGTAAAATTTGAATTAGCTGTTGAGCTTCCAGCAGGATATAAAGAAGAGGGAGCGGCTGTTTGATTGGCAACAGCACTTGCTAGTTGCTCGAACACTTCTTGGCTGGCAGCAGCACTTGCCAGTTGATCGAGTGGTGTTTGAGTTGTAACAGAGCTTACTAGTTGCCCAAGTGTTTCATATGCTTGCTGCAACCCAAGTGTCTATGGAGCCAGAAAGTGAAGGAGGAAGTCTATCAAACCAGGACTAAACAGCATCAATTTAAATTAAGAATTCCCTTCGTCTCAAAATGAATGTCAGAAAAAAAATTGAAATTTTCTCATCATTAAGAGAAAATTTGGGGGAAAAAAACATTCATTTTGGGCGGAGGTAGTACATGTTAGAAGGTGGATCTTACTTGCCCAGCATTCAGTCTTTTATTATCCAAGTCTTGAGCAAGGTCTTCAGATGCTAAACGTTTTGTTCCTATAGCTTTAGCATGAGAAAGAAAAAATATTATACAAGATCAGTGAAGAGAGCTAGTTAATAATGAATATTGAAAGCCCAACGGGGAAAGTACACCAGTAAGGTGGAAATGTCGACAATACATTCATAATGTACAATGAAACACTAAAGGTGGGTCTTGCTCTCGGTTTACAGATGCACTTCTCTGAGGCTAATAAACAACAAATTCAGGAAGGTGGGGTTTACCTTGAGGCATAGCAGCATTGCATTTCTTGCACTGCATGAAAGAAACAAAAATAATTTTTCTTGAAATAAAACAACAAATCAGAATTATGAGCTTTAAATTTCGTACCTCCGCACGAGAAGCATAATTGTGGAAACCACAAGTGCAGATCCAGTCACCATTACGCCAACCTTTAGAAACCACAACTTGACTGGCTGGGTTTGCATAATTTGGAGCTCCACTACTGTGATTCCCAACAAAAGGCCAAGTAGGAGCAGGTTGAACTCCATACCTACCAGCCTGTTGAACTCCATAGTTATTAGCTCCTCCTATAGGCCAACTAGAGCCCAAAGGTTGAGAATGCTGAAAAGCTCCGTTCCCCAGAAATCCGAAATTCAAGTTTTGTTCATATCCTCCTTGTGGCCTGGGAAAATAATGCGGATGAGTTTGCAAAGAAGCTCCAGGCATTGCGTAAGCTGGCATAGCTGCTACCTCCTTTGGTTGTCCACACTTCTTACACTTTTCTCTTGAAGCATAATTGTTGTTAGTGCAACCTATTGGTCCATTGCCACACACACGAACGCACAACCCAGCCAACGAGAGAGGAATAGGAAGCCAAGAATACGCACACCAACCAGCATCACAACCCAAAAGATACACACAGAAAAAGACAAACTAACTCAACGCGATTGATTGTGACTTTCTAATCTAACTTGAAACTTTCCAATAGGGAAGCTCCAGTAGATTGAATGATAGATAAAAGCTCAGTAACACAAATCAAACATGAACAACAAAATAAATAGCTTTCAAGAAAAACAGCTTGAGTATCTCGTGTGGAGCTTGGAACCCGCAATCTCAAGGTTTTCCTGAAGCTTGGGTGCTCTACCACCATAACAAAGGAAGATAACTACTCACAACAGATAGATTCAAAAAAAAAAAAAAAAAAAAAAAACTCGCCAAAATCATATACTACTCTCGAGTTTCGGGTCCGCCAGGCTCTTATAATCATGAAGGTCAGGAGCAACTTATCCAGTGGATTATTTATTTTGTCAAAGTCAAGACACAATTCCCAAAAGCTATGAGCATCAGTACATTAGACAAAAAGATGAGGTTGCACCTAAAACCAAAGTTAATCCATCTCATTCTGTCAAGTATACATATTTTCGACAGCATTGTTAGAAGAAAAAGATAGACCTCCAATCAAAGGCCAGAATAAGGGTATGTATGCTGGTTTTCCCAAGAAAGAGTTTGAAATAACAATAACTGCTTTGCGGCAGAATTGATGTAACTGCAGTTCTACTGCACTCACTCTCAAGAAAAATAATCCCTACTAAAGTGGAGATCATCTCATGGTGAAAAAACAGAGAACTTTTTGAGACGCATAACTAAAAAGTGCCCTCCACTATTACAATCTATGTTAACATGACTCCGCTACGAGGATTTGATTCAGCCATTCAGGTGTCCAACCAGCCAAAACATTACGATTTTATAAAGAACGTAGCTGTCCAAATACCGCAGCCATACCCATGTCATGTCGTGTAGGAAATTGGAGAAAGAAAAAAAATCCATTGGATACAGCTTAGTAGAGGTATACTTTGAGGTGGAAAGAGAAAGCAGAAGAATGAGATGGAAAGGCAGAAATTCTGTCCGAAGTTTTAGTGGAAAGGCAGTGAATGAAATTAATGAGAAATTATTTACATTCATATATTGACAAACAATAATGGAGCTGAAAAATATGAAACTGGCCCCGCCCCTACCCTAAGAAAAATAAAATAAAATTGAGTTTGACTATTATCAAAGTAACAACTCACAACGAAAAATAAAATAAAGAGTTACTTCCACCTACAACTACTTCCACCACTGTGCAAGATCCTTATAAGCACATCTCCGTTTCTCTCTCAATTGTTTAGATGTAAAGTTGTTAACGTTCAGAACATTAAGAACTTATACAGATGTAGATTTCAATAAAAAATATTAGTTAGTTTCAAATTCAGAAATATCAATCCCAATTAAATTCCAAGACCAGACTCCATATTATTTCTAATATTGATAGTTTCCATGTGTATCTGTATTTGCATATGTACACATACACTCACATACACATATGTACAAGTATGTGTATCTGCGTCCGCGTGTAAACTTGGTTCTATCCATTTGAATGGGGGATAATTGCAACTTGGAGATCATCACGAAATTCATATTAATGCAGATTGTCAACACCGCACTAACGACACACCAAACAATCCGCATTATCACCTTACTTTCGTTAATTATGAAATCCTCAATTGGATTTCAGATATGCCCAAAAAGTTACACACAGAAACATTCTTAATCCGCCAGCATACGAATAATCCAAACAACTCAATGTAAGATCACCAAATTCCTATTGCATACTTAAAAGTTAAAAATCACCTTTACACTCCCTCGAGTTCTATTTTCCTCTTTGTATGTTTCATCAAAATGATACCCATTTCAATTTTATGCACCTAGTAGATAACTAAATGATAGTTACAACACATTTGTTTGTTACAATGGCTAATCTTTTAAGGGCATGCATGACTTCTATCTGACTAGTCAAATTGGGAATTCCCGAGCAAGCTATCAAAATTTGATTTTTAATCAATTAAAATTAACAAACACATTCATTCAAAGCTAGAAAGCACAACCAGAAAACAAATTAAACAACCGGAGTGAGAATGAGATAGAGGCAAATTACCGGTGCAGATCCAATCACCAACACGAGGAAGCCACTTCGAATTGGCAGGGGTTTTGTTGTCAACCAGAAGCCTGGGTTGCTTACACCTATTGCAAAAGGATCTGAAGGCATAATTCCTGTTCCGGCAACCGCTGCACTCCCAATCTCCTTCTTTCCCTTCGCCTGAGTTTCCTCCCACCATTGTTTCCTTCTTAGGCGCTATAAAGTCGAGCAATTGGCTGCTTACGGAGGTGTTGCGGCGGTTGTAGACCGGGAGGATCGGCGGCGTAAGGTGTTTTGAATTTAGGACATAAAAGGGGGAGAGGGTTTAGGCAAGTGCGGGACGAGCCGATAAAAGGGATTCATTCTTTACGGCACGGGACGGGTTTTATAGTGTTTCATTTAGATGGATAATTAAAGAGATTAATTTCACATTAACCTAGTTTTCTTTTTTCTTTCTTCTTTTTTCTTTAAGAAGATAGTATTGCCTTTTTTAGGAGTGAATTTGATACCTTAAATTAGTTTATACAGTACTTTTATTCTGATATTAGGACTTAGGGGTTTTCTTGAACGATTTTAATTTGACACGTGTTTTTGAGTCATAAGATAAGACTTAATTATTATGGTAGTAAATCTACATAATTATAACAATTTACTAAATTTTATTATAATTATTCCTTAGTTTGGACATAACTTGCCCCAGGGGATCTTCGAACACAACTACATTAGTTGATAGATTGTCAAACATACTAGCTAAATAATTTGCACATTAAATAGCTCGCGATGCACATGATGTACCTACACCTCCCATTCCTTTTGCAACCACTCAAAACACCTACGCATAAGGCTTCCTACCCTTCTTATCTCATATGAACCTCGTAGCAAAGCCTCTCCCACATAAAATGAGTCGGATTCCAAGAACACTTAAAGCCCATCTTCGAAGCGATTTTCAAGCCATATGATACTGCGTGACACTCGATAGTGAGCGAATCACAGGTTCCAAGCTTGCTAAAAAAACCACAACAAACACCCCGCTAGTCCCAAGTAACACCCTTAAATACTTAAAAATGAATATATGCACAAATCTAAATTTAAAAGCTTGAGTCTTACCAAAGAGCTTATAGCTCAGTGGTATGTGTGGGTGAGTTTAAGGGCCTTCCTTAGAGGAGGTCCTGGGTTCGACTCCTGCGGGAGGAAGTGATCAATCAGATGACGCGTGGACTACCAGATGGAGCATGACGTCTATGAGAAGATTTCTAAAGAGGCAATATCATTCGCTGTAATAGGTTCTAACGCGGTGAAACTCCGCTAGGAATTGTACTAGACTAAGCAATAAATCTGTAATAGACTCGATAGGAATTTGTAACACGATGGCAATTGCCTTGATGATATGTAACTAGCTTGTCAAAAAAAAAAGCTTGAGTCTTACTTCTTTGAAAGAAGTACTAAAACTTATACACATAAAAACAGCATCCAAATCCCAAAAGTGCACCTAAAAGGACCATCAATTCTACCACAGTAGCAAAAGACAAGGTATAGACATCACTCTTAATAACTAACCTTACCCCTTCCCCCACCCCCATCAAAAAAAAAAACACTCAACTTTACCCTCCAACAATGTTTTCTCTACCCACCAGGGAGCATGGCCTTCAACCAAGCGAACCGTTTCTCAGCTTTCAGGGACACAAACGTCTTTCTCCAGCTCGGGTTCTGCAACAAATCTATAGCACCGTTATACATTCGCCGATCAACCCCTTGCATCCCGTTTATAATAGTAAGGCAGCTTGCAACAGAACAAGGATCATTCTTCTCAGCAGGCTTAGCTGAATTCTCCCCTGAAGCAGTTTCAGTGGCACCTGTTTTTACACTTTTAGGTCCTTTATTCATTTTCTTGTTAGGAACTGAACTTATGGGGTCTGCAAATTGACGCTTGTTTTGTCGGTTGGAAATGTTAACGTTCGCCCTCGAGGGTAAAACGGTCTCTTTATCAGAGGTGGAGTTGGTTGCAGATGCCATATATTCTTTCCTGGTCAATGGTTTTGGGAAAATCTGCTCCAGCTGATCATATATTGGGCAGCCATATTTTCTATATGGCTCAACTTCAGGAGTTACCTACACAAGATTTTGCAAATAAATATTACTCTCTGTCCCTAAATGAATGTTTAAATTTCATCTAGGAGGCATTCTGAAAAAAATACTTTTAAAAAGAATTAATGACAAAGATGCATGGATATTCTTGTACTAGACCTTTAAATTTGCAGATAATAAATGAATAGCAAAAAAAATTGGTAGAAACTTTAGGGACAGATTTTTTTTTTCCTTCTTAAAAAAGAAAGACATTCATTTTGGGAAGAAAATTATTCAAAATGGACATTCATTTAGGGATGGAGGTAGAGGATGTTTTGTTTCTAATTTATACTCCCTTCGTCCCAAAATGATAGTCAGATTTCCCCTTTTTGCTTGTCCCGAAAAGTTAGTCTCATTTCCAAAATGAAGGCTTCAAAATCACTGATTTTCCAAAACTTATAATGTAATCTTAAAATATTTGAAAAGTCATATGGGATTATCATTTTGGAACAGAGGGGGGTATATGGTTTTGGTAGTTGCTGTTTAATACACAAACTGAAAATGACCATAGAGATTATGGACAAGATGTACCTCTAATATCTCTGCCCAAACAAGATCATGAATATCAATCATCTTACGACGGTAATCCCAGCCATGACCCGTTTCATCATAGAGGGGGTTCACGATGCTGTATCTTTTATGCAAAACAGCCAGATGTTTCTTCATTTCAGCCTTGTCATAATTCTTGCCAGTTTGTTCATTGAATTCTTTGCATACATTATCCCAGTCTTTGTCATTGAACCAATATGGAATCACATTCCACTTGTTTCTCGCCATCCCTATGTTTCTCATTTCCTCGAGCAACAGAAATACCAGTTTCTTCTCCAGATATTTTGGCCATTTTGGATTAGACCAAACATTCTCTGGTTGTTCCTGTGAGGTCTAATCATCCATCCGGATGTTTAACAAAATAAGTGCATTTGGAATTAAACAATAAGCATAGACTTCAAAATATGAAAGCCAACATGTCTAAAAGTTTCAATCTCAGGTCAATGGCTCAGCTCATGACAACTAAAAACATACGTATCTGCATCTTTTACTCCCTCCGTCCCAAAATGATCTTCCTACTTTTTTTGTCGATATGAATGTACTTTGAGCAATAATTTTAGGTTACTTTAATATCCTAATGAACATCTAAATTATTTTATTGAAATGATTAATAATGGTGTATCAATAACAAGTTTTAAATCTTCATTACGATTGTAAAATTAACCTAAATTTTTTGTTCAAAGTACCTTTATATAACAAAAAAAGTGGGAAGATCATTTCGGAACAGAGGGAGTATCAGTTAAACTTCCAATATGCATTGAAAGGCAATGCCTCTCTAAAGAAAACTGCAACATGACATAGGAATTAAGTCATGCGTAGGTACCTAGTGAATGTTGTGGAAATAGAGTTATAGGCTTTGTCTGGTCAAGGACTTCTTAGAAAAACTGCAATATGCATTGAAAGGCAATCGAGTTTCATTTACTTACCTAAGGTAAGTAAATGAAACTCGATTTGCTAGGTCAAAATATAAAATGGGTATAAAAGAACAGAAGGGATTCAAAAGAGACATTCTAAATTTAGCACGCCAGTTGTGTTTCTATGTACTTAAAACTTGTTGCAATTTACGTATAAGGAGGAGAAGAAAAGACTAAAAGACATTCTTTTGTTTATATAACTCCCTGAAATCCTGAATCTGGGAAATGTTACTTGCATTGCCTTATTTGGTCAACGTATCACAACCAATAACATTTGAGATTATGCAGAAAATACCCGTGCTTCTCTTTTCGTTTAGAAAGAAAACATACTAGCATTAACACCAATGATATGATTAGCAAAACCTAGAATTAACTAGTATATGCCACCAGTATATTCAAATTCCAATATTGTGGAGCGCTACAATGGAAATTGAACCTTGTGCATGAGGGTGCGTAGATTGCAAGGATGTAATAATATATCCTAATGATACAAATTTTGAACTCATGACTACATCACTGACAGGTGACACTTTGATAATCATATTATATATAAAAAAAAATGGAACAAGCGCAATTAGAGATCATCAAGAAAAATATTACAATAATTATCGGTATATTTAGAAGATTCCACACATAACTGCAACTTACTGAAGAAATTGTGATTTGTGAATAACTTGCATTTCGCTCAGATTGAAGTTTACAGAGCTTGTTAATATCGATTGATGTTCATTGCTTGATATGTAGCTAGAAGATTAAGATTCACATACACATACTTAGATCGATTAATTCTGTTCGTCAATGATGCTTGACCTAACAGTCTTTGACTGACAGAAATTTACTACCTTATTGCCCTTAGGCTACATCAAATGGCCATGACGGCTACAACTAGGCCTATAAATAGGCTAACACAAATCTCCCTAACGAGATTCGAACTCGAGACCTCCTCATGGGAAGCTAACACCGGATACCGCTTGAGCTAGAGCTCTTTTGGTTGACAGAAATTTACTACTGCCTCCGTCCCAACAAAATAATCTCATTCGATAAATCGCAAGAACTGCTACCTGATTCAATTGCTTGTTCACACACATTTAGTTATTGGATTATTTACAATCACAGCAAACGGCTAGTGATTAGTATGAAAAATAATGACAAGATATTCAATTTGAAGCAGTAATTACATCTTATAAAGACTTAATTCAAGATATGAATACATTAACAAAATAAGCTCTAAATGGAAGAAAAAATAAAAATCAATGAATTCTATTTGGAATTGGAAGCATAAATAACGTACCGGATTTGGATTAGATGAGCGTATAGGCATGATTAGAGTTGGAGAGAGAAAGGCGAACAATTAAGCCAACGCTGAACGAAACCCTAGCTTCGAGCGAGAGGGCATCTATTTTGAGATTTCAAATACTGGGAAATTTCAATTTTTATTGATATCTGGCGGGAAGCTGACCTGTATGGTGCGCCTAATTCAAAATTTTCACTTTTTATTTTCTTTCGCGGTTAAAGTAAGATTTACTTTCCCAGGGTCGACACATTTTGGTTGTATTACCCACATTAAAAACTCACACCGTCCCATTTTAAACTTCAAAATTTTCTATTTTGGGTCTCCCGTTTTAAATTTCAAAGCCTGAAGAAAAAAAAACTTATTTTTTTATTTGTGGACCTCACATGTCATACTCATAACGATTCCCACTAACCATTCGATACCCTCCTTTCTCTCTCCTACCAATCCATCTACACTCATAACACATCACTTTTTTCTTAATTTTTGAACTCAAATTTTTTTTTTAAGTTTAAATTGGGACGGAGTCCATATACATTTATTTTTAAAAAAAAAATACTGACATTTAATTAGCTTCAAGCAAGTAATGAATCATCTTTTTAAGAAGTTTGTGTTTTGTAAGAGAGAACTACAGTATTTTCTTGTGGTGATGTACCTGGAATAATGTTTCAACTTTTTGTTTAATTTAAATGCAATTTGATTAATAATTTTAGGTTAAGCTAACAATTCAAAATAAAAAAAAAATAAACTTATTATTGAAAACACCATTATATACACAAACAATAAAAACTATACTTTTGTTAACATAATTAAGTCAACTTAAACTTGCTCAAAGTTTTTTGTTTAAAAAAAGTGAAAACATACTTTCGAGATGAAAAGAGGATTATACCATCACTGCTTGATTTCCACTGCTATACAATATCCCATACTCATTTTAACAAAAAAAGGACTCATTATTTTAAGTCAATTTCTTATCGTTGATGTTCTTCGACGCCTTGCCACTCCCACCAACTCTGCGCCGAGTTGAATCACCAACTACAGAGAGTTGGGTACACATTACATCAGGCTTCATAACCCAACTTAGGCAGGGGCGGACCTAGGTAGTACCTTTTGGGGGGCCGCAGCCCCCGTTTGAAAAAAAAAAAGTCTTTACAATGTAAAATCTTAGGTCCGCCACTGAACTTAAGCAATAAGGATATGAACTTGATTTCACAACTCATAGTCCCCAAACACAACAGTTGCAGCAATTCCCAGAACACTTCTATGCTTCTCAGAGAAAAGCATCCATAGTTATCATTAAATTACACATCCTCGCACCCAAAACAAAAGTACTAGGCATATACAAATGTTCAGAATACATAAAAGACAAAATAATATGGAGTGTTTCGCAGCAAACAAGTACTCCCTCAGTCCAAAAATGAATGTTCAAAAAATTTCAAATTTGCCCTTGGTCAAAAGCAAATTTGAAAATTTTTCGGACAACCATTTTGGGACGGAGGTAGTGACAGATAACTGACAACATTTTTTTCATATCATTATCATACTGCTGCCACTTACCATGCTGAAGCTAAACCTTCTGTCAGTCAACTCCTGGAAGCATGGAAGTCAACCATACTAACCTTTTCTCCTTCTTCAACGATGCAAAAATCTTCCTCCAGTCTGGATTCTCAAACAAATCTTGAGCAGCAGTAAAAATAAAAGGATCAAGATCTTTCATCTGATTTAAAATAGCGAGGCATCTTCCAATGGAGTATGGATCATTAGAATCACTACATTTCGCAGTAGTTGAAACGGGTCCCAAAGAAGGTCCAGTCTCTAACTTAGCATCAAATTTTAAATTATCCGAACTATTTTTGTTTCTTTTTCTTGGGGTTAAATTCCAAGTCTTTGCAAACTCGCTTTTATTGCTTGTCTTGACCAAGTCAACAGTCCCAATTGATGAGGAAGCAGATTCTTTTAGGACGGACTGATTTTTATAGCATCCGTTGTGAAGGCCAACATTACCTTCAACACTTTGCACAATAGTGGTCCCCACGGAATGCCAGGAAAGCTCCGTATTTGGAATAGCTTCTTCTTTAAAACTATCAGATTTCTTACTAATTCTTTTAATAGGGCTGAACTTCAAAGGTTCTGCAGACAGGATTTTGCTGCTTCTGTTGAAAATGCTAAAATTACCCCCGATATTCCATTGCTCCACAGTAGTCCCCGCTGGTCCTAAAGCAAGCTCCGTCACTGACGTGTCTTCTAATCTGAATTTATCAATTTTCACAATATTTACTTCCCCCGGTCTTGGATTCACAGGATCTGCGGACTGGCTTCTGTCACGGCTGTTGGAAATGGCCATCTTACCTCTAATATCTCCCAGAGAAGTCTCAAGTGATCCCAAAGCAAACTCATTATACATTAAATTAGATCCTGCTTTTAAATTATCGGATTCCTCAAAATTTTCTTTGTCAACAGGCTCTGAAAAGTCAACATTTTTGTATTTCCTATTATTTTCTTCGTTAGGGCTGAAGTCAACAGACTCTGCAAAGTCAACTTCCTTGCATCTCATGGTACCTTCATTACTACAATGCTCCACGGTAGTCCCAATTGTCCCCAAAACAAGTTCCGTCCCTAAAGTATCTTCTGCTTTTAAATTATCAGATCCTTCAATAATTGTTGCATATGGTCCCAGTGTAAGCTCAGTCCAAAAAGGTTCTTCTTTTAAGTTACCAACCACCTTGTCCTGTCTTTCACTCGGGCTGAACTTCACAGACTCTGCTACCTGAAGGTTGTTGCATGGGTTGGAAATATCACAACTACCCTCAATCGGAGTATCATACAGGTTTCTCTCTAGAGATACCTATAAAAGTATTTAATGAGGTCTCGTTAAAATCTTTTATTATTCTTATCGAAATTATATCCTATGAAATGGCAAAAGAGTGACATATTCTGTCTAGCATGCACTTAAGAATATTGGAAGCGAAAGAGTCATGCAGTTCCGTATGGTTCGAGAGAGAGTTTCCATATGCATGTTCTGTCTATATACGCATTGCTCCTCTCACAAAGTGTAGAAAGAAAAGGTAAGAAAAATGCTTATCAAACAAAAACGATAGCATCAAGTGGTTATGGGCTTAGATAATCAGATGCATCAATAGTTTTACCATGCAACTTCAGTATATTGTAATGTGAGTGTCGAACTTCTAAAGAAATTTTGGTATCAATAATATTCGTCTCTTCTTAAGATCAACTGCATATCATCACAAAGGCAATACAATGAGGATCAAAATTATGACTATGAATGTGAGGGGATTAAATAACTCAGAAAAACGTCTTTTATTGAAGGCATATATCAAACACTGGAAGTTGGACTTAGTTTGTATTCAAGAAACCAAAATTGAGAAGATGACAACAGATATAGCAAGGAGTTTGTGGGGTGGGAGATGGGTAAAATGGCGTACTCTTGATGCAGTCGGCTCAGCTGGGGGTATCATTATTTTGTGGGATAGCAGGGTCATTGAGGAAGTTGAGAACTTATATGGAGCATTTTCCATCTCTATGAAGTTCAAAAGTGTAGGCACTGATTTTTTGTGGTGCTTTTCTGGAGTTTATGGTCCAGTAATTAATGCTCAAAGAAAAGATCTTTGGGAAGAATTAGCTAGTGTCCATGGGCTTTGGACCCTTCCTTGGTGTATCGGTGGCGACTTTAACGTTGTTAGATATCCCAATGAAAGAAACAATTGTCGCAGGATTAACAGGTATATGTCTGATTTTTCTCTTTTTATATCAGACATGGATCTGTTAGATCTCCCTTTAGAAGGGGGGCAGTTCACCTGGTTTAGAGATGGGAGTCATCCTGCGAGATCGAGAATAGACAGATTTCTTATATCTACGGATTGGGAGACACAATTTCCTTATGTTTCTCAGAGTTGCTTGCCAAGAATAACATCAGATCATATCCCTCTTTTATTGAATAGTGGGGGAATTTCTCAAAGAAAAACTCCTTTCAGATTTGAAAACATGTGGCTCAAAGAACCTGGATTTGTTGATTTGGTAAAAGGGTGGTGGCTTTCTTATTCAGTTAGAGGCAGTCCTAGCTATGTTTTGGCTACGAAGTTGAAATATTTGAAGAATGATTTGAAGAAATGGAATTTAGAGGTGTTTGGCAAGGTTCATACTTATTTAGCCAGAGTTCTATCTGAGATCCCGGATGAGAAAGCAGGCTTAATGGGGCTTTCAGAGGAGGAATATGTTTTGAGAGAATCTAAGAAATTTGAGGTTAGCAGGAAACTTAAAGCAGAGGAAATTAGCTGGAGACAGAAATCTCGGGCTTTGTGGTTGAAGGAAGGAGATCAAAACACAAAATACTTCCATAAAGTTGCAAATTCTCACCGGAGAGTAAATCATATAAGCAGCATTACGGTAGGGGAAGAGGTATTTGTGGAAGAAGATGATATAAGAAAAGAAATTGCTCATTTTTATGAGAAGCTATTTTTAGAAGAAGAGTCTTGGCGTCCGTCTATAAACGGGGTGGAGTTCAAAACTCTATCTGCTCAGGATAGCTTAAAGCTAGAGGGTCTATTTACCGAGGAAGAAATTGTTGCTGCTGTTCGCTCTTGCAATGGGGATAAATCTCCGGGTCCTGACGGTTTCACAATGGCATTTTTTCAAACCTGTTGGAGTGTTGTGAGGGGTGACTTGCTGAATTTCTTTAATGACTTTCATAATAGAGGGGAGTTTGAGAAAAGTCTGAATGCTACTTTTATAGCATTGATTCCAAAGAAGGGAGGTGCTAGTAATATCCGGGATTTCAGACTAATCAGCCTTATAGGGTGTCTATAAAATTCTTGCAAAAGTCTTGGCAAATCGCTTGAACTCAGTTATTGGATCAGTTATCTCTGAATCACAACATGCTTTTGTGGTTGGCCGTCAAATTCTAGACGCTGCTCTGGTGGCTAATGAATGTCTAGAATCAAGGTTAAGTGAAGGTTTGCCTAGGTTAATTTGCAAGCTGGACATAAAGAAGGCATATGACCATGTTAATTAGAACTTCCTTCTTTATTTGTTGAGAAGAATGGGCTTCGGGGAAAGGTGGATTCAATGGATTAAGAGATGTATTTCAACAGTTCGCTTCTCAGTTTTAATTAACGGATCTCCCGAAGGATTTTTTTCCCAGCTCTAGAGGCTTTCGTCAAGGAGATCCAATATCTCCTTCTCTTTTCTTGCTGGTGATGGAAGCGTTGAGTATGTTGTTGACGAAGGGTGTTAGTGGGGGTTATTTACGTGGATTTGGGGTTGGTCGTCCAGAGAGGATTTTTATTAGTTTTTCTCATCTTTTGTTTGCAGACGACACTATAATTTTCTGTGATGCTAAGGAAGAACAACTTCGATTTTTGCGTCTTACCCTAATGTGTTTTGAGGCAGCATCAGGTTTGAAAATTAATTCAAGGAAAAGCGAGATTATCCCAGTCGGTCAGGTGAACGAGCTGCATTCCTTGGCTAGGATTCTGGGATGCAATACAGGCTCTCTCCCTTCCACTTATCTGGGGCTGCCTTTGGGAGCTTCTTTCAAATCAAAAGCAATTTGGGACCCAGTGGTTGAACGGTTTGAGAAGAGGCTGTTAGGATGGCAAACGGGATATCTGTCAAAAGGGGGAAGGTTGACTCTTATAAGAAGTACTCTCTCAAGTCTTCCTACGTATTATTTATCTATTCTTCCTCTCCCTTGCTCGGTTAAGAGGAAGCTAGATAGTCTAATGCAAAACTTCCTTTGGAGAGGTAATGATCAAAGTTTTAAATTCCCCCTTGTCAAGTGGAATTTAGTTTGCAAGCCAATTTCTCACGGCGGTTTGGGTATCAAGGATCTCCGGTTGTTTAATCAAGCCTTACTAAGTAAGTGGTTATGGAGGTTCTCCCAAGATCAAGATAGCCAATGGAAACAGGTTATAGTCAGTCGATTCGGCATTAGTGACCATAGGTGGATGGAAAAAGAGGGTCGTTTTCGATACGGAGTTGGATTGTGGAAATGCATAGCCAAAGGGTGGGATATGTTTCGAAAGTGTATACAATTCAAGGTTGGCAATGGCTACAGAATTTGTTTTTGGACTGATTTTTGGTGTGGAGACTCTCCTCTCAGTTCAACCTTCCCGGAGCTGTACCAAATTTCATCGGACAAAGAGGTTACTATAGCTGACTCAACTACTATAATGAATGGTCAGCATGTTTGGAATCCCCGTTTTCGTCGAAATTTCCATGACTGGGAAATGGAGCTGGTAGACGAGTTTTTGGGTGTCTTGGCAGGTGCTCCTAAGACTAATCACTGTTGTTTGTGTCAGCGACTTGGGAGAAAATTCTTACTGGGGATAATTTGAGGAAAAGAGGAATTTAGCTAGTTAATCACTGTTGTTTGTGTCTGAAGAGCGATGAGACAGTTAATCATCTACTGCTACATTGTGATATTGCTAGGGTTTATGGAGTATTGTGTTTTCCTTGTTTGGGATCTCGTGGACTATGCCCATTTCAGTGAAGAGCTTTTTAGATGCCTGGTTTGGCGTTTCGCATTCCAAGGGCAAAAAGAAAACTGTGGGGAGCCATTCCACATTGTGTGATGTGGACTCTTTGGCGAGAGAGGAATCTAAAAAGCTTCGAAGGAACCGCATTGCCTACTCATAAACTTTCTTTTTTTATGCTTAGCACTTTGTTCTTTTGGCTGTATGAGTTCTTACCCAGTGCACTCATCCCGTTTGTGGATTTTTTGGGGGAGATGAGGCTGGGGAATTAACTCTTTTGGGGTATTTAGCTAGGTTTCTTTGTTTTTTCAGATGTAGGTTCTTATCTTGTAAAGCCTTCTGCTTCTTTTGTATGGGTTCGCCCCCTTGGCGAATTTTTAATGCACATATTTACTTATCAAAAAAAAAAAAAAAAAGGAATCTAAAAGGAAGACACAGATAAAAAGTCGACTCATCGACTGATTGCTTTCTTCTTTCCCCTTAGTTTGCTTTCTAATCCTGTTTATTTCTCTTCTAGATAAATGTAACCAAATAACTGTCCCGCTAGGCGTATATATAGTAACAAGCATGAATCTTAGAGACAGCGATTATACAAAGTACTGGATAGGCAAATATTTTCTATGATGAGATTTTCAGTTATTTTAATTGTTATTTTATCCTTCACCCAACAAATATACCAAGTAAACCATTGCTTTCTGGGCTTTAAACTTCCATGAGATGGTTTCTTCTTATGAATAGCTGAAGAACATGAATTAAAAGACTCATTGAGATGATGGACATTGAGGACCAACATTGAAGGCTTTCTTTTGTTATGAGACATAATGAGTAGTATAGGCTTAATTCCAAATGAAACAGATGAAAAATACAGTATATCAAAGAAAGTACCTCATTGGCAACATTTCTAGGATCATTCTGCAGACGGTCAAGCCTATTAACTTTCGACTGCAACCTCCTCACCATACGATATAATCTTCGCAAAGTTTCTAAAAACAGACAACCGAAAAGATGAGAACAAGATGAGTTTGCTTCTTATTTCCATCACACTTTTTTCTGTTTTTAGGCTCCAAGCAAGCCTATTGGTAAAGAAAAAAGGTCGAGTTTAATACTTCAACTATACCAAGTCATTTCCAACTATTCAACAACCAAAATTTCAGATAACCAATTAAAGTAACCCTTCAATTCTTATCTCTCACTTCTATCATGTAGTAAAGATTTTTTGTGAAGTACGTACTGATTATATAAAGTGAAAAGATTTATCGAAATTACAATCAGCCTCCAGCTAACCAGGGGATAGTAAAACAGAGGCACCTTCTCCTTCTTTCAATAATTTTGTTGTTCTCGACTCTCAAACATTGAATCATGAAAGTAGTTTACACCCTTTCTTTTGAGAAATAGCTTCCCTATATGGTAAGTCACAAGCCCCAATCCCCAAAAAAAGGTTGGTTAATACTCCCTCCGTCCCAAAATGATCTTCATACTTTTTTTCGCTGTTATTGCTAAGGAACTTTGAGCAATAATTTTAGGTTGATTTAATTGTCCTAATGGAAATCTAAAACTTGTAATTGATACACCATCAACAATACTATCAATGTCAAGCTTTATATTTTCTTTACGACAATTATATCAACCTAAAATTATTGCTCAAAGTTCCTTCGCAATAACAGCGAAAAAAGTATGTAGATCATTTTGGGACCGGAGGGAGTACAATAATACTGAATCAAGCCAAAAAATTACAATGTCGAAAATTGCAAGCTTGATTTCCTTTATGCTCTTGAAATGTATATATAACCGCAAACCAAACAGACACTAAATAGAAAATCAAAGACATAGTACCTCGTTTGCTACATCCTCTCGATGATTCCGCAACAGAATTTCGTCTGTTAAACTTTCTGGGCGCCCTCTCATTCAATCGTTTCACCACCTCTTGCGGCCGTTTTCCCAAGCATGAATTAGGGATTGATTGGGGCTTGAGGCGACGCAAATTGGTCTTGCTGTCAGGACAATAGGACACTTCTTCTTCCCAACATGACGCGAATAAATGTTGAATACTAGGGTTTCAGAAATCAAATCATTGTGTTAATTACATTCTGAAGAAACAATAAAATTCAATATGGATGCGTAATCATAGACACATTACATATACATATGCCAAAGCTACTAAATTAGGGCATATATATATGTGTGTGTGTGTGTGGAGGAGAGAAATTACTTACCAACGCTCGTGGAAGCCATGGCCGCGAGCGGTGAGGGATTGAAGGTGCTTAACGACTGGCAAGAATCCATTGTAACAGCCGGAGCAAATCGAGCCGGCAGGTCTACTGGCTCCCGCCATTTCTTTCTCTGCCGCCTTAACCTTGGTCTTTTCTAATTGATCCCGCCAATTTTTTCAATTCATAAGGAAAGGAAAGCTAGTTGAACTAAACACTTTAAATAATCATCTCCCCACATTTAAGTGAGATTGAATAAATAAATAATACTCCCTCCGTCCCAAAATAATCTTCACATTTGAATATTCAAACTTTTTAAGAATAAGAATACTTGCTTCACTAGCCATGTTGTGTTTAGGACAGGGGCGGACCTACATGGTGCCCCACGGCCCCTGGTTGATTTTTTTTTCTTTTTTGCAATTTTTTTTAAAGGTTGGAGGTAGTAGTGCAATTTAGTATACTTTGCCCCCCTAAATGTGAAGTAAAAAATACACTAATATTTTTTTTGCCCCCTTATGCAATTTTTGCCCCTGTTTACAAAAAATCTTAGGTCTGCCACTGGTTTAGGAACATTTAAGCCTAATTTGTAGAAATGAGAAGAATTTTTTGGGACACTGGAAAATGGCAAGTGAAAAGATCATTTTAGGACGGAGGGAGTAATAAAATGTAAACATTTTTCATTTACGAAAAAAAAATAGAAGTTATTGTGAGACATATAAAGTAATGTAGTTATGTAGATATGACTTCATATTTCTAAACTCTTCATTTACCATTATAATTTAGCGCAATTTGTTACTCCCCCGGTCCAAAATAACTGTCTTTTTTTGCATTTGCACAACTCTTAAGAAATGTAATAATTATCATGACTTAGTGACAAAAGTTTCAACTTTACCCCTATTAATTGTGTAACTTTCTTACATTAATGTCTCACACTAAGATAATTAATAAAAGTGAACAAGTTTCAATGCAAGGATAAGAGAGACATTTAGCTCAAAAGTGACAATTATTTTGGACCAAAATTTTGGTTCAAAAGTGACAGTTATTTTGGACCGGAGGGAGTATTCATTTATAAATTATTTTGAGAAAATAAATGTATTTACTGAATCTACATATAACTATAACGTACATGAATTACAACCAACTCATTCAATTTTTTTTCATTATTAAATGAAACTATTTCAAAATTAGGTCAATTCCTTATACTCATTTTCATTTCAACAACCGGGATAAGCGCTTTCTCACCTTTTGGCCCACCAACTTTGTGTTTGAATTTGAAACTTATAAAAGGAGGTGCTATGGCAGCGACGCCTTCACTTTAGATTGCATGTCATGTCATCAGTTTGTGAATAGTGGGATTGTGATTTAAAATATGACTTTCATTTCATGTTCCTATCTTATCGAGGCCCCGCTGATTTAATTAAGTTTTATTTTGGAGGGTCAGATGTCGTATTGTTATGTAATTTGTACATTACCAATCTCATCCTCTTTAGAGCGTTGCATTACACGATTTACTTAGTGCCACATTTACCCTGCTAGAATATTCGCGGTCAAGATTATTAGGCTATTGGTGGAATTTGTGTAGTGATAAATAATTTCAGCTTAGATAAGGTTTCGTGACCATAAACTAGATTACATGGAATCTGCTCATCACTGTAGTTTGAAGAATTTAATCGTCTTTTTTGCTTCATCCAAAATATAGATCATCCATTTGAGAAAGATTGAACCTTGGAGCATATGCTTCATCCCATTGCAGTTGGATGTTGGGAGACACAGATTTCGGGCTTGCAGGCCGACTGCACATCAATCATATGTTTAGAGTAGATGTGTTACATTTTATAATAAATGAATCTTAGATGAGTTACATTATATAAAAAGTGTGATTCGTTTTATTGGAAAGTGTGAAAATAAGTTACGTCTCTTATATTACATAAATTACATTTTCTAACAGTCTCCACTGTTGGTGTTGGTGCCCTAGGCACGTTTGTTAAACGTTGTATAAGTTATCATTTTATTCATAATAATAAAGAGATAATAAGATTATTATTATGGCTCGTGATTGCTTATAATAATCTCCGTCCCTAGAGCTTGTTAAGCACTAGTATAAAGGCTAAATGATCATGGGATGATCATGTTAGATTTATAGGTACTTGTTTGGAACAAGGTACTGGACATGACCGGCGGCATGAGATTTATGTCATGGTCGATGTCATATATAAATCTCATATTAGTTATGTCATTTGAATCCTTAGACATGAAGTTATTATAGTCTTCCACTTGATGAACATTATGTTTGACATATTCAAACGCTACCTTAACACGGTAGTTATAAAGGGTATGATTGGCGTAATCGGATTCACGTAGGGAAGAATAATAAGCTAAATGGATTTGTCCCTCTTCGGAGAGATGTCAAGCTTGGGCCCCTCGAAGGAATGATGTTGATGAAATGTTTGGCCAAACTCAAATAGATTGATTGGATCAATGTCATTTGGATTATCAACATATTCGGAATCGAGAAAGTATTGAACAATACAAGTTGACTTGTTGACCATGACTTGTGTTCAATGACATCGTGGACAAAGGGATTATGACATGTTCTAAAATGAATGCGAACTTGTATCTAGTTATACTATTTGGGTAGGTATGACGGTTTGCTAAAACCTAATCATATCTTATGGTTTCATGTTTGAACCCATTGCCAACTTAGTATAATCCTAGAGGGTCACACACAATAGAACGAATCCTAAATAAGGACTATATTGGAAATTTGGAAAAATTGGATTTTTCTGAGCCTTTGGGCGACCGCCCAAATGGGCTGGGCGACCGCACAAGAACTTGGGCGGCCGCACACCTCAGTTTGGGCGGCCGCACAGTGCTGTCGGGGGCAGATTCCTAATTTGACTCGGAATCGAATTTTGGACGGGTTTTAACACAAGTTTCCTATTTGGAATAGGTCTTACTTGTGTATAAACATCAGAATTCGGCCATAACTCAGACCTAATGTTTTTGCAAGCCTCCAAAGAGTTTGAGAGGGTTTTATTTTGTTCTAAGAAATCCCATATTGAAGAACAAAATTATACACAAAGAAAATTCCATATAGTTCATATTAATTGTGAAAACGTGTTTCATAATTTGGTCTAGCAACCAAGATCAAGTGTTCTTGATATTCGTTCGTGGTGTGGATACCGCAAGAGGGTGAAACTTATCATCTTCAAAGTTCGTGATTATTACTATGATCGTGATCAAGTTTTCAAGTCTCTATCGAATTTAAGGTTGCAAAATCAAAGACATCAAGGGTTAGTATTCTAGTATTCATATTGTTGTATTTGACTTAATCATATGAATGGATCTATGGGCTTTGGGTTTCATTAAGTTTTAAATGCTTAATTCCGCTGCGCATGTTGCTATGAAACCCAACACTGGTATCAGGGCCCCGTTCATGTTGATTATTTCAATACTAGATCATGTTGTGTGTATATAAATTGTTTATGTGCCAAACATGATATGAATATTGGATTATATGATGTTTATGTGTTATGTGATTTTATGTGGTTTATTGTTTTACAACTTTAATAGCACGATTCAATCGCAATAAATATTATGATGGATTCTGAATTGTTTGATTATTAATTCTGATTGGATCATGGTTTTAATAATCGGGGAAAGACAATTTTGAGACAAATTTTCGAACTTCAAAATTCTTTCTGATGCGTTTGGGCAACCGCACAAATCTCCCTGGGCGGCCGCACATGTTTGGGCGGCCGCACAGGAGAGTTTGGGCGGCCGCACAGTTCACTAATTCTGTTCTGATTTTGGTTAAAATTGGAATTTGGAATTTTCGAGAGGTCCAACCGAACCAGTAACAAAACCAGACCAGACTTGCTAATCTGGAATGGGCTTTGGGTAGTTGGTTTGAGTGTGGATCTTGGGGTTTGATTTTCCTATTTGTTTTAGTCTTGTGATTCTAAGATTGGTTCAAGGTTTGGATGGCTAATCTACGTTCATCGAGATTGTGTTTCCCAAACTTGATCGCAATCAAAGTTTCAAAGATAAAACGAAGTTAGAATTATGAAGAGTTCATAATTGCTAAAATTGAGAAACAAAGTTCTTGATTCAATGATTGGAGATCCATGTGGAATTGTGAATGCAATTGGCATACGTTCATCGAGACCATCTATTGCTTAGTTTCGGCCACATGGACTACTTTCTTGGTTTCTTGAATTAGTGCGGGATTGTGGTTGCCTAATGGCTTAGTTCGACCGCACTTCTTGTTGTCTTGATTTGGAGATAATAACCAAAGTTGAAATAGTCTCATCCTCATAATCATGGAGAAGCTAATGACACATAAATGTTATGCTTAAATTAATGATGATTAATTTAGTGGCTAAACTTGATGCGTAACATGTTTATCTTGTGTGCTCATAAATATGTTGTATGCTATATGGTGATGAACCTTCAAGAAAGTTTTAAGTCCTTTTTGCCACGCCATGATTAAAACACTTGTAAGTACACGGGTACTTTCATGTGGGCTCGCCAAAGCGAGGTGAATTGATTTTATCTTTGTATGAGCAAGATGAGTGAATTAGAGTTTCCTATGCGTTTAAAATGGTTGGACTTAATTAGGCGTCAAAACAGTTTTGGGCCTAGGCAAAGATGAGATTAAACATGCTTTTGAAATTGGATCACTAAGAATTATATCGGATATGATTGACAAGAAATTGTCTACCTAATTAATTTGATTTTGAGCGGTCCGCCAAAGCGGACTCAAGATTAAATTAAAGTTGGATCTTAGCCCAATTTAAGAGAATCTCAAAAAGGAATCTAAGAGTCATATGGGATATGATTGACAGGGTTGTCTACCTAATAAATTTAATTTTGAGCGGTGCGCCAAAGCGTACTTAAAATTAAATTAAAGTTGGATCTTAGCCCATTTAAATTATATTATACATTGGATGTATAAGAAGGTTATATAATTTAGTGGGAGTATTTTTGGAAAATACATTATTTATCTCTTTAATGAGATTGGTACTTGTAAAATTTTGGAAATTTTGCATTAGTTGTAGATGACAACTAAAATCGTTGCGATTAATCCTTGATAAGGATAATGCTTCAAGAGAATGGTACAAACTTCATGGATTGGATCCTGAGCCTAAGAATCGTTCTAAGGCAAGAAGATGGGTTGTACATTCTTGATGGGCCTATTCCTAAAGAACCTAATGCCGGAGTAGACAATCACAAGAATCATGATTATGATTCTAGGAATGTGAGTTGTCTTATGCTCACGATTATGTGCTCTTAAACTCCAACAAAGTTTGGAACTTGTGGAAGCCTATTAAATAGTCGTGGTGTTGAGTTACATGTTTCAAAGAGCAATCTAAGCAAGAGAGGTATAAAACCATTATTGCATTCACTTCTTGCAAAAGGAGTAAAGGGTAATAAGTGGAACCTCACATGCTTAAGATAATGGCTACAAAGAGCATCTTGAGAAACTTGGGAGTCCAATTGGATTGGAGCTAGCCATGGATATTATTCTTAATTCATTGACTAAGGGTTATAATCACTTTGTGATGGACTATAACATGTTTAGAATGAATAAGAATTTATTCGAATTGCATTAACATGCTAAAAACTGCGAAGATGAAGATATTGGAGAATGGTTCTCCAGAGTTCATGGTTCATAAGGAAAAGGGCCAAGTGCCAAAAGAAAGGTAAGACAATAGTTGTCAAACCTAAAAGAAATAATTATGGTTAAAATAATAACTCTAATTAATGCAATTTGGTAAAATGGCAATTGGATTGACCATTTAGAATTGTAGTCAAAATTCTGGATGATCAATAAAAGGAATGGTAGTGGGACTACCACTTGGGAATTTTATGTTATAAATTATTCTTTCTAAATTTAATTATTGGGTATTGGATACCAGAATAATTAGTAAAATGAAAGACTACTAATAGTAAAGTTTTATCTACAAACGGTAATGATGTAATGGTTGCAACATTGTTCGTAGAACACTTGTAAAGTGACTTTACTGATGAAGTAGAAAAACATTATTTTGTTAAAAGATAATGAAGGATATTAATTTCTTATTTGGAATAAGAAAAGTGCCTTATTTATTATGATTTACTTTATTGTGTCATCATATAAATAAATCTTATATCCTAAATCTTGAAGAACAAAGTAATAAAGGCTAAAACATAAATAATTAAAAATTCTTTATGCATTATTGTTTTGATCAAATAAATAAAAGATGCATATCTAGAATTCCATGGGACAGAGTTTTAAGTCATATGATTTGGAATCACATGATTTATGCAAATCTTATTTACTTGGACCAAGACATCTTTTACTATGATTGGTAAAAGGCTAATATTTTAATTGACCTAATACATTTTGATGTGTATGGTGCATTAAGAAGCAATGCTAAAAGAAATTTTTATTATACTTGGTAAAACTATTCAAAGATTCTGATTGGATCATGATGACGAATAATTGAACCAAGAATTTGACAGTCATCATTAAAGTTGTGAAATGGTTTCACAAATTAACTTCACTAAGAACATCATTTTAAATGATGTGTCTGCATGGAAGTATAAGAACCTTATTGGATATGGTTAATTAGATGACTAATTCAAATAGATCTTCCGTTATTTGTTTTGGGGTTATGTATTTGAAACCGCTATGATTATACTAATCTGAATTCCATCAAGAGAGGTTAAATAATGAAAGAAAACTCGGTTTGTCATTCATAAAGATTTAAGACGGTGAGACCTTTTGAAAAGGAGCTGTCTGGGACACACTCACATTTAAATCTAATAAATATACTTTCATAGGATATCCTAAGGAAACTTGAGGATATAATTTTACTCATAAGAAACAAATGGTTTGTTGATTATGATGATACTTTTCTAGATAAATGGTTTATCTCTAAAAGAATCAGTGGGAGTAAAATGTATCTCGAATGGTTCGAGACCTAGAAAATATATATTTTAACCTAAGATGGAAGTTGAACAAGTTTTCACAAGGAGTCGTGAAAAGTCCGTTCAAAAGATATACAAGAACTTGCGTATGTGATAGGACACAATCTATTGCAAGAAATATTGGATATTTCGAAATAGAAAGTGTTGAGGTAAAGTTCATTTGAAATGAATTATTTACCATCTATCAAAGATGCAATGTCAACTCCACATATTTAGATTAATGACTTGGAGTCATGAAATCTAAAAGGCAACCCATGTGTAATAATCAAGTTTGGAACTTGATCATTCTAACCTAAGGTGTAAAACCAAAGGAGAGGAATGAGTTTTCTTGGAGAAAATTTTACATGGATAGCATAGAAATTTACTAGAATTCTCGTAGTCACATGTTCATATTTGGAATATGAAAATTGATAAAATGATGTCAAAACAAGTGTTCCTCAACGGGAACTCACTTAAAGATGTATTGGAGACAACCTAAAGGTTTTGACAGTCAAAGAAAATTCTGATAAATTATGAAAGTTGCAGAAATCCATTGGATAAAGCAAACTTGTGGGAGTTGGAATCTCTGTTTTGATAAATCAAAAGAGTTTGACTTGATCAATAACGAAGATGAACCTTGTATATACAAGAAGATTAGTGGGAGCATAGTGATATTCCTTAAATTAAATATGTGGATGACATATTGCTCATTGGAAACGAAATTCCTATACGTTAGTCTGCAACGACTTTGTTAAGAAAGTATTTCGCAATAAAGAATATGGATGAAACTGCATATGTCCTTGGCATTAAGATCTATAGAGATAGATCGAAGAAGCTAATTGATTAAACCAAAGTACATACATTGACAAAGTCATTAGAAGATTCCGCAAGGAAAATTCTAAGAGAGGACGGTTGTTAATGTTACATGGAGTTTTCTATGCAAAGACTCAAATGTCCTGAGACAAATGATGAGCATGAGAAGAATGAATGGGATGCCATTTGCTTCGGCAATTGGATCCATCATACCATGATAAGTACTAAGCCGGATATATCTAAATGCTTGGAGCATGACGAGTAGATATTAATCCGACAACCGGTGAGAATCACTGGATGGCTGTGAAACAATTCTTAAAGTACTTAAGAAGGACTAAAGAATTGTTATGATCTATGGAGGGATGGAAGATGATCTCGATGTATATGGATACACGGATGCATGCTTCCAAACCGACAAAAATGGTATAAATCGCAATCGAGTTTTATAAATAATAGTGAAGCTGTAAGTTGGAATGGTTCCAAGAAGAGTACAGTCACTAATTCTGCGACTAAAATCTAAGTATATTGCTGCATTAGATGCTCCAAAGGAAGTTGTTTGGATTAAGAAGTTCATTGGTGAACTTAAGATGGTTCCTAGTATTGCTAATTCAATAGACTTTATTAGTGATAATAGTCGTGCTATTGATCAAGCAAAGGAACCAAGGGCACATCCTAAATCCAAACACATACTTAGGCGTTTTCTTATCGTTCGAGAAATCGTTGATAAGAAAGACGTATATATATGCAAAGTACATTACTTATGATAACGTTACGAACACGCTAAACAATGGAACTTCCATAAAGCTAAACATGATGGTCATGTTAGGTCCATGGGTATTGGATACCTAGGAAATTGGGCCTAGGGCAAGTGGGAGATTGTTGGTGTTGGTGCCCTAGGCACGTTTGTTAAACGTTGTATAAGTTATCATTTTATTCATAATAATAAAGAGATAATAAGATTATTATTATGGCTCGTGTTTGCTTATAATAATCTCCGTCCCTAGAGCTTGTTAAGCACTAGTATAAAGGCTAAATGATCATGGGATGATCATGTTAGATTTATAGGTACTTGTTTGGAACAAGGTACTGGACATGACCGGCGGCATGAGATTTATGTCATGGTCGATGTCATATATAAATCTCATATTAGTTATGTCATTTGAATCCTTAGACATGAAGTTATTATAGTCTTCCACTTGATGAACATTATGTTTGACATATTCAAACGCTACCTTAACACGGTAGTTATAAAGGGTATGATTGGCGTAATCGGATTCACGTAGGGAAGAATAATAAGCTAAATGGATTTGTCCCTCTTCGGAGAGATGTCAAGCTTGGGCCCCTCGAAGGAATGATGTTGATGAAATGTTTGGCCAAACTCAAATAGATTGATTGGATCAATGTCATTTGGATTATCAACATATTCGGAATCGAGAAAGTATTGAACAATACAAGTTGACTTGTTGACCATGACTTGTGTTCAATGACACCGTGGACAAAGGGATTATGACATGTTCTAAAAGGAATGCGAACTTGTATCTAGTTATACTATTTGGGTAGGTATAACGGTTTGCTAGAACCTAATCATATCTTATGGTTTCATGTTTGAACCCATTGCCAACTTAGTATAATCCTAGAGGGTCACACACAATAGAACGAATCCTAAATAAGGACTATATTGAAAATTTGGAAAAATTGGATTTTTCTGAGCCTTTGGGCGACCGCACAAGAACTTGGGCGGCCGCACACCTCAGTTTGGGCGGCCGCACAGTGCTGTCGGGGGCAGATTCCTAATTTGACTCGGAATCGAATTTTGGACGGGTTTTAACACAAGTTTCCTATTTGGAATAGGTCTTACTTGTGTATAAACATCAGAATTCGGCCATAACTCAGACCTAATGTTTTTGCAAGCCTCCAAAGAGTTTGAGAGGGTTTTATTTTGTTATAAGAAATCCCAGATTGAAGAACAAAATTATACACAAAGAAAATTCCATATAGTTCATATTAATTGTGAAAACGTGTTTCATAATTTGGTCTAGCAACCAAGATCAAGTGTTCTTGATATTCGTTCGTGGTGTGGATACCGCAAGAGGGTGAAACTTATCATCTTCAAAGTTCGTGATTATTACTATGATCGTGATCAAGTTTTCAAGTCTCTATCGAATTTAAGGTTGCAAAATCAAAGGCATCAAGGGTTAGTATTCTAGTATTCATATTGTTGTATTTGACTTAATCATATGAATGGATCTATGGGCTTTGGGTTTCATTAAATTTTAAATGCTTAATTCCGCTGCGCATGTTGCTATGAAACCCAACATCCACATGTCCCAAAATCAGCATATACACCATTATCAACCCTTAATGTTACACTGTGTAAATTACTACGTATATTGAATGAATCATTAGTCAGTTGCATGACTAGAAATTACTACAATGAATAGATCAGATAGGTCGTTACATAACTATATTAAGATCACAATTGAGTACCCATCCGTCCATAAAACAAATATCTAAATTTTATTTACGAAATATTCTGATGTTTTTTATTTTTTATATAATTTAGTGACAAAAATCCATACTCCATCCGTCCCGCTCGAATTAGGATTCTTGGTCATGTAATTTATACTTTGATCAAATTCTGAAGAAAAATAATTATCTTAATGGAAATCTAAAAATTGTTATTTAGTTTATTATTAATCGTAATACAATAACAATTTTTAAATTTTTATTAGCATCATTATTTTTCTTCAAATTATTGGTCAAAGTAGAAAATGCTTGACCAAGAATCGTAATTCGAGCGGGACAGAGGGAGTATATATCATTGTAATCCTCTTTCTACTCTTTTAAATTTGCAAGTATGAAGTGATTAGTAAAAAAAAAAAAAGTAAAAAACATTTAGGAACAAAAGTTTTTTTTTTTTCTAAAAAAACTTTTTTTTTTTTTTTTTTAACATAAACATTCATTTAATGACATGAAAAATATAATACTTATTGTATCAGAATCTAGTAAAATACTAGTAGACCGGAGATCCTAAAAGCTGAAAGTACATTGAATATTTTTTATTATGATTAAGTATCTTCAGAAAAAGGATTATATGCTGTGCTAGTGCTACAATGCCGAAACATTCTTCTACCTAACTTATTACCAACATGTTTTTCGCAAACTATTTCTGTCTCGTCTCAAAAATTAATGTAAAAATATCTTGAATATTTATTATTTGAAATGTAAGGAGTACTCCCGTCTCAAATTAATCGTTACTAAATGTAAATGTATGGGGATTAACAAAATATTTTGGAAAAGTAAATGTTGTGAGTGGATATGAGAAAGAAAATAAGTTAGTGAATAGTTGTCGTGAGCGGATAAGAGAGGAAAAAGTAAATATTTTGGATTTCAAAATAAATATAAATAGCGATAAGTATAAGACGGAGGGAGTAAATAAAACATTAGTTTGGGATAGGGATGGCCAAACCGAACTGGAACCAGACCGGAACCGCCAAACCGGACCGGAACCGCCTTGAACCTTGACGAAAATCGGAACCGTTTGTACACGGTCCGGTTTCGGTTCATCCCCTCTGAAACCGGCGGTTCCGAACCGCCAAGAACCGCCTAGAACGAACCGAAACCAGAACCGGAACCGTTATCAAAACCGTTAGAAAACCGTCAAAATCGTTAGATTTCTAGTGGTTTCATCAGAATTAACCGTTACTAACAGAACATTGACAAGAAAAGTTGAGTTTTGACTGGTTTCTTAGCCAAATTCAGTAAATTATAAAATTTTGTTGAGTATATAAAAGAAATGAGGACGAACCTCTTTAGTTTTTTAAACATTTTTTCTATAATTTTTTTGTAAAAAAAATCGGTAATAAAATATTATTATAATCGTTTTCTGTTAAAAAAGTATTTTTTTTTTCAATAAAAGGAAAATGTGGACCAGCGGTTCCGAACCATAACCGTAACCGGAAGAGAAACAGTTCAGTTACGGTTCAAGCTTTTCTGAAACCGTGTTTGGCATCGTCCCTAGTTTGGGAGCAGGAGTACGTTCTCAGTTCTCACAACTGTTTCTAATTGGATTTTAATTTGAAATAAAACGACAAAACCGACCAAGTCCATTTCACTTACCCCTTAAATCCAAAACGGAATAAACTTCCGGCGGCAAACCACCGCCTCCAACGACAAATGCCGATCTTTCAATCACTCTACGTATCCAAATTTCATTATCAAGAATCATTTCATTTTTGTCTCATAAAACCCAACAATTTTCGGTCATTTGCTCAAAATTAAGGGCTAACTAGTGGGCATCGAATGGAGGACAAAGAAAAGGATATAGAACAAGAGCCTGAGCTAAGTGATCGGTGGTGGTGGTTGATGGTGGCGATGCTGGCGGCGCTTGTTGCCACGGCGGCTTTGTTCACTTTGTGGAAAGATTTTGGTCATTTGCTCAAAATGGCTCCTCATTCTTCTAGGCCCAAAGAGGGTATGAGCCATAAATATGGCGATGCTCTAGGCATTGCTATGCAGTTCCTTGACATTCAAAAATGTAAGCACCTCTCAGATCCCTCTTTTGGGCTTGTTTGATTTAACCAGTTTATGGTTCATAGTTTTCCAACGCGGAAACAGTCTCTTGCATTTAAATCCAAAAGAATAACGTGGCCCAACGAGGGCCCGAGCCTTTCCTGAACCCCACGCATAATGGGAACTCTTGTAGCATCGTATTGCAGTATGATTGATCATAGTTCTTAGAAAACTAGATACTCACTCTGTCCCGAAACAATCTTCTCATTTGCCATTTTTCATTGTCCGAAAAAGTTGTTCCCATTTCTACAAATTGGGAATACCATTTTGGGACGGAGGGATTAATGCATTGTTTGTGCCGGGGCGTTTGCTTGGTTATAATACGAGCAATCATATCCTTCTTACTACTCGCGGTTCTTGATAGTTAGGGATCTTTCATGAACTTGATTAACTGATCATTTCTTCACATTGTGTGTATTAAAGAAACCGCGCAATTACGCTAATACACATTGGTCAATTTATAATTGCAGCGGGGAAGTTGGTAGATAATAAGATTACATGGAGAGGGGATTCAGCCCTAGAAGATGGGAAACACGAGAATTTGGATTTATCAAAAGGATTATACGACGCAGGAGATCTAGTCAAATTCGGGTTCCCAATGGCTTTCACTGCAACAATACTATCGTGGGCGATTTTGGAGTACGGAGACAATATGAAAGCAGTAAAAGAACTCAACCATGCTCAAGAAACCTTGAAATGGATCACCGATTATCTCATCAATGCACATCCTTCTGACAACACGCTCTATATTCAGGTCCTTTTTCGTCTCTACACTTTTCCCTCCCTATTCCATTTACTCGCATCATTAATTTATGTCCATCTAAAGTTTCGGGTGTGGGCCCGGCTTTATTTGGACCCTACACACAGTGAGAGATCTTGTAGTACCAGGCTGCCTTAAATTTTTTTGAGTGTGCTTTCTGATAGGTGGGTGATCCTGAGGTTGACCACAAATGTTGGGAAAGACCCGAAGTTATGACTGAGAAAAGGCCTTTAATTCAAGTGAATCAATCTTATCCAGGAACTGAAGTTGCAGCTGAAACTGCAGCTGCTATGGCAGCTGCATCCTTAGTGTTCAAGAAATTGGACTCGCCTTATTCAAAAGTGCTTCTAAAACATGCCCGAGAATTGTTCGCTTTTGCAGACACTTATAGAGGTTCTTTTAGTGTAAGTATCCCCCAAGTGCAGATGTATTACAATTCTAGCGGGTATGGGGATGAACTTTTGTGGGCCGCGTCTTGGCTTTATCATGCAACTGAAGATCAAATGTTTATCAGATACGTCACTGAGAAAAATGGGAAAATGTTTGCTAATTGGGGACGCCCGTCTTGGTTTTCTTGGGATGATAAGTTGGCTGGAACTCAGGTATATGTACATTATATTATTGCTAATGATTTTCTTGGTAAATCACGCGTTCTTTGTTACTAATATGCAGTCATTTTTGATATTTTGTCAAATTTGGAGCAGGTGTTACTTTCGCGAGTGAATTTTTTTGGTGCAAAAGTGGTGTCGGATGCTGAAAATCTTGGCCTGCAGATGTATAGGACGACGGCTGAGGCTGTAATGTGTGGGCTTCTACCAGATTCGCCCACAGCAGTGTCAAACAGGACCAATAGTATGCATTTTTTTTTTTGGGTCTGCAAATTAGCTATGCGCTTATTATTCTAAGTTGGTTTCGGTTGTTTTGGATGGTGCAGATGGTTTGATATGGATCATCGAGTGGAATTCTCTGCAGCATGCGGTTGCATCTGCATTTTTAGCAGTTATCTATAGTGATTACATGCTTAGATCTGATACGTTGACCCTCTATTGCAATGGGAAACTATATGATCCGTCTGATCTTCGCAAATTCGCAATTTCTCAGGTATGCATTTTTTTGGTTCCCTATATCAATGTGTATGTATATACATTTTTTACTTAGTGATCGTCAGTAAACGGGCATATGCACTGGCCCAAGGGCACATCTACCCTTGATGTATGGTTGCAAGTGCACCCACTGAATCGAATAGTTTGTCTAGTTTAGTAGTAAAGTCTTAGCTTTTAATATTGTGGTTTGTGGTTTTGAATCCCAATGCATATTTTTATCACAATCCACATTTTGAAGTTTTTAATGTAATTTGTGCACCCACTAAAAAAGCTGCTAGGTTCACCACGGCACTGTGCTTAACATTATACTAAAAAAGTTATATTTTTTATATTTATTTTTGAAAAAGCATTATACTAAAAAGTTGAGTATTTAATATTGGCTATATGTTTTGTAGGCCGATTATGTGTTGGGCAACAATCCGATTAACATGAGCTACATGGTTGGGTACGGAGACAACTACCCACAGTACGCACACCACAGAGGCGCTTCAATACCGACGGATGCCAAAACAGGATGTAACGACGGGTTTAAATGGCTAAACTCAACTGATCCCAACCCAAACATAGCAGTTGGAGCAGTAGTTGGCGGTCCATTCTTGAATGAAACATATATTGACTCGAGAAATAACTCTATGCAAGGCGAACCTACGACCTACTCCAGTGCTTTGTTCGTCGCGCTACTCTCTGGATTAGTCGCAACTACTTCCGTTGACCGGTCTTTTACATGAAACAGAATCAAAGTTTGACTGATCTTAGAGAATGAAATTTGTTTAACAACCTTGTACATAGTCAAATATTATCTTTGTAAAAAGCGTTTTGTTAGTTTAAGGTTACTCTCCGGTGTAATGTGTATTAGTGTATAGTCTTCTTAATAGCAGATGGAAAATACTATACTCTCTCCGTTAAAAAAAATGATCTTCTTAATCTTTTTGTTGTTAAAATTAGGCCAATTATTTTAAGTTAATTTAATAATCTTAATAAAATTTTAAAACTTGTTATTAATAGTATCGTTGATGATATAACAACTAAAAGTTTGTGAGGTTATAAATATAATTAAATCAACTTCTAATTATTACTCAATTTGGCAAAAAAAAATTATGTTAAACGGTTTCACACATGAGACATGTTTCACGAGAGATTATGGTTTGCCCACTATGAGTAAGACAGTTAAATCTCATTCTCTCGTCTCATCGATCTATGTCTGTATCACGTGCAATAGGTTAGACCGTGTCACACATAACTTCCTAAAACAAAATAAGGTGTTTAACTGTCTTTCCTCAAGACAAAGTGGAGGAAGGAGGCAAAGGGTAATTTGGTCGAAAGAATAGAAAGGGGAAAGCCGACAGAGGAAGAATAACGACGAGACGAGACTCACCAAACATCATCATCATCTCTCTCGTTGTGAATTCCCATTGGTAGCTTCCCCTAATTTGTCATCAAATCACTAGGTACCCTCTTCGATTTTGTCGATTGAAATTTCTGCTTCTTCTCATTCAGAATTTGTTCCAATTTCAATCTGTTGATTTTCGTTCATTTCTCTTTCCATTCATGCTTATCATGCTTGATCAGCTTGATTTACTTGTGGGTTTCTTGTATTAATAAGGATTGATCAGTTTGAGTACATGTATTTTTAACTTTGAGCCCTCTTGAATAGAACTTCTCATTAGTTCTTACTTGAATGATGAATTAGGGTTTTGTGGATTGATGTTAATTAGTTGAGTTTTGGGGTACTGCAATTTTGTGTGTTTGAGAGAGAGAGAGAGAGAGAGAGAGAGATTCTAATGTTTGCTTGTGATGGGTATCTTGAAATAATATTGTAAATTAACCCATTTTGTTGGGATTTCCCAGTATTGAAGTTGCTAAGTGTATCCTGAAGTGGTGTTTGGGTTGTAGATTTTGACGTTGTCTGATACTTGATCTCTTGTGTAAGTTGTTCAAGTGTTACGAAAAACAAATACTCAATCTGGTTCACTTAAAGAGTCTTACTGATTTTAGCCTCTTTTTGGGTACCCCATAATATATCTTAACTCTGTGAGCCAATAGAATTCCATATACTTCAAGTTAATTTCATGGTACTTGTTGATTGCGAACTTTTTTATATGCTTATATACAGTGTAACTTCTCCAATAAAATCATCGGTTGATATTGCATTACAATGTGTCCTTGTTTGGCTTCCCATTTGAATATGTGCCACTTGCATGTAACACGGATTTTGTCCTGCATGTTCTAGGGAATGATTCAAAGCAAGAGTCATCTGAAATTTTGTCTCTTCCTTAGCTATCCATCACTTATTGATATGTTTCCTTCAATCTTATATTTTATATAGCTTGGAAAAGGGATGGGATCAGAGAAAGATATTGACTTGTCAGCTGTGAAGTCTCAATTAAACGAAACACAGATAACCTGGAAGCAGGAAATGGAAAGAAGCCAGTCTCAAGTTGACTTATTGCAAGCAAAACTTGTTGAGGTAACTTCAAGCGTACATGGGTCCGAAGAAGACGCAAAAAAGGAGTTGGAAGTTCTTTGGCAGAGGGTAAAGACTACAGCAACATTATTGACCTACCTGAAATCAAAAGCAAGAATAATGGCTGTTCCCCACTTAGCTCTAACTTCATGTGGCATCAAACAATTGGATGGTACAGGTTTCGTTGACAGGAATGGCACACCATTGTCTGGTTGGTCAAGGAATGTGGATTTTTCATCTTTTGACTGTCCAGAAGTTGAATCCTGGATAGGCGTTAACAATCAGCATGGTGGCGTTGATGAACAAGATGGAGCTTATATAGGTGAAATACTCAAGAGTGTACAAATGGTTACGGATGTGATGGAATCTCTTGTCAAGAGGGTTGTCATGGCTGAATCGGAAACTGCAACTGAGAAAGAGAAGGTGACGTCAGGACAAGAAGAGATTAAAAAGAAGGCGCACCAGATTGAAACCATGTCTGTAAAATTGGATGAGATGGACAGGTTTGCAGTGGGTACAAACTGTATTCTAAATGAGATGAGGCAACGAGTCGAAGATTTAGTTGAAGAAACATCTAGACAGAGGCAGCGAGCTGCAGAAAATGAACACGAACTTTGTCGCGTCAAGCAAGACTTTGAATCTCTGAAGTCCTATGTTACTAGCCTTATTAGTGTAAGAGAAACACTTGCTTCATCAGAGAAGCAGTTTCAAAGTATTGAGAGGCTCTTTGAAAGGTCAGTATTTATACTTTAGCCATTTACTTGCAATTTAGTTTACGTGAATCCTTAATGCCTCTACTGCTTTCTCTATACCATGAATTTGGGTTTCAGGGTTTGTGTGACAGCTGTATGACTCCGCTTTTTACCTATCTTTTCATGCTTCACTCAGTTACCCTTGGGTCTGCTTGGAAAATGATCTGAGATTGTTTTTCATGTTTACTTTTTCAATCTCTATTTTCCCCTTTAATAGGTAAGAGGGCCCAGTTCAATATATCACTTTTGGATTTTGGGGTTGTGTAAATGTCTGGGTACAGTTTTAAGAAAAACATCACTTTTTAAAATAATATGACAATTGCTTGTAAATGGGTTTGAAGTCATAACTTGATAATAGTAATACTTCTCCATCCCAGTATAAATTCCCTGATTTCCTGTTTGGCATGGCCAAAACTAAACGTCCTAATTCCATTTGTAGCATTACCTTTACCATGTTATTCCAATTATACCCCGCCAGCTTTTTCGTTAAAGTAATGTTCTAAAATCAGCTCACCAAGATTATTTTAATCCATTTATTGCACATCAACCTTCCTTTCTTTTTAAAGTCACCCACACTCCCTTTTGCACACATCCTCTCTCTTAATAATTTTCTGAAGGGGCTATCTTGGACCCAAAACTATCTTAATCTGCGAGTGCAAACGGATTAGGACATTTATTTCGGTAAGGGAGGGAGAATTATATACCACCATAACCTGATAAGGGCATTTGCATTGTGGTCTTTCCTGCACTCGCGTTGCGGTATTTTCCGCATTTGCGGTACTTTCCCGCAATTTGGCAGGTTCGGAAAAGTCTCTTGTTCCGCACTTTGGGAATTATCAAGGGGCAGTGGATTGGAGGCTATAATAGTGAAGTTAGCCACAAGCAGGGGCGGATCTAGATTTCAGTTAGAGCGGGTGCACAAATTACACACAGAAACATAAATGTTGATAATTGGACTTGAACTCTAGACAAAATAATATGTTGTTAATGAGAGTCGAACTTTAGACCACAAGGCCAAAAACATGGCACTATCCCACTGAGCTAGAAAGGTTTATTTGTCACTAATGCACTTTCAACGTATATATTCAAAAAAGATGTGGGTATTTTTTTTAAACGAGAGCTGGGATTTCACCGGGTGCACTTGCACCTGCACCTAGAGGGCTAGATCCGCCCCTGGCCACAAGACCCTATTGTGGAATGACATGTGGTCTAGCTAGGTTATAAAAGGAGATTTGTGGGATGGTTCCACAAGGAACACGAGGCACATTCCCGTGAATGTGTACGGACAAGCTTATAGGAGAGTGCCACCGCGCGATACGGACTGCACGTGACTCCTCACCTGGGTCTACCCTCCAACACCCATAAATACCCACCTCATTTATGTTGATAAGCTACAGTAACTTGACCTTATTTGTCCTGCAAATATTTGTCTTCTCTTGAGCCAGCTAGTTCCTTATTCCTGCTCCTCTTCATTGTTCTTTGGTGGTTCGTGTAACGCCAGTTATAGACCCACATATCTTATCCCGTGAGGACCATATACAATCATCCTATATTGAGAAAACATTTAACTGCTGATCCACACATTAGTTTTAATGTGTCAGTTGCTAGGCCATTCTCTGAAATAGTGGAATCATAACTTAAAAGTGTTGGCGTAGCTGTGATAAACTCTTAGTTACGAAATGAAGTTAGGCTATGCTGATGCTGCTCCTTAATTCTGAGTTGGGTGTCAATGTTCCATGTAAATGTAACCTAATGTATCTCAAAGTCCAACTAAACAATTGCTTTCAAAGTAGCATAATGGATAGAACTTTGACCAAAGATTTATGAAAAATTAATTATCATCATGAAATTCTAAAAATTGTTATTAGTTCCCCACTGTACGGGCGGGTTGTCCCTCGCTGCTGCGTTCACTAATAACAGGTTATAAAATTTCATGAGGATATTTAAATCTTTATAAATATTTGGGTAAAGTTTGATTAAGTTGTCCACCGAAGTCAAATCAGCATCTCTCTCTGGATGGATGGAGTATATCCTTTCTTTTCTAATAAAGTTTCTTTCGTATCAAATGAGTAAAAAAGAGGATGTTTTGATTCGATATAGAAAAGTATCGTAAGATGTTGAATTGGATGAATGTCTTTATGCATAAAAGTTAGTTAATGCAATGAATTCTAATTGCTTGCAAGTTGAAAGTTCCATCTTAGATATTTCTGATGATTATATGATCACACATAATATACTAATAAACAGGAGATTTTGGATCATTGTGGGTCAAGCTATCTGCAGCAATTGGGCCTGTGCAGTATTCACTTAGCTAACGGACAAGAATTATTTTAGATGGGTAATTTGGTTGGAGACTTCAAACAGAGGGTGTTAAGAAGCCAGAGGAAATATTGGTCGATCCCTGAAAACAGCGCGAGTTGTAGTTCCAAAAAAGTTAAAATAAAGAATAGAAGTAAGAAAAACATAGGGAAGGCAGATAACAGGGTTTTAAAGGTAGATGTATTTTTGTGAGTTCTACAAGAATAGATGTTTAATGTTTCTAGGGTTACCGGTTGAATTGGGTTGACGGATCCTTGTCTAGAATGTCTCAAGCATAGAATATTGTCTAAGACGATTTGGAAGAAATGCTGGAATATTCTTAAAATTGTTGTTGGTGAATGTTTAAAATTTTGGTGAATTCTTGTAGGAGAATGTCTAAAAATTTATCTCAACACACATTTTGAAGATTACTGTCCAACATTTTGGTAGCATTTCCCCAGTACACAAACTTTTGGTGAATTCTTGTATGTGCATGTCTAAAATTATATCTCAACACAAACATTTGAAGAACAAACTCTTTCTAGGGAGTGGCTAAAATTTACATTTCATTCTCTCTTTTCTCCCACTGTTGAAGTTCCTGAATTGAAAGCCGAATTGTTGCTACAGTAGGTATCCTCTGCTGTCAGTCCTTTTGTTACCCAAGTTTGTCTTTGGCAGTTTCTTGTATTTGCATTGAATGAAAATACTCCCTCCGTTCCCAAAATGATCTTCCCATTTGACTATTCAAATTTTTGAAGGATATGAACACTTGCTTCACTAGTCATGTTTTGTTTATATACTTTTAAGCCTAAATTGTAGAAATGGAAAGAACTTTTTGCGACAATGAAAAATGGCAAATGGGAAGATCATTTTGGGATGGAGGGAGTATTAGTTTATGGTATGCGCAGAGATTTTTTTTTTTAAGATTGTTGGTTTCTCCAAAGTTGGTTCCTTAGTACAGAATGACTTCTTATTTTGATTTGGTTTTATTTTGGTTTGTTTATGAACAGGCTTGTTGTGAAAACAACACAGTTAGAGAGTGAGAAGATGCAGAAAGAAACAGAGGTCCAGAAACTTATGGATGAGAATGAGAAGCTAAGTGCTCTTCTTGACAAGAAAGAAGCCCAACTTTTGGCCATGAATGAGCAATGCAAGGTAATGGCTCTTAGCGCTTCCCATATCTAATTTTTAGCCACCTCGACCTTCTTCATTGTCCGTGCCCTACTTGTTCAAGTAAATTCATTCTGCCAACCTTTGTATCAGCGTTGACAAGTATAATGATTTCAAGAAATCTGTGTCGGTCTCATCTTTTTTTTTTTTTTTGCTTCTTTTATTTTGTTTCTCAAATGTACTACGAAGAGGAGTTTGCTGAACATGTACCAAGTATTAAATCCATGTAGAAGTTTTCCGTGTTCTTTCTCGTTCTTAACGTGTACCAGAATTTCCTTCTTGAAATGTACTGTTAAGAGGGTAAATTTCCATGTATTGATATGATTCTGTTCACACGTTAGTTTGCTACCGTACTTTATTTCCGTCAAATTTGCCACTGTACGGAGTATGATTTTAGTTCCATTTTCTTCCTTATCCCTAACGGGCGTTGGAAATTTAACGAAATCGTTTGAAACTTAACATTTTGTCCTAATTATGTATTTGCCGTTAACTTTTCTCCATTTAGTCTTGTCATATCTCATATCCCCCTCAAGTTTTGGGCTCAGAATTGGTAGCCAATCACGTAAAATTTCACAAATAATTAGACTTTTGTCTGTAACATCCTGATAGGGTTTCCACAGCAAAGGTAAGTTGGCCTTTAACCTGTTTAGAAGTTGATATATGAAACTTAGGTCAGGTATAAATGATCATATAGATTAATCTTAGCCAAAGTTGACAATTTTGTCCTCGACCAACACTATACCTATTACACAAATCTCTTCCATAGAACATGGTAGGGCTGACTATAACGGCCTGCTTAAAATCTGCTCGAGTTGGTAAAAATCACATCCGGGCATGTACATATAAGATGCCTATGAATTTCTTTCCAGGCACATACATAGAATGGCCGCCGTCCTTGTCGCACAGCTAGAAATGTTGCTGGAGAATTTATGGGGGGTGACAAGTACGTAGAAAGACAAAATGGGTATATGTTAGGTTCTTAAGGGTAGCTTTTTGGGCCTCAGAACATGATCATCTGAGTTTCTTTCGGGAATAATACTAGGGGCATACAATAGTCACAAAAACTCGCTCGCAAAATCCTAAGTGTAATGATGTTATTGGTGTTTTTAATAAGAGTGTGGCGGGTCCATTATCGATGCAACCAATAAAATTTCGCCACCTCATTTTATGAGTAAGATTTTGTTCCCTCAGCATTGCTCTTCTTTTGGTCATGTTATCCGACTTTCTAGCAGTTAGATTGGTGGCCATTGGATTCTTAATTAAGGGTTTCATCGTCTTTTCACCCTTCCACCCCCACCAATAGGGATCGTTTATTTGGAAAGAGATTCAATCGAGTGGTCGATGCATATACTCCCCCTGTCCCGAAAACTTTGTCTCATTTTGACTTTTTATGGTCAATACATGTTAACTTTGACCATATTTTGGTGTCAATCTAGTGATCATAGTGAAGTTAATAAAATTCTTGTTGGCAAATCAGTTAATGATTTATCAATTATAATTTTTTGAATTTTACTTGGATGATAGATCGACATTAATGTTGCGTGTCAAAGCTCATTTATATCGACCATAAAAAGTCAAAATGGGATAAACTTTCCGAGATGCAGAGGGAGTATATTTAGTGGTTGTCCATAATAGCAGGAATATGTGTCTTGTATATACTCCCTACGTCCCACCTCACTTGAGACTTAAGAGGTGGGCACGATAACTAAGGAAAAAGAATAAACTAAGGAAAATGTGTGGTAGAAAATGAGGAGAGATAATGAGTGGGGTTAAAAGTAGGTTGGTTGAATAAATTGTGTGGTGAAAAATGAAGAGAGAGTATGAGTGGGTGGGGTACATTAAATATAAAATTATATAAGAATGACCATTTTGGGGAGTCTCAAGTGAAGTGAGACGGCCCAAAATAGAAACAAGTATCAAGTGACGTAGGACTGGGACGGAGGGAGTATGTAGTTACATTTATGGGGGCTGTTTTCATTAGAAAGGAGAGCAAATTGCACATTGGTACCCTTAAGTTTCATACGAGTTGCAATGTGACATAAAGTACCATTTGTGGCGATTTAGTGCTTAATGTTCACACTGTGTGGCAATGTGCAGCATTTTTGGATGGATGTTAACAAAATGAACGAAACACCTAACGACCATCTATAAAGTTTACAGCGAGCACCTTAAAATTCAAAAATACCTCATTTGTCACCATTCTATCAATTACATATGCAACACAGACATTGACAATTAATATTTTTAACCGGTTATCTCCTCTCCATTAGTTTAAACTTTACAAATAATAAACTTAATTAATTACAATATTATGAAGAATCAATATTTTATATATTAAAATATTTATTTATATTTATTATTATATCAAAAATGTAAAATCTTTGATATAAACTAATAGTATGTTGATTAGCATCTTGCTTTATACAAATAAATGTTAGTTAATTTTTAAATAAAACAGGTTTTATATATAAAAAAAAAAAAACGAGAACAAAGTACTAATGGCAAGAAAAATCAACTACAACTGGAAAACAAAGAAAAACCTCAGATTTAGAGATTATTTCAACACAATAATAGTTTATTTTCAGATCTGCGCAAAAAATACCTCACCACCTACCATCTGATTATTCCAAATGAAAAATGATGTAGGAGGAATTCCAGCGAACGAAGCAGCGTAGCGAGCGCCCGCCTGAACAAGACTAGGCGCCCGCCTGGAATTAATTTCTAAACGGCTTTTGTTTTTTCCGTGATCGAGCGCCCGCTTGGATTGGGCCAAGCGCCCGCTCGGTTGTGCGACAGAATAGTACCAGTTTCATTTTATTGTTTTACGCCAGGACAATTAAGGTTAGTTTTGGTATTATTTGTTTAGTTTAGGTATTTTATTATACTAGGGTTTGTTAGTTGTTAGTAGTATAAATACTTTAGTTTCATTGTTTTAGGGTTACACATTATTATTCTTATCAATTGAACTTTTGTTCTTGGAGATTTATCTCTGTTTCTTGGTGGATTCCAAGATTATCGTGTTTGAGGGTGCTTCGCTTGAAGGCTCTTGTGTGTAGTGCGCTGCTCACGAATTCTATCGATTCCGCGCTGCGTCAGTTGGCATCAGAGCAGGCCATATCCTGTCTTTTGCATCATACTGAAGTATTATGGGGGATCAGGTAACAAAGGTTGGTATCAATGGTGTAACCACCGCTATCGCTTCCCTGGCAACGCAGATTGCAGCGTTGTTTGCCGCTCAACAAGGTCAAAACCCTAATCAAAACTGTCATGGTGAGAGAGACAAGGTTGATCCAAGACGACGTCCTCAAGGGACAGAAAATCGGGACGAAGGGAATTCCAGTTCCAGATCTGATAACGAGGTTATTCATGAAATCGATCTTCGATTGCATCATGCTCGACAACAGGAACAATATTTCCTAGCGTTAGAGGACGAAGAACTCGACGAAGCGGACATGCATGATCGACGTGTGCAGAAATATAAATCAATCAGAGATCTGAATCGAGCAGCAAGGGAGCGAGTGCTTAGGCAGCGACATAGGATGGAAGCCAAATTTTTTGCTGACAAAGCCGATCACTACACTGCCAAAATTTAGAAACTGGAAGCGCGTAGATTTGCAGTCTATGAACGTGCTGAAGAAGAACGTCGGGTTCAGTTCGAGGTTTTGTTGCAGAATAACAAAAATTGTGCTCAAGAAGAACGGCGCGGGGAAAGTCTCCACCGCGTAGAGCCGATTGAAAGGGAAGGTTCAGATTCAAACGGGGAAGAATTAGTTGCAGTCAACTCTGCGAATCAGGATCTACAAATAATGAATGAAAGTTTCAATGGAGAGAAGATTAATAATTATTTTCTGTCCGTGATTGAAGATTCAGTTTCAAAGGCAACAATTCGAGAATCAAATAATGAAGGTTTGGTTATTTATTGTGGAAAATTCGTTTTGCATCGAATTGTGCTTAGGGAGTCGATCTACTCAAAATATTTATTCAAGTGGGACGGAAATTTCCAAACATCGGGGATGAACTCCGGGTCGAGTTCTTTTGAAGAAGAGGTGACTGATGTAGGAGGAATTCCAGCGAAGCAGCGTAGCGAGCGCCCGCCTGAACAAGACCAGGCGCCCGCCTGGAATTAATTTCTAAACGGCTTTTGTTTTTGCCGTGATCGAGCGCCCGCTTGGATTGGGCCAAGCGCCCGCTCGATTGTGCGGCAGAATAGTACCAGTTTCATTTTATTGTTTTACGCCAGGACAATTAGGGTTAGTTTTGGTATTATTTGTTTAGTTTAGGTATTTTATTATACTAGGGTTTGTTAGTTGTTAGTAGTATAAATACTTTAGTTTCATTGTTTTAGGGTTACACATTATTATTCTTATCAATTGAACTTTTGTTCTTGGAGATTTATCTCTGTTTCTTGGTGGATACCAAGATTATCGTGTTTGAGGGTGCTTCGCTTGAAGGCTCTTGTGTGTAGTGCGCTACTCATGAAACTTATCGCTTCCGTGCTGCGTCAAAAAAGGAGGAGAATCAAGAGAGAAGGAGAGGGCCGACAACATGGGGCGACAGAAAGGGGCAACGTGAGAGTTGGGGTCGGCGTTACGGGTGAGACAGTTAAGGGGCGGAGGAATTTAATTCGACTAAAAAGTAAATCGAATAGGGGATAAGCACAAACCTGGATCTGTTTCGCACACACAAACACACACGATTTTGTTGGAGGTGTGTTTAAGGTGAGGCGACGGATTTGAGTAAGAGCATGGCGGCGGCGAGCTTGGCCAAAAACTTGGAGGAGAAGGTGGGTGGCAATGGATGGAATAAGGATGGAGGCGCTGTGAAAAGTCGGGGGGAAAGGGACGATAATCTTTTTTTTAAAAAAAAGATAATGTTATAAACCAAAGGTTATAAGGTTAGGTTTGTAGAATATTAAAGACTAAGGCTTTAATTGTAGAGAGAGAGAGAAAGATGAGTCTTTGAGAAATAATAAGAGGAAGGGCAATGATGATGTCTCGAGAGAGAGAGAGAGAGAGAGAGAGAGAGAGAGAGAGAGAGAGATGAGAAGTTTGCTTTCTCTGGTGTGTTCTTTTCCTCTCAGTTACTGCCTATTTATAGGCTAGAAAAGCATCTTTCTACTTATTATTTATGCATAGTACATTATACTATTTGTACATTACTCATTATAGGGATGGCCAAAACCGGTTCCGGGCCCGGTTCGGAACCGCCGGTTTCGGTTCGGCAAAAGGGTGACCCTTAACCGGCCCGCGCTAACCCCGGATCCGGTTTGGCACAATCCGGTTCCGGTTTGGTCCGGTACCAGTCCGGTCAATAATGAATAAACAAGTTAAAAAATATTGAAAAACAGGATTTTCGGTCCGGTCCGGTTCACCATTTATGTGAACCTTAACCGGCCCTTATCCAAAACGGTTCCGGTTTTCGTGGCGGTTCATGGCGGTTCCGGGCTTCTCAGGTCCGATTTCCCGGTTCCGGTCCGGTTTGGCCATCCCTAACTCATTATACTACAATGTGATACTGTACATTGCTATAGTGTGCTACAGTCCACATAACAATTATTTATAACACTGGAATACCAAAAGTATTTCAACACATTATCATATTTCATAATAGATAAAACTTTTCTTGTTTTAAGTTTATTCATTTTGGATGTTTATATTTGGGTTATTACATTTCCACCTTATTTTACCCCTTTTTTTTGTTTAGTATTTTTATTTTGAAAATTGGGAATGGAATTTTCTGTAAATGATTTTTTTAAAGTTGTCCCTTGTTAGCAATAGTTTTAAAATTAATATATATTACTTTAATAATCTCTTATATTGAATGTTATATATTTTTAAAATTTTTATGTAATAAATAAAATTGATTATCTTGCTTAAAATAATTTATTATTTAAGTTACTTAACCCTTTTTCATGTGTTTGTAAATAAAGTTAACATGATACTGAAGTATTTTTGAATTCTTGGGTGCTCACTGTAAATTTTATAGATGGTCGTTAGGTTTTTCGTTCATTTTGTTAACATCCATCCAAAAATGTTGTACATTGCCACACAGTGTGAACATTAAGTACTAAATCGCCACAAATGGTACTTTATGTGTCACATTGCAACTCGTATGAAACTTAAGGGTACCAATGTGCAATTTGCTCGTGTCACATGGGTAGACATTACCTTGTACAAAAAAAATAATAAAAAATGGGTAGACATTACCTATTCACACATGCAATCATTATATATTGTCTATACACTATTCCCTTTGCCATGTCTCACCACAATTAGACGAGTATGAATATAAAAAACAAGATTTAGGTATCTGAGCCTCTTGTAAGCTTAATGTGAGTGAGATGTAGAATTCATTCTTCCAAGTTCTTATCTACAATGAGCATATTGTTGGCCTCATTTTTGTGGGGTTGCATGTTTTAGGCAGGTTTTCTTGTCTCATTCAAAATTAATTTTGAGTAATTATTTTGGGGGTACTATATTTTCTTGATATTTTGACAAGTTAATTGCGACATTTAATTATTAGGAACAAAGGAAATAGAAACAATATACTTTCTTCGTCTCAGCAGAAGTAGGACTAGAGGAGTGAGCACAATAATTAAGAGAAAATTGGTGTATGTGTGGTAGAAAATGAAGAGAGAGAATGAGTGGGGTAAATAGTAGTTTTCGTTGAATAAATTGAGTGGTGAGAGAATGAGTGAGGTTAAATAGTGGAGTTGGTTAAATATAAATATATTAAAGGGCCGGTCTCCTGTACATCCGTTATACGGCGTATAACGGAGCCGAGCCGCCGAGCCGACCATTATTTTATTTTATTATTATTATTATTTATTTTTTTTGCCACCCCAACTTTTTTTTCTTCAACAAAAGTAACACTTAGTATAACGAAATGTAACACTTTTGTTTTTCAAATGTAACACTTTTTTTGTTTCAAAAATGTACCACAAATTTGATGCAATAGATTAAAAGATAACATAAAGATAGACAACTACATTAATGTAACACTTTTTATAAAGGAATGTAACACTCTTTTTCAAATGTAACACTTTTTTTTTGAATGTAACATTTTTCTCTCTCCCAAAAATAACATAGGATTGACAACTAAACTAATGTTACATTTTATAAAAAATGAATGTAACATTTTTTTCTTCTCAATTGTAACAGTTTATATTCTTAAATGTAACATTATATATGAAATGTAACAATTATTTATTGAGAAAGTAACAATTGAAATGCAAAACCATTTTTTTTTTGGTAAAAAACTGATGTTACTTTTAACAGTAGAAAGTGTTACTTTTTGAAGACGAAATTGTTACATTTATTAGAACAGAGTGTTACTTCTTAGCTGGTGAGCAGTTCAAACTTTTTTTTGTGTAAAAAAATGTATTTCTTTTTTAAAAAAATCAAACCATATCATGACCTATGTAGTTTTTTTCGTCTCGTCGAGACGAACAAAACGGTATTTTTAAATATTTTTTTCGACTTATAAATCTCAAGATATAGCATTTTAAAGTTTTTGGTTTTTTTTTTTAAAGAGGACACGTGACAGCGCGCGGTTGGGTGACCAACGAGTGGCTCACAACGCGCCACGTGTCGCTCTGGTAGTGGCTGAAACGCGGGCGGGCGGTGCGGGTCGGGCCGGGCGGGTTTGGCCCGCCGCACCCCATGCGGCTGATGTATATAGGATTTTGTCTATATTAAAACATTTTCATTTTAGGCAGTCTCAATTATTTTAGGACGGCCTAAAAAAGAAAGAAGTCTTACTTGTTCAACTGTGGTGGGACGGAGGGAGTACTATATTAGGGACCCTAGTACAGCTCAAAAACTAACAAGAATGGTTTTCAAGACATTAGGACAGGACACATGGGCGGCAAGTTTGCATTTCTCCCATGGGCTTAAGTCTTAATTTCTACTTGCATGTGACATTGGAGTAATTTTTTTAATTTTTTTGTATTATTATTATTTTTAATGGAAATCCATCCACCTGCTTTTAAAGGAAATATTTAAGCGGATACTATTTCCGTCCCGTGTCTCCTCATTTATTTGCATAAGAATTAAGAAATGATGAAAGTAATATAAATGTTGTGAGTATGAAAAGTGAGGTAAGAGAGAGAAGGTGGGGCAGAGAATAGTAATTTGATTGGTGTTGTGAGTGTAAAAGTAAAGTATGAGCGACAATGAGTAGGAAGAATAGTAAAGATTCTTTGTCATTTTAAGAGTGAACACTTACTCTGGAACAGAATAAAAAGGAAAGGTGGACCCTCTGGGACGGAGGGAGTATAATTCAAGTTTGTAGACATTTCGTAGTAACTCAATTACCCAGAAAATAGGAGGAGGAAATTGTCAGTCCTCAAGCCATCTTTTATTCAGCAGTGACTTATTGAAGTCTTCGTGCATCTTAACTTGTCATTTGTAATTTATCGATACATATAATCCGATACTGCTGCGCCATCATCTATGAATTATTGGAACATCGTTATCGATTTTCGGACACCAATTTTGACAAGGGTGTGTTTTTGGAGGAAACTAATTACTCCATAAGTTATAAAAAGTCATGTTTTTAACCTTTAAACCCCAAACCTAAAACCTTAAACACTAAACCTTAAACCCTAAATCCTAAACCATATAAAAAACATGACTTTTTATAACTTATGCAGAAACTAGTTTCCCCCAAAATTTTCTCTTTTGACAATTAACGATTTGGAAAATATTGGTTCTTCTGGAACAAGGGCTCATTTGTTTGTGCCTGAATGAATATTGACGGACTTGATAGGTGCAGAAGGGCTGACTTATGATAATTGTTCCGTCTTATGTAAATGTTTTTTCTTGTACGGTTCAAGGTCTTCGTCAACGGGTGTCAAAAAAGTCAACCAACCACTCAGAGAGAGAGAGAGAGAGATGTAAGGGAAGTTAGTCAAATGCGGCTGCTGTAATAACTGGGAGTTGGAATTTGCATGTGCTCCGTTAAGTGGTCGCGATTCCTCGGTGAATGGACATGACATGGTTAATTTACTGTATATAGGTTTCACTTTGTCAAAAGTATCAACCACTGTTAAAAAAAAAAGTGAAAATATAGCAAAATCTTAACCCTCGTTGAAGCGTTAATATAGCATGTAATTCATCTATTATAACATGCAATTAGCTAGCGTAATATAATATGTAACTCATGTTGGAGTTTATTTAGCTACGCATTTCATTTTATTAATATCTCGTTTGTGAATTTAGCATGGAGCGTCTAAGCTCGACCAAATGTTTTTCAAGTGGACAGCCCTACTTCAATGCATGACCTTACAACTGCCTTACTACGTCACGCACCCTTTCTTTTGCATGACAAAGTGTGTGGTTTGTATGAAAGAGTAATGAGAAAATGACTTTTGAGGGAGAGGGGGCCCAATTTGTCATTAGGATAGGTTACAACTCACAAAGTAGGGTAATCCCAATGGGGTATGACCCCCCACCCCCACCCCCACCCCCACCCCACCCTCCTTACTACTAATCTCTCCCAAACATCCTTTGCTAAGTCTCTCCCTACACTCTCACATGCTTTTGTTTCATCTCTCTCCTCTCTCCCTCCTTCACACATCACCCTTAAATACCTCCTCTACCTCTTCAACCCTTCTCCACCACAGTACCTTCACATAATCATCTCTCCCTCTCTCCTCTCTCTCTTTCTCTCTCTCTCTCTCTCTCTCTCAAGGACTATTGATCAAACATGGCTCTTAGGAAATCAAACAAACAAGCTCAAGCACTAGCACTGAAGCAAATCATCAAGAGATTCCCGAGTTTGGGAAAGAACGATAATCATCGTCGTCCACACGACGTACCAAAAGGGCATTTTGTGGTATATGTGGGAGAGAATAGAAGCAGATACATTGTTCCAATAGCATGGTTGGGTCATCCTGAGTTTCAAAGTTTGCTTCAAAGAGCTGAGGAGGAGTTTGGCTTCTGTCATGATATTGGTCTCACTATCCCTTGTGATGAAGTTGACTTCCAATCTTTAATCTCCATCATCAGATAATTGATAATAGCTATTTCGTCCGTCCCAAGAAGACGAAAAAAATGAACATTTATTCTAGAGCGGAGTGAGTAACACATTTATACTTTTCAACTAGCTAGGTGATAGTGTGATTTTTGAACATGTTTCTTATACATTCTTTTGGGAGGAAGGGGAGGGGAATTAGGAGCACTATTTATTGTTGAAATGTTTTTCAGTAGAGGTGTGTTACGTTCTTTGCACCCTTGGAAAAATGTGATATGATGTTATGAACAAAAAGAATTTATAGGGAAATTTTTCCTTTCTTAATCTCTTTCTCCATTTTTTATGTTACACTCTCTCCATGTTTTTGTGGTCATGATCAAGTACCGCGCCATTGCTGTTGCGGGTGATTTTCCGCTACCATTAGCCTCCTCTCTCTGCAGTTAGAAACTTTCACGGTTAAATTGTTTTATGTATTTTATCTCGCTAAATGAAGTGGAATAATCTGAACTATAAAAGTTATGAAACTAAAAAAAATAAAATAATAAAAACAACTGACAGAAGTATATATATTCAAATCATCCAGCAATTTAAGTGCTATTTGAAATGATTTAAAACCCAAATCGTATAGTATTTGTGTTATTCTATTTTATTCTTTTTTGCGTTAAATACATAGAAATTAAACGAGTTTAGTCTGTTTAACAATCAAGGAATCATTTCTGAATACCCGAAAACAAGATTTTCATGTCTAGATATTTTCTTCTTTTTCTTCCAAATTAATTACATATTTATTCGTATGAATTAATTAGTACCTACCACACCAATGCCATGTGTGGCTTAATTAGATGGAGCTCCGTCAACCTCCGTTTATGGATGTTCACTGCATGCACATGGTGGTGGGACTGAGACTAAATCAAAGCCAAGGTGAGCCCGTTTGAGCATCTTCTTTTGTGCCGGGTCGCAGTTTGGGTCCGTGTACAGTTCGATGGCACAAAAGTCAAATTTTTATTACGGAGTATTATAAAATGTGACCCATGCAATAAAAGACCTAACATTTTTTCATATTTCTCGATAAAACATAACGGAAAACCCCCCTATTACTTCTTGCACGCAGATTGTCTCATAAAATGAAAATGATGTGCATTTCTCTATAAATGCCCTTGAACTCACCTTTTAGGTTTTGGACCTGTTTTATTAACGGGATTTATCACATAGTCAGAATGCACATGCTCTGAATGTCCGTCAAATTTTAGGTGAGTTAATTAATGTTTGATTTTGCTCTTACATTATTCAGTCATGGTAAATTAATTTCCGGTCCACGATAACAATAGTACTAGCATTTTAAGGCTATTATTTTATTTTATTTTTTTTAGAAAAAAAGGAAAGTAAAATTGTGATTGAAGTTAAATAAGTTTGATAAAACAAGTTAAATAAATTTGACTAAAAAGTCAAATAGTATAATATTTATTTTGAGGCGCATATAATTATATTACCTTTTTCTTGCTTATATGTCGACATGACTTGTCTTTCACCTTGTGTTGGGGGCACTGCATAAATACCACAAACTTATCCCTCAACATAACTTTACAACCTTCATATTCATGCAAAGACAAATTTTACATGTTCTTGCCGACCTCTACGTCTTAGATAATGTCATTTCTTTCTTTTCCCTCTTGTTTTTTAATTTGGTGCTTAGTCTCTTTTTTTTTTTTCTATGTTAATGTGCTATGTCTGATGATGACTTTACATATGATTCAACATTCAAACCATCCATCAAAAATTACCTATCCAAAAGGTACTTAGTATCAATTTAAAAAAAATTATTGTTGCTTGGACGATTTTCAATCTTATACAGATAATATGAGTTACATTTTATAATTATAATAAGATGAATTAAAATACACACCCCTAAAATTATTGAGTATACTTGTATACCAACTTCTTTAAGAGATGTCATCCAAAAAAAATGTCTAAATTAACCCTTAAACAAGATACTTCCATCTTTTAACTGTAACCCTAGATACTCCATAAAAACATATACCGCTTTTTTTCTGCAACTGATGGGATACATCATCTTGTTCGTCAAACTGTCGGCACCTCTCCTTCGTTCTTCATTAACGTACACATTCTAGTCCATCCACTAAAACATCGAAGGAGAGGATGCTGGCGATATGGGGCACTAGAGAGGTTGATGCGACCGGAGAGAGGGAGCATAGGCCTCAAATTCATAGTGCACCCTCAAACATGAAAGTTGTACTCCATTGGTCCCGAAAAGATTACCCTATTAGCTTTTATAATGAAGTGAACTTTAATTAAATATCAATGTTAATTAATTAATTTCAACAAAATTCAAATGTTGTAATTAAAAATAAATAATTTATTATTACTTTAAAAATTTATTGAAAATATTAAATTGATATTAATATTTGTGTTTGATATTAAAAAAAAACGGCCAAAAAGATATAAATAAATAAAAAAAAAACACAAAAAAAAAAAACAAAAAAAACTGGAGGAGTACCCGAGAAAGGCAGAAATAAAGTGCTCGGAAGCTGAAACTACCACCGGACCACTAGCTCCTTCCGGCCAGCCCCAATGAAGATATTGGGGAGAATATCTCGTCGATTCCTCTGCTTTTCTGTCCTGCTCATTTTACTGGCGGCAGATAGTGCATTTGGAATTAGATTTCCCGATCAGGTCCTCAAAACCGCGGTTTTCTCTCTCGGAAGCTTCTGGAGGTCCGAATCGGTGTTCGGTTGCTTAGATGGAGTTGTGAGGACCACCGTTGGATACTCCGGTGGATCCAAATCCAACCCCGAGTACCGTAGTTTGAGTGATCACGCCGAATCCGTTCAGGTAATCCCATTCTCTCTTTGCGGTTTATTAAATCTACTGCCAAGAGTGTCTAATTTGACGTTTGTGAATCCACTTCACAATTTTTCTTACAAGTATATGATTTATTCTGTTTTTCTAAAACTGTACTACCTCAGTCCCAAAAATAGCCTTGAATTGCCAATAACTGCAACTAGAGTGTCTAAAATCTGGTTTAAATTAGGAAAGCTTACAATGTTGAAGAAGGAAAGGTCCAAGAGTCTGTTAAGAAAGAAGAATTTTTTGTGTATTGTTATGATTGAGTTTATAAAGTATGAGAGTCCATAAAGTATACTGGAAGTTCTGTAAGACAGTGTTAGACCTGCAGTTTGTGGTATGAGGTTACTGAGCCAGGAGGATTCAAATTATGAAGAAAATGAGTGAACCTTACAATGGTAACCGTCAGATAGGTGCTTGATAATTTTGGTTAAGATGAAGCATGACTTGCATTTGATAGGTGGTATTGGTGAACAAGATGCCATAAGAGGAAATCGCTTAAAATGAAGTTGGAAGCAAACCATATATACCAACTTGCTAGTTAGGAAGAGTGATGCTGTCTTTATCAACAAACCAAAAGCCAACATGGACAACGATAGTTAAGGACATGATGGCTAGAGATTTGAGAAATTGCTTGGAGCTACCCCTAATAATTAAACCATAGCTCCATTGAGTTGAGTTGCGATTAAGGGACAGTGATTGATTTGGTTTCATGAAGTTGAAACCTGATAGAAGGATTACTGAAAGTTGATACTCATTTCAAAATACAGTGTCTCTCTAAACCTACCTTAGGTTTTTCTGCTTTTGTAAAATGTCCAAGGGGAGGAGGATAATTTGCTTACCCATACAGCTTGTTTGGCTGGTATGAGAAAGATCATTTGAGCAATTAATTTAACCAGAAGAAAAAAGGCAGTCTTGCACATTAAAGGTGACATATTAAAGTCGAGACAAGAGGAAATCAGTTTTAGTCTTTAGATGTTTCATCCCCATGCAGACTGCAGAGCACCAATCATTCTGTGTGGAAGAGATATAGGATAATAAAGAAGAAAAACAGTAATTGTTCAAATGATCATCTCATATTGATTTATGGAGGTATTCCTTGGAGAACACATAAATTGGTTAGGGCGAGTTTCTGATCTCAATTGGTATGCAGGTATAGAATCTGGTTATTGGTCACTACTGTTTGGTCCTCTAAAGATTATTTTGTAGTACGAATCTAATTACTGAAAATTTTAAATAGTTTTCCACTTTTCGCAATGTTGAGAAATCACAATTCTTAATCAGGAGGTAGTAATAGTATACAGTTTCCTAGAACGACCTAGAGTTCTTTTTAAAAGATAATTATATTCTTTTGTTGGAAATCTTTCTGATGTTTTCCTGGGAGGAAATATTCTGTTAAAGTAGTTCCTAAAAGGAAACTAGGGACGTCTTTGTATATATTCTCTCAGTTATATATTCTCTAGGTCCCAAAGAAACTCCCCCATTTGACAAATCAATGTTTCACAAACTATGCTACTTGCTTGTACCTTGTTAAAACTTAAAAGTACCTCCTAAAGGAAACTATGGCAGTTCTTTTTCTTTTTGATAAAGAGGAAATTATTTGGAGTAGTATTGTTGCTCAAAAATAAATAAATAAAATTAGAAAATATGCCTAAGCAATAGAAATCATGCTCATCTTGTTAAGCATCACACTGACCATAAGGAGACTGAAAATAATTTTCACACACTAGCCCTTGAAGGAAGCACGTATGGGTGGGTGTGCATGTGTTAGGTACCAATACAATTTGGGGCCCAAGTTCTGTTTCGTGGACCTTTACTTGACCTAATAATAGAGCACTGCGGTCCACTTTTATGACCCTTGTCCAGAAAGGAACACAAAAAATTATCATTGTACCCTTTTCTCCTGATAACAAACTAAACATATTTTAGAGATTGATCAATAACAGTTTAGACTAACTAAACAGAAAGTAGGATTGAAGTAAGACTACAACTTTATATAGTGCGGCAGTTTTTGAGTGTCAGCGAACTCCAACGAATTGTATCTTCATGATTTATCATCTTTGCGCCTTCATAGTCTACAATAAAACGTCTTATCTGTTTCATTATCAACCTCTAAAAAGTCTGCCCCCTATTCGTTGTAAGTGGAAGGAAATTTTTGTCATAGTCTTTTATGAACTCTCTGCAGAATGAATATGATCCTAGGCTGATTAATTTCAGGCAACTTTTGGAGGTCTTCTGGTCTAGCCATGATTCCAGGCAAGTATTTGGACAAGGGCCTGATGTGGGTAATCAGTACAGGTAATCTTCTGTGTCTTTGTGTAAGCGTTTTAGATGTCAAACGGGTTGTTTGGTTAATGAAACTTTTTACATAAACAGGTCTATTATCTTTACTAATGGGACTGAGGAGTCGAGATTGGCTGCTGTCAGCAAAGAAAGAGAGCAAACCAGGTCACGAGGTAGCATTGTAACCACACAAATTCAACAACTTGGACCATTTTATCCCGCGGAGCCTGAACATCAGGTTAGTTTTTCTTGATTGGTCTGCTTGAAATTGTTATATTTCAAAAGGGAATCATTCAATAATGTTGAACAGAGTCAGTTTTTTGTATTGGCTTGTAGAAGTGAAGTATCTGCAGTATCCCTAAGTAGTTGTACTCAGACTTGTCAAAGGCGTCGCCCGCCTCGCCTTTTTGGTCGCCTCTCAAGGTTATCGCCTCTCCGCATAAAGGCAGGCGCGTGGTAGCCTTTTTAGGTGAGGCGTCGCCTTTGTGGGTGAGGCGAGAGGCGTGCGAGGCGTCGCCTTGTGAGCAAGGCGTGATTAATGAAACCACGACGTTTTTTCTCTCTCGTTTTTAATTGATTGCCCTAGTCTAGCCCACCAATCGACTAAATCGACAAATCCAGAAGTCGAGACGAGGCGAGAAAGGGACAAGAGGAAAGAAAGGGTCGGCGAACCAAATCGATCGTTCAGACGATCGATTGACTCTAACGAACGCGATGGCGGCGATGAGAGGCGACGTCTACCAGACAGCGGCAACGAGGCAAGTTCGACGAGTTTCAGATAATATTTGTCTACTTTTCTCCTCTTTTGCGTTCTTACTGCGTCGTTTTTGGTTTTGGGTAGAAGATATATTACACTTGGCTCCCCTCCCCGTCCCCCTGATCTTTTCAAACTTTCATTTGGCTTATTTCTTATTAAGTCCCTATCATTAACATGATTTACCAAATCTTTTTATATGTTGCGTGTGTATATACATTTTTCAATTATTTTTTCCTATTTTTCCACCTTGCTCGCCTTTTTGGCGCCCGCCTCTCGCCTCGCCTTTCGCCTCTCTCAGGTACCTTTCGCCCGCCTCTCGCCTTTCGCCTTTGACAAATATGGTTGTACTACTTCCATCCCAAAAAATGTCCAAATTTGCTCTTGAACAAGAATAAACGTGTACATTGATTTTGGGACGGAAGTAGTAACTTAAAACCTCAGATTGTCAAGGAAGTATTCAAATGGAATGATAATCAACAACTAGGTTCGTATACTATATCAACCAGAACCATTGAATCATGCAGTGGAACTGCATAACATATTGAGAGACAAAAGAGAAAGCGTGTAGTAGCCTTTTTGTTTCTTCTGATTAGAATCTTATCCATGTTTTGCATGTGTACTTCACTTATTTGCTCATAAACTACATTAAAGTAGAAATGTATCTTGTTAGTTTGATATACAACAACAAAAAAGCTTAGTCCCAAAATGATTTGAGGTCCGCTAACATCAATAGTCAAAGAAAAGGTTTTTTTTTTTAGTTTTTTTTAGTTTTTTTTTTTTTTTTTTGATTTTTTTTTAAAGAAAACTAAAAAACTAGAAGAACAAAAAACTAAAACTAAGTGACTCTCTCACCCTTTCTCGGAATAATAGCTACTATTTATAGGGAGATGAGAGAAGAGACGCACATACAAACACAGATGCGTTTTACTTTTTCTATCTCTATTTTGCGTTCGTTTGGGCTGGGTTCTTCAACAGGCTTATCCCAATTCAATTCAATTCAATGTGTCGCCAAATCTAACAAAATCCCTAACCTTCATGGAAATACATTTCGCATTGGGAAATTGGGGTATGGAACCGCTGCACCGAAAATCCCTGCACCGCTGCACCGGATGAAAGTTACACAACATATGTAAAACTTTTTTAATACAATGTTTTTAGTGCACTACACATGTAAAAACATCTGAATTCAGATAGCTCCTGAAAAACGTTTTTACATTTCAAGTACCGTTTTTACTTTAAGTAGAACAGATTTTACAAAACGTTGTGCAACTTTCACTTCGGTGCAGCTAACTGCTCGGTGCAGCAGTTCGAAATCCGGGAAATTGTGAATATATATTTTGCCCTGAGATAGTCTCATTTTAATTTTTATAGTCAAAAAAATTAATTTTGACCAACTATTAATGACGATTTAATCATTCTAATGAAATTTTAAAATTTTTAATCGATAAATCATTAAGTGATTTATCAATAACAATTTATAGAATTTCATTGTGATTAATAAATTGACAAATGTTTGGTCAAAGTTTATTATTGTTGACCGTAAAAAATCAAAATGAGACTATCTTTCTGGGGCGGTGGTGGTGGTGACTACAGCAAAATAAAATGATGAATATACATCAATTCGTATGAATGACACATGTCTATTTTCTATAAAATTAAAAAAGAAAAAAAATCGTTAGTTTTTATATCAAATTGCAACAAGTCGTAAAATTTGAAAATAAGATTGCCAATTTTACACTCTTCATAACCAAATTGCGAAGTTGATAATAATTCAAATAACCAACTGCAATCTGCTTATTTTTTATTGAAGTGAATGAGGTATTGAGTTCCCAATCTTTTATACCACACAGCAACACAATGTCAAACTCAGATAACCAAATTGTTGAAAATCAAATTCAGGAACCAATTGAAACACTGTGTAAACTCAGGTAATTAAATTGCAATTTTTCCATCAAAATAGCTGGAACTATAATATCCTTAGTCTCAATTTTCACTGTTTTTGTTGTTGCTACGAAGAAAAAAATTTGTGCAGTAATTTTAGGTTAGTTCATCACACTAACAACAGTACAATCAATAATATATATTAGATTTTCATTAGATTTTTTTTTTTGACAAGCTAGTTACATTTCATTCATTCAAAGCAATTGCCATCGTGTTACAAACTCCTATTAAGTCTATTACAGATCTATTGCCTAGTCTAGTACGATTCCTTATTGGAGTTTCACCATGTTAGAACGAACGTATTACATCGAATGAAACTGCGTCTTCAGAAATCTCTGATAGACGTCCCGCGCCATCTGGTGGTCTCTTCCCATAGACGTCCCGCGCCATCTGGTAGTCCTCTTGCCATAGACGTCCCGTGCCATCTGAATGATCACGTGCAGAAGCCCCCAGCCGCCCTTAGAGGGACAATTGATAAAGGTTCTCCACTTTGCTCCCAAAGGGAGTCGAACTTGTGAGCTCCACCTAAGTGGAAGCCTTACGCGCACACCTAGATACCATTGGGCCAAGAGGCCCTTGGTCCATTAGAATAATTAAATCAAGCTAAAATTATTGCTCAAAATTCGTTTGTAGTCATGAAGAAAAAAGTGGAAAAAATCATTTTAAAACGGAGAAAGTAACTACGGGTAGACATGGCCAAATACGCTTCTGGGTATGGGTCCCACGGGTACGGGTCCCTAAACGGAGGAACCGTAACCGAACCGTGATATGAACGGATACGGGTACGGCTCTTGCACGGGTCCTACGGCTCCGGGTCCGACAACTCCTTCCTTTTTATTACTCCTTCCGATTTCATGGGTCACCACGGGTCCGGATACCGGTTGGCCATGTCTAATTACGGCTACGGGTATGTCAAATCCATCGTCATCGTATTCCTTTTCTTCCCCAGACCCTTCAATTAGTAATTAGTCCCTTCAATTGATCTCTTACAATTATTTGTAATCTCAACCAATAATTGTAAGAGATCTTAATCATATTAATTTGTATTTTTTTGTGTCTTTAATAAATAAGTAGATTGGTGTGGTCAGTAACATCTATGGAGGAGATCGTACCTCACATTATCAATTTTGACAACGTTCAAGTGCCAATCAATCGCTTGTTCGCTTAAGAAATAATTTGGTCTTCACCATTTTTCAGATCTTTATGTGTTTGCTTTACGTTTCATTATATTGTATGTTTTCTTTCCTTTGTCGAGAACTTTGTCATCTCTCATTCGTCGAGACCTTTGTCATCTCTCATGTGTCGAGGGCCTTTGTATTCTCTTCATTTTGTTGAGAGTCTTTGTTTATTTTATGTACTTGTTGTGATGCTTGAGATGTGGACACTTATTGCCTACCAAAATGTGTTATTTTTTCATGTACATAGAGCCAAATTCTTACCATGTGGAGATTTTTTGAAGTCCGATGTTGGTCCGTGTACAAGTTTCGCTTGGAGAAGCATTTGTGCGTCACATATCATTGTACATAACGACATTTATTGGAGATTTGGTTTAGGGTTGTATTGGGTATGCTTATTTCTTAACCCTCCTAAGTATGTTAGATTTATTGATACCATCACCTATTTGTATTTTAAGACCCTATGTAAGAAGTTTAGTAACTCCAATTTTTTAGCTTGGTCCATTTTGTAGTATAGGCTTAGAATATAGGGCTTGGACCGAAAAAGAACTGAGGAATTGCTAAGCAGGACATTGCTCACTGTGCAGGACAACTCTGCGCAGATCTTCTCTGCACAGGACATCCATGCGCAACACTCAGTCCTCGTGCTTAACTTTCAGTTTTTCAGATACTAACTTAGAAAGCGTGAAGATGATGTACGCTTATAAAAAGCCGAAGTACTGAGATGTGCAGAAACGACAAAACAAGCACACTCGTTTGTTGACATTTCCTTTGCTTTTAAGTCTGCATCTCAGAGATCTACGTTGTTGCTTATTTGTCATTGTTTCAATTATTTGGACAACAAACTTCTCCCTCCGTCCCATAATGAGAGTCCCATTTGACTATTCAAACATATTAACAACATATTTTCATTTTCATTACTACCCTTAAACTCTTTCTTTCAGCAACTGTGCATTACTCAATAGATTCATCACAAGGTTAAGTTTGGAAGTTCAATCATTTTAACACTTCAGTTTTAGTAATAGGACTATCTTTTTGGGACAAACGTAAATGGAAAGAGAGTATCATTTTGGGACGGAGGGAGTATTTCTGAGTTGATGGTCTTGAATTTACTGGTTCAGAGTGCTATTTTGTAGATGTAAGGTATAGCTGTAGCAAGTGAACAAGCGACATGTAGAAAGGGTGAAACCCCCATCCCTTAGGAGCGTAATTATAGTTATCATACTCCATAGATCTTTTGTACTTTCCGTGTCGTCCTACATTTGGTCTCCCTAGACATGTATTAATTCAATCTTTTATCAATAACGCACAATTGGTGATCATATTAGGATGATTAATTGCATCATTCAGCCAAGCAGTTTCTCTTAATTTTGCCTGTTATGGGGTTACTTTTTGACTAGACATTTTTAAGGTCCCCAAAGACAAAGGAACATTTGTGGTATGAACATATGACATATCAAGGCAAAGGTCAAGGTGAACCCATTTTAACCTGGTCATAGGATAAGATTGATTATTAGGAATGCGGTGTTACACTATTATATACTCCCTCCGTCCCAAAATGATCTTCGCGCTTGACTATTCGAACTTTTTAAGAATATGAAGACTTGCTTCACTAGCCATGCTTTGTTTAGGCACTTTTAAGCTTAAATTGTGGAAATGTGAAGAACTTTTTGGGACAAGAAGAAATGGCAAATGAGAAGATCATTTTGGGACGGAGGGAGTACTAAATTACATTGATAAATAGCAATTTAATGGGAATTTGAATGCTGACTTTGGTGATTCTGCAAGAATTACCAGAATTTTGTTGTCTCTAATTCGGCCAATGGAGTTATGCAATTAATGTTTGACCATGTTTTATTATGTAAAAACATTAAAACAATAATAACAAAACAAAAACCAAAAGTTATCCGCCCTCTGTCCCGTTGGAAGAGTAACAATTCCCCAAACACGCATATTAAGAAAATGTGTTAAATAATCTGTAGATTTCCCCTCAAAAGTTATGAATTAAAACTACTAACTTTTAAATTCAAACTAGCAGAAAAAAGAAGGTTAGTTAACCCAATACCTGCAAAGGATTTTCTTAAGAATAAATAACAGGACGGCCCCAAAAGATTACCCTGTAATGGGACTCTAGAGTGTATGTTCAGTGTCATCCACAATACTTTAATGTGTAACATCAACATTAGCTAAAACCATTCAACTATCCACATTATTTCGTGTTACAAATGTGTGCGCGTTTGGTATTCGGTAGCTAGGACAAGATAGGATCGTTAGTTTGCTATAAAAATAAAGGGCCAATTGCAATTTAGTTACCTGAATTTTACAATTTTTTGCAACTTGTTGTTTAATTTGTCAAAGTTGCGATACGGTTCCTCAGATTGTTGAACCGGAGCAACTGGGTGTAAAAGTCGTTAGCCAGTTAAGAAACTAACGAAATGAGCACCATTTGCGAAACATGGGAGTTTTAACAAGGGTAAATATGTCATTTCCAGTCGAAAGAAATCTCACTTGCTATTATTTAAGTGTTAAAAACCATAAACAAGGATGATTGAATTGACATTATTAGTTGGTCAACGTGTTGACCAAAAAAATAACAATCAAATGTGACCAATATAAATGAGACGGAGGGAGTATAACCTTTTAAATATAACATTTAGGTATTTTTTTTAGAGTTCATATTCTTGTGAATATTCTAGTATTTCATTGAGAATCTCATTTTGGTAAATTGCTTTTGTCTTAATTATATGTATGCTTAATAATATAGTATATTGTTATGCTAAGAAGAGAAAGTAGATTGGTAGTTTAGTGGTTAAGGCGTACTCTGTGTTTTAAATTATTTGGCCTTGCGTTCGACTTACGGGCTCTACATATATATATATACCTACCTTGGCATTATTTTTTTAACATCATGGATTTAGTGAGTGGTTGTTGAGACATATAACTGACTAATCTAGCATTAAATGTTATCAATGATGACATGTTAACAAATCCTAGTTGCTCAACCACTTCCTTTCAAGTTTTTTGGGGGTACACTCAAGCCCAATCAACATCCTGCCATACTTGTGGGAATGGTGGTTTCAAGTTGTCTTTTTCATCACTTTTTAGTTTTTCGGTTTGTTTAGGCGATCAGATTGAATATTTTATACGTTTTTTTTGTGCTTAATGTCCTATCAGTGATCTAACGTCTATCTATGCATGAATGATGATATCATGATTCTGTTTGTTATATTTCATAATTGTTTCTTCAATGGTGACATGTAAGGTAACACAAAATACTAGCGTGTGTTTAGAACATGAAATTATGTAATTACATTTTGTGTCAAAAAAACTGCCACACTTTCTATAGGTTAAACATTTTTAAGAATGTAACTTCAATTATGTATATTTCTTGACATTGTCTTAAGCTTGTAATTTTCACTTCTCTTTGTTTTTTTCATTTTATTGGTTGGGCGTATTACACCTGTCTTAAAAAAATAGTCTCGTTTTGATTTTGTTGATCAATTCACACATAATATAACTATATTGTTTGGGTCAACCCTTGTTAAGCAGTTAGGAAATGCCAACCATAAATGTTATTTTCCCTCCCCAGCTCAAAAACCTTTTTTTTTTTTTTTTTTTAAAGCATTTGGCCATTTATAAGGCTCTTAACACTATTTATCTTCACACCAATCCCAAATAGATAAATCAAGAAACAAAACAAATAAGTTCAATTTTCAGCCTTTTTTTCTTGAGCAGTCATGGGGGACTGGGGCTTTTTGAGCAACCTTTCCATAACCTAAATGGGGTTTCTTCACTGAAACTAAGATCTTTGTTTTTGCTGCCTCCTTTGTATTTTTGCCTGATGCTTTGGTCCCTTGCTTTGGGTGAACAAGTGTCTTGGGAATGACCGGCTGGGTCACGACCCGTGTTTCCCACGCTATCCACCGCTCCGTCCAGCTCCAACCCCAACTTTCTTTCCCGAGGTCATAATAAGCTTGACCGAAATACCGATTCGTGTTGGCTTTCCATTGATGGGAGAAGGCATAGGCCATGGCACGTTCGCGTTTGACTGTGGCTTCTTCTCGATGTTGAATCCTTGACAAAATTTCTTCCATTGTTTCAGATCCGCCACACCACTCTACCTCTAGCTCACGAAGCTTAGCATCGGCTTTTAATTGATTTTGCAGTTTCTTTTGACGCATTCGACCTTCTGTGACCATGCATATCCTGCGAGCTCTGCCTGAATTTTGCTCCAAAAGTGTATATGGTCGAGAGTGGCTGATACTTGCTTTGTCACATCTTGAGCCTCGATTAAGCCCTTAAATCTTACTGTTCCTTTTAGTCTACGTAATGCTTTCCGTGCCATATAGGCGCGAAATGCGGTCTGAATCCGTGTCGCAGCAATGCCCTTGATTGGAATGCTATGGCGACGTGCTTTCCTACCAAAAGCAAAGATTGAAAAACAACTCGACCTCGACTTGGAGCCATATGATCTTTTAGGATCCAAACTTTTCTTGAGTTGTTTGAGGCTGTCGTTCTTCTTGTTCCTTTTCCCAAATATAGTCTTGAGCCATTCACAAGACCCCATTTACAAAGGATCCGAACACCAAACACAGTGTAAAGTCTAGCAGAAACCTAACTCAAAGTTATCTCATGCAGCCATGCTGCATTGAACTTGTCAGATAATGCTACAACCTTAAACGACGAAACAGAAACATAGTTTATCAAATTAACGGTTACAACATCTATCTATCTATATATATATATATATATACACACACACATATATATATATACATATATATATATATATATATATATATATATATACCTGATCGAATTGTAAGCCAAAATTTAAAATTAAGGAAGTGGGTACCTGAGAAAATCCCCCAGCTCAAAAAAAAAAAAAGGTTGTTACCATTAGGTATGCATTTTATTGCTAGCAGTATTGGTGTCTATCTATGTGTGCACATATGCAAAATTAGGGCATTATGATTTTTTAAAATTTTATTTTGATAACAAAATCACTGTGTATGGTTATTGGCGTTGACTGTTGTATCATGGATTTAGTGAGTGGTTGTTGAGACATGTAACTGACTAATCTAGCATTAAATGTTATTTTCCCTCCCCAGCTCAAAAAGGTTGTTGCTTTGTTCTTTGCTTATGAAAATTATCGTTATTATGTCCAAAGCGTGATTCCTTTTATTTTTTGTATCATTTTTTACTGTTTTTATTTTTTCGTTATGTAAATTATTTTTGACCCCCTCACTATGAATTGTAGATGCCCAGTCCGCCGCTCTCAACTATTGGACGGTAAATGGGGTCAAGGGGAAATGGAAGATCAGTGACATGGTTGATCCCATGGACGTCACTATTCTTCATTTTGACCCTCTGTTGACTAATCACGTCCGCTCTCATAACATAAAAAACGAGCATTTCCTTAAGTCTTTCGTCTTTGATCCAACTCAAGACGGGACAAAGGGAAATTTGTTGCTGGAGATTTTTTACCAGACATGTGTGGAGTGGAAGCTTAGTCAACCGCAAGGGTTGACCAGGGAGCGTACCCCAATCAACTATGCTGCGGTTAATCCATATTATCTTGAAGTTATAAAGTGCCTGGTTAAAGGTCTCCACAACCTTCACCAAGAGGGCCTGTGCATGAACGGACCATATAATGAAAATCATATTGTATTTGTGGGAAGTTATCCCAGATTCATGCTGGCAACTGGAGTGAAAAGAATGAGTCCAATTGGTGTTCGCAGCGACTACAAATGTCTCGTGGACATTATAAAAAGGTTTCTGCTGCCTTTGCCAAGGGGAATTCCTTCTTGGCCGGTTGATATGGAGGAGTTTTTCAGTTTGACCAACGAACCTGAGTGCGTATTTACTAGAGTTTTTTGTTTCATAAATTGCATTCTTTTTTCTTTTTTAATTATTCTAGAATGTGATTTTTTAGGAAATTTGAAGGACTCTTGGCTGACCATTGTGGATTAGCAGCTCCATTGAAGAAGATAGACTTTATCTTCAACTTTCACAACGACCACGATCTGATATTTGACAGATTAGGGCTGCCTTCGGATGTGTTTAAAGGGATATTGAATGCTCGAGCAGTTGAACTACAGAAATGGCACTCCAAAGTTACGAAAATGAAGAAAAGGAAGAGGTTGCATCCACTGTACCTCACTTTTAAACGTAGAACGTATCAACAGGAAGTAACGAGTCTCTACAGGTTCCTAGCGAACTGTAGGAGACATCTCCGGGATGTAAGCTTATGGTTCATAAAGTTTTATAGTTATTTTGTTTTAAATACTCCCTTTGCTTCTAAATGAGTGTCCATTTTCAAGAAATCTTGAAAATGAAAGTTGGACACTAACAGAGTTAGTAGATGTTACTCCCTCCATCCCAAAACAACTTGCACCATTTTGACCAAAATGGTCAACTTAAGTGTAATTTGACCAAGACTTTATAAAAAATAAATGATGATCTTAATAAAAAAAAAAAAATTGTTATTAACTCACCATCAAACAATTTTTAGATTTTTATTTGAACCATTAAATCTTTGACAAAGTGGAAGTCAAACTGTTACTAATTTGACCAATTTTGGTTTAACTGTGCAATTGTTTTGGGATAGAGTAGTATTGACTTTTGTTTTTGTTTTTGAACTTACAGGAAAAGTAGGAACTTGGAGTTTGTGGAAGACATTCACGCGTACATAGATCAGATCTTTCCGAAGGCCGCTTCCATTCTCCAAAAACTATTGTATAAGTGGTCTCCGGTTGGCATTCTCCCAATTTGCGAAGTATGTTGTATAGTTCATTTTTTATATAATTGTAAAGTCTATTTAAATATAAATCTTAAATTAATATTTGTATTTTTTATAAAAAAAATCTTTAATTAGAGCTTGGGTGGATATGGTGCGAGGTAATCGGAACAATCAATAGTAATGAATCGATGATAATGAAGAAAATAAGGACGGGCGGGGGCTTCATCTAGATCGAGGAGGAGGAGGAAGCAGGTACTTGTACTGTCTTTACTTTTCTCAAGCATCAAGATATTAGTACTCAACTAGTTAGTAACCCGTCGATACTCGACGGCCATAGTAGAACTTATTGATAATATAAGGGAAAGTCACTACATCACAAATTTTTTGTTCCTAAACCAATCTTTCATTAGGAGTACTATGCGATCAGTGTTGTAAGAGAAATTGATTGATTCATTAACTCTCTTATGTTCACCGTCTCAATCTCTGATGATTCATCCATCTTTCCTGCAACTAATATCATTATTTAAATTACTTTCAAATCTTCATCCTTTTTAATTGAATGATGACATTTATGTAAATTGGTTATGAACCAATACTTTTACTTTTGTTCATGAATTTGCTTCTAAATATGCTATAAAATGTGTTTAAATGACATATATAAAAATATATTATGTATTTGTTGGAACAAATAATCATTTATATTAATTAGTGGGTAACACGTGCACTGCACGAAAAACTAATTTACCTTTTCTAATATCTTTTGTTTCTTTTATATTTTTATTTAATAGTATTAGTTAAACTTAAATCATAATAATTGTATAATTTTTAACTATAATAGATAACTATAATAGTTAATTATTAATAGTTAAATATAATTGTTAAAATAAATAGTTAACTATTAATAGTTAAATATAATAATTTACTATTTTTAGTGAAATACAATAGTTAAATATAATAATAACTATTATAGTTAATTATTATAGTAACTATTACTATTATAAGTATAAGTTAAAATTACTTTCAAATCTTCGTACTTTTTAATTGAATGATGACGTTTATATAATTTGGTTATGAACCAATACTTTTACTTTTGTTCATGAATTTGCTTCTAAATATGCTATAAAATGTGTTTAAATGACAAATGTAAAAATATATTATGTATTTGTTGGAACAAATAATCATTTATATTAATTAGTGGGTAACCCATGCACTGCACGGAAAACTAATTTACCAATTCTAATATCTTTTGTTTCTTTTTTATTTTTATTTAATACTATTAGTTAAATTTAAATCATAATAATTGTATAATTTTAACTATAATAGTTAATTATTAATGGTTAAATATAATTGTTAAAATAAATAGTTAACTATTAATAGTTAAATATAATAGTTAACTATTTTTAGTGAAATATAATAGTAACTATTATAGTTAATTATTATAGTAACTATTACTATTATAAGTATAAGTTAAAATTACTTTCAAATCTTCGTACTTTTTAATTGAATGATGACGTTTATGTAATTTAGTTATGAACCAATACTTTTACGTTTGTTCATGAATTTGCTTCTAAATATGCTATAAAATGTGTTTAAATGACATATGTAAAAATATATTATGTATTTGTTGGAACAAATAATCATTTATATTAATTAGTGGGTAACACGTGCACTGTACGAAAAACTAATTTACCAATTCTAATATCTTTTGTTTATTTTTTATTTTTATTTAATAGTATTAGTTAAACTTAAATCGTAATAATTGTATAATTTTTAACTATAATAGATAATTATAATAGTTAATTATTAATAGTTAAATATAATTGTTAAAATAAATAGTTAACTATTAATAGTTAAATATAATAGTTAACTATTTTTAGTGAAATATAATAGTAACTATTATAGTTAATTATTATAGTAACTATTACTATTTTAAGTATAAGTTAACTATAATAGTAACTATTATAGTTATCTATTATAGTAACTAATATTATTATAAGAAATAGTTAACTATTGTAGTAACTATTACTATTATAAGTATTATTTTTTATAATAGTTAAATATAATATTTACCCTATATAGTAACTAATACTATTATCTAATACTATTAGCTAATTGATTTTTTTTTTTGAAAAATCACTTATTTATTAGGGTGGAATTGATGTGGCATCACCAAATGCTTCCTTTCCCCATGACTTGTCCACATGTCAACACCATGGCTCTCTTCACCAACTTTGATATATATATATATATATATATATATAATTCTGTATCAATTGACAATTTCTTTTATCCAAATTAAAAAGAGACACAATTTAAAAAATAAAGGTCCTAACTGAAAATTTGGCCTTTGCCCCTGAATCCAACAAAAACGGTTGTTTTAGCCTTGGTGTTTCAAGCCTATTTTTATGTGCTATTTAATGAATTCTTCATTTGTATTGAATCTTTGTCTAACTTATATTTTGTTTTAGAAAGTTAGTATCTTTTTTCGTTGTTACCACAAATGAACTTTGAGCATAATTTAGGCTATTTTAATTATCTTAATGTGAATCTAAATTTATATTGGTAATATTTACAATGATATGTTAATACGAAATTGTAAATTTTTATTAGGATAATTAAAAATAACATAAATTTTTACTCAAAGTTCATTCGTAATAACAATGAAAAAAAAAGATTAAATTTCCGAGAGACAGAGTGAGTATATTAGGCTCCGTTTGTTTGGTTCCCTATTTTCCAGTGTTTGTTAAGCACCGAAAAATGGGGAAATATTTTTCGGAAAATGATTTTCCCACTTTTTTAAATAAAACGACTTACGGATTTCTCCTCCGTAAGTCATTTTTCGGAAACTGTTAACTCCCTCACTCACACACCCAACTCCCCATACAACTTCACGCTAACCCCACCACCCCCACCCACCCACCTCCCCCTAAAAAAAAACACTTTTTTTTACTTATTTTGAAATTATCTTTTAACACCTCCTCCTCCACTCGCCCCCTCCCTTACCCTTCACCCCATCCACCCCCCCAAAAAAAAAAAATATTTTTTTACTCTTTAAAATTATTTTCTAACAACTCCACCACCCGCGCTCCCTACCGCCATTCCACCACCCACCCCCTCCCAAAAAAAAAAAAGAAAGAAAGAAAGAAAGAAAACTTTTTTTCTCTCATATTAAAACTATTTTTTAACACTTCCCCCACCCACTGCCCCTATCCCCCCCACCCTACCCCTGCCCCTTACCCCCCAACACGTTGAACCCCACCCCTTACCCCCCCACCACACGTTGAACCTACCATCTTCTCCTTCCTTCCCCATCAATTTTTTTCTCATATGAAAATATTATTCGGAAAACATTTTTCTTACATTTACCAAATAACCGAAAACATGTTTATGTCATTTTCTGAAAGTCATTTTACACAAAACAAACGGAGCCTTAGTATAAGAAAATACAATTGCATATATGTGTTTAAAATGCGTATTAAATTAATTAATTAATTAATTATAATATTGAAAGAGTATATCTTTGTTATAATAAATAACTTGATTAACACAATTTTAAAGTGTGTGAATGAGTTTTACCATTCACTTGTGGTACACAACTGATACACAAAAAGTGATACAGATGATTTTTTTCTTCTTTCTTGGAGTTGGATAGTAGAAATTTCTCAAGCAAAAGTTTAGGATGCTTTTACAATGGGAGGCTTATTGCTCTTCTCAATTGCTTTAATATCAATCACTCTATCGGTTGTTGCCATTGCCTTTAATTAAATAGAAAAATATATGTGTGTGTGTGTGTGTCAGAAGGTATAATTGAGGCACCAAATGATAAACTAATATAGCAAAAGTATTGAATTTGACATTTAACTTATATAGTTTTTGTACCGTGGTTAATGATTACATAATCTAATGCACATAAGTCATTATTTACATTTAATTCACTTTACTTGTAAATATATACATGAATAAAATATATATATATTGACTTAAAATATAAATGTTGCAGCAGTGGAAACTCCATAAACTGTAATACTCCGTAAACTAATAACTTCAGGAAGTTTTGGTTTATCTTTTCATCCGTTTTGTCCATTGTCACTTAATTTATTTAAAATTTGTTATTATTTATGTTCTAAAATAATCTAATTTGTGCATATTTGACTTTAAGATTAATTTAGTAAGAGTGGGCAAGAAGTAATTAAGGAAAACAAAAAAGTAATTTTTTAAAACATGTATATCAAATTTCTTTTTTAAAAAAATAAGACATATTTCAGGCACCATCTTTTTGCATTCACACATTAAAGGTGATGTAAATCGAAATTCTTTATACATGTTATACGGTAGGAATTTATTTAAGTGAGAAGTCATTTAATTATGAATATATTCTCACCACTATAATACCTTTTTTCTCTCAAAATAAATGTTCATTTTAGCATTTCTAAATAAACGATCTTTTTTGATAAAATTATACTAAAATTTCTTAATTAATAATAATGTTATTTGGTGTCATCAAACGTATATATGTAAACAAAATATCTAAATATCAACTTTTTATTAAAAATTTCTAAAAAATAAAAAATGAACTTTTAATTTAAGATGGCAAAACTACAATAATATAATTGGACCATTAAGAATATGAAAATAAATAATCTAAACAAAAGTATTGAACTGAATCATGACTTACAGGTGAAATGTCATTTGGTCTTGCAAACCAACTAAATAACCTAGGTTTAATTAAACTCATATACTCCATTCAGACAGCGACAAACTGAAACATTTGACTTTTACTATATACGTCATACTTCTTAAATTAATAGTCTCCTAACTTATTGACCATTTTAATATTAATTACATATTATATTTTCGACATTTAATTATTTTGAAATTTAAATTTTAAAAATGAGATTGAATTTTTGAAAAACAAATAAAAAGTGATATGATTGTAGAATTATGCAGTCTCTTTTGCTTTATTTATGAAATGCCAGCAATCAATAATAATATTCTTATTAGCTCAAATAATACCAAAATTACTGGCTTAAATTAGGGAAAATTTGACTTTGGGGTTTGTTTTAGGACAATAATTAAAACTGTGAACTTAATTTTAGTAAGAGTAAGGAAGAGATTTTTTTTTTTTTTTTTTTTTTTTTAATTCTCCAAATGCCATATTTGGTGGTATTTTTATTTAAGGTAATAAATAATCCAGCTGATATATGCTAGAAATTTCTATTAAATTTGAAATTCAAATCAAAATCTTTTCTTTTATTAAGTAATCTACTCATTTGATTCAATGCAGTTTTTTTTTTTTCCGATTTTAAATTTAAATTCAAATAACTGATTTGATCATAGATTTGAAACTTAAATTTGGATACATATGAGTAAATCATGGATAAAGAGAAGTTAACATCAATGATTGAGAATAGTAATCTTTCTTCCATATTTTCAATATGTGATAGTAGAAGCTTAAAACTTAGTTGAAATATAGTTTGTAACAATTAAGTAAGAACGGTTGTATTAAGAAAAACGATAAAAAGAAATGTGATCAACACAATAGTAACAACTAAAAGGCTAAAATAGAAACAAACAAAACTAGATTCACATTAGAAAAGACAAGAAAAAAAACAGTTACCCCTAATGAATTGAACAACTTAGGTGTATAGAAAAATTTGGAAGCGAGAACTAAAAAAAAAAAAAAAACCCTTACTCCCTCCGTCCCAGAGTATATGTCCACCATTCCTTTTTAGTCTATCCCAGAATATATGTCAACTTACTAAAATAGCAAAGAATCTTTACTATTCCTCCTATTCATTCTCTCTCCTACTTGCTTTTATACTCACAACACCAATCAACTTACTATTCCCTCCCACTCATTCTCTCTCCTACTTTACTTGTACACTCACAACACTTACATCACTTCTTCCATTTCTTAACCTCTATTCAAATGGGAGGGGGGACATATACTCTGGGACGAAGGGAGTATAAGAATGAAAAGGAAGTAAACATATCGTAGAAAAGAAGCAAAACAACACAAAACAAAAATTCAACTGGGATGAAAAATATGAACTCAAGAAATACCTTCTAGAGTGGGGAATAAAAAACTTAATAGAATGAAAAGGAAGTAAACACACTGTAAAAAGTAACAAAAACAACACACAACGAAATTTCAAGATTCAACCTTATCTCAAGAGGTTTCATATTAGCTGAGTTAAGTACCTATTTGGTCCCTGACCTTTGGACTTTTTTACAATCTCGTCCCTAACCAATATTCGTTTACAATTCAGTCCTCAGACTACCTACTTCGCTTACAATCTCATCCTTCCGTCTCATTTCCGTTAAAAATTCCGTTAAATGTGCATATGTGGCACATAAAAAGCTAAGTTGGCTGTACAAGTTATCAAAAATTGCTGAGGTGGAAGTACAAGGGGTGATAATGCACAATATCAAACTTTTGGCCATAAATGAAAAAAAAATTGTGCTGAGATGAAAAAAAAAAAAACTCTCTTTCTCTCTCCAGTTCATCACACTCCAGCCACAAAACCCCCATCCTTCTCTCACAAATCCCCTCTCCCTCACATCTCTCCTAAATCAAACTCTCCCCTCGATCCCTCACCAGACCCGTACTCCCTCACCTCAACAACGGCGACCCCCATTGCCTCCTTCATAAACACCAGATCCGTACTCCCTCTCCCTTACCGCCGTCGCCTCTTCATCTCCTTCCTCCCTCATCTCTCCCAAACTCAAATCTGGGTAGAAAAAACCCTCCAAAAAAATCCAGATCCCGGCGACTCCCTCCCTCATCTCTCCAGATCCCGGCAACTTATCAGAAAATGGCTTGTTCGCCGGAAAAAATGGGAGGGGCTTGTTCGCTGGAATTTCGGGCCGGCGACTATGGCTTCCGTTCTGCCTTCATCTCCGATTGCTATGTCTTCTTTCTCATCTTCTCCGTTTTTCTTTTTCAGATCTGGGTTTTAATTCCTCCACAAAAAAATTTATTTTCTCTCTTTCTCCAGATCCGTTCGTATGTGATAATGGATGGGAGGTTTTGTTCTTAAAGTGGGTTTTGTTTAATTTGGTAATGATGGTGGTTGGTTGGTGGCGGCGGTGGCGGTGGTGGTGGTGGTGGTGGTGGCGGCGTTAATGGTTGATGGAGGTGAAACCGGGGTGGTTATCATTTGGAAGTGGTGGCTGGGCGTGGTGGTCTGAATTTGGATTTTGATTTCAGATGGATTTTTCAGTTTTTTTTTTATGTATTGGTGGTGGTGGTTTGATGGTGGTTTAATTACGGTGGGTGGTGGTTTGACGGTGGTGGTTTGATAGTGGTGGTGCTCTTAGTACCGGTGGTGAACAGGCAATGGCGGTGACAGTTATGGTGTGTGACGGGGTGATGGAGGTGGTGGTGCTATGGTGTTAAATGAAAGTGCAGTAATTACTACTCCCTCCGTTCCGGAAAGATTATCTCATTTTTTTAATCTTAAAAGGAATTTTAAGCAATAATTAAAACTAATATTAATTACTTTAAAAAAATATAATCTATTTGATTATCTGGAAAAAATATTTGATAAATTCATTATTTATAGAGTAACATGGTAAATTTATTTTTTATTTTGTAAATAAATTTATTAATATCAAGTATTTTTAAACAAATATGAGAAAATATATTTTTAATATTCAGGAAATATAAAATAATTATTGTTTTTAAATCTTAAGCTTTCTTTTGTAAATACTTTGTAAATTATTTTTGGTATCCTTTAGTTTAGGAATATATAGTTTAACCCTTCTTCATTTCCACATCACCCAATTTTGAACAAGTGTAGTGCCAACTCATGTTTTTGGTGAGTCATCGGTCCAACTCAGTACATTTAACGGAATTTTTAACGGAAAGGGGACGGAAGGATGAGATTGTAAGCGAAGTAGGTAGTCTGAGGACTGAATTGTAAACGAATATTGGTTAGGGACGAGATTGTAAAAAAGTTCAAAAGTCAGGGACCAAATAGGTACTTAACTCCATATTAGCTTGAGATCACCTTTTAATATATAAAAGCAACTTGATGGAGACTTTCTTGTTCATTGGCTTTTAAGAACTAAAGAAAACAATAAAATATAAGATGTAGAATGTTTAACACAAATTTACAGCTTTTATTTAATATACTCCTTCAGTCATGAAATGATCCTCATTTGCCATCTGTTATTATCTCAAAAAGTTCTTTTCATTTCTACAATTTGGGCTTAAATGTGCATAAACACAACATGGCTATTGAAGCTAGTGTTCATATTTTTAAAAATGTTTGAATAGTCAAATGGTAAATCATTTTGGAACGGAGGGAGTGCATGAGATTTCTGTAAACAAAATTACTCCGTATGAAAGAATAAATTCTTCTCATTTCTACAATTTGGGCTTAAAGTGCATAAACACAACATGACTATTGAAGCAAGTGTCATATTTTAAAAAGTTTGAATAGTCAAATTAAAAATCATTTTGAGATGGAAAGAATATATATATAAGATTTTCATAAACGAAATTACCTCATATGGAAGAATTGCTCGGCAAAATAGCTCAAAAGAAGAACGTAAATGGCCGTGGGAGAAAGAAAAAAGAATGTTGTGTCAGTTTATTGCTAGAATTCTTAGCTCATTGGAGTAGTTAGAATAAAACCGTAAAAAACAAATATTTAAAAATGCATTAAATTATCACATACTAATTTAGATTGAATTGGAAATTTCAAGTGTTCTTCTTCTTCTTCTTCTTCTTCTTCTTCTTCTTCTTCATCCATCATTCTCTCATACTTTTTCATGACTATATGAACAGTAAAATAGGTTAAATTTTTGGAATCATCAGGAAATATGTTTAATCAATCGTTGAGTCTAAAAGAAATCAAATAGATTATATTTTAACTTTGATTGAATTGTAATTTAAAATATTTTGAAGTATGTGCTTAAATCAGGATAATAATTAATATTCAATCATTTCTTAAAATGAAACCTATTTACGTATGCCAATGAGAAGATGCCACGTGGATTTTCAAGTGGCTTTATGGAAAGCTTGAAATGTTTTTGCTTTTATATATTATATAGATTACTATTTATACCCAATAATTGCATAAAATAATGTACATTTAACTAATGTACAATAAATGTACATTTACTCATTTTATATGTTAAATTTCACATAATATGAAGTTTTAATACTCCCTCCGTCCCAGCTCACTTGAGACTTATTTACATTTTGGTCTGTCCCAACTCACTTGAGACCTCCCCAAAATGGCCAACTTTTAATAATTTTATATTGAATCTACTCTACCACTCATTCTATCTCTTCATTTTTCACCACTCAATTTATTCAACCAATAGTACTATTTACCCCACTCATTTTATTTTATTTTATTCTTATTCTTTAGTTATTGTGGCCATCTCTTATGTCTCAAGCGAAGTGAGATGGAGGGAGTATGTTAAGACTAATTCTCATATACAACGGCCGCACATGGTGCGACAATGTTGTTTTGTTCCGCTGCTTCTCGCAGCCACTTGCTCTGCTACATCCGACCGTTGGATACAGCCGTCCCAATTTCCAGATCGCGACACGTGTCTTCCCTAAAAAAAAATCCATTAACTTTAAAATGCTATATCTTGAGATTTATAACTCAGAAAAAAAAACTTTAAAAATACCGTAGTGTTCGTCTCGACGAGACGAATAAAACTACATAGGTCATGATATGGTTTGATTTTAAAAAAAAAATGTTACACACAAAAAGTTTGAGTTGCTTGTCAGCTGAGATGTAACACTCTGTTCAAATAAAAGTAACAGTTTCATATTCAAAAGTAACACTTTTACAGTCAAATATAACAGCAATTTTACAAAAAAAAATGTTTTGATAGTTTTTGTGGTTAGAAAAAGTAATATTTGAAGTGTAACAAAGAGAATATATGATTATAATTTTTTATATAGATGAATGTAACATTTTTATTTAGTAAATGTTACTTTTCTTCTTTAAAAAAAGAGTAAAAATTCATATATATAATCGGGTTTGCATTTCAATTGTTACTTTCTCAATAAAAAATTGTTACATTTTCAGATATAATGTTACATTTAAGAATATAATCTGTTACAATTGAGGAAAAAAATATTACATTCATTTTTTATAAAATGTATCATTAGTTTAGTTTGTCAATCTTATGTTATTTTTGAAAAAAAAAATTGTTACATTTGAAAAAAAAAAGTGTTACATTCCTTCATAAAAATTGTGACATTAGTTTAGTTGTCAATCTTTATGTAATCTTTAATCTATTGCAGCAAAATTGTGGTACATTTTGAAAAAAAAAACGTTACATTTGAAAAGAAAAAAATGTTACATTTCGTTATAATAAGTGTTACTTTTGTTGGGAGGAAAAAAAGGTTGGGGGTGGCAAAAAAAAAAGAAAAAAAAAGAAGAAGGTAGGCTCGTGTCGCACAGTACAACCGTTGCACAGGGGACCTCCTCGTATGTTATAACCAACACTATTATAGTTTGAAAAAATTGAAGTATCTCAACTTCGACTAATATCGAAGAGAAACTGAAAAAATCCTAAAAGGTTGTCTTGCCAAACTTAATGCATATTAAACTGTAGCATATACATATTGTGCATCATTGCCAAAATTAAGGAATAGTTAAGGGAGTAGTCAAACTATAGTAAATAAGAAGCTCTAGCATATTTTCATAAGCTCTTTTGTGCTCCATTGTTGTAATTTACTTTGATACTACTGATACATACGGGTTACTATTTTTTCCCTAGCATGCGTTCTAGTCATTTTGCTTTGATCTCAATTTATTGAACACTAACATAGATTTGGATTGGCTTGACTGTTTAAAAACAGTCCTCAGATAGTTCTCTCTTGCAAGAAAATGGACTAACTTGCGAGAGCCTTTTAATGAAAAAGCCCCTATTTTCTGACCATTTCAAATCACCATCGCCTCTCCGAGAACAAACAGAGCGGCATCGTCAACGATCCCATTCTTCTTCGATAAATGGAGCATATACCAATCCAAGCCCACTTTTTAAAATATTATGCAGAGCACAAATGTATCCTTTTCTCCCTGGAAAACAATAATGAAACTCCTGATCTAGAAAAAAAAAAACCTATATTCATGTTTTTTTTTTTTTTGAATTGATTTCAAACAATAAATAAATAAACGAACAATTATAAATAAAATTAAACAAAATACGTAAGACACTTACACTGGAGCAATGAAGTTCGGATGATAGAAGGTAGTATGGCCTGTTTGCACCAAAAATTGAGTAACTAATTTTGTTGATTTCATAAAAACTACAAGAGAGAAACCTACTATGTCATTAGTATTAATTTCTTGAAATTCTTGCTTCCCTTGATTGATTAAGAGGTTCATGTACAAAAAAGATGTGAAATTAGCATTCATAATGGGCAGAATATAAAACATAAACGATATAGGTTTAATAAAGGATTAAGAGATTCGTGATTTGATTTTGCAATCTTCATGATCTTCGTATATTTATGGATGAATAAATAAAAGACAATAAAAGTAACTGATTGATTAATGTTTTTGAAATTTTGAAATGTAGATAGCTAATAAAATGAAATGAAGATATACATAATCTTACAAGTTTACAAAATTTTGAGTGATTGAAAATGTTTAAATGGTGAGATTTACCTAAAATAACAAAAAGATGCTTAATCAAAATTAGGTAAATGAATCTCAACTTAATTAATTTGAAATTGAAATATGGAAGTTTAATCAGCCGATTTTATTAGAATGTAGGAGAAGCTTTTTTTTTTTTTTTTTTTTTTGAAATTAAGAGAATTTTGCCGGCGAAGCGAATGCAGCCATGTGGCTTTTCACGTCACATTTCCACATGGCGCGCTGTGAGGCCTGAAAATGTTCCTGCTTTTATATATTATAGAGATTGCATTAATTAGTGCCATTTTGTGATCAGTTGTATGAATAATAAAAAATATATTCTCTATATTACCACCTCACTAAATGCTCCTTAACGAATGGTCTTGCAGTTTGATGAAGTGAAGTGAGAGTTTTAATTCTAGGAAATAGTAAAACATGTTAGGTGTGTGTGATGTATGGTTTTAATTGACTTCCTTGACTCAGTCATGCAGGGGAAACACTAGTGTATGGAGTTTTCTTTGCCACCATACCAATGATGTTGTCTCCCTCACTTGATTGTTATAAAGTTTATTAAGGAAAAATATTCTCGGTTTATTGTTTTATACTTAACTGAACCAGTAGCAAGATGTTGGAATCGATACAATTAATATTTCCAGTAACTATTTTTAGATGGGTGGTGGTTCTCTTGAAATATCAAGAGTCAATTTTGGAAAGACAAAAGTTCAAAACAACCATAAAGTGAGTTGTCTTGGCTCTATAAATAAAAGATGGCAGCACATGTAGAATGTGTGTGTGTGTGTGGGGAGAGATATGCACACCAAAATATAGAGAGAAAATATGAGCAAGAGTGCATGAGTGCCTCTTATTATTGTGAGAATAACCTAGTGTTATCATTCCTTGTAATCTTTAAGTGAGGGACTCGGATTTGTAGGGTGATACAGTTTGTAATGTTGATGTTAAGATAGTAATATTGTTATTGTACCCGTGGATGTAGGCAAGAGGCCGAACCACGTTTCGTTTCATCTCATACTTTTCTTTATTTGTGTCCGTGTCCCGCTATCGAACCCAAGTTGTGCGAACCACCAACCCCAACCAAGATTATCTTTTCCTGGAATTTGATCCGTGTTAAACATAAGGTTGAAATTTGGGGGTTCAAGGATCAATGCATAGCTTCAATATCTAATACTCCCTCTGTCTCAGAAAGATAATCCCGTTTTGACTTTTAATGGTCAACAAACTTAAATTTTGACCAACTATTGGCGACGATCTAATCATTGTAGTGAAATTCCAAAATTTGTAACTGATAAATTATTAAGTGATTTATCAATAACAATTTTTAGAATTTCATTGTGATCATTAAATTGATACCGATATTTGGTCAAAATTCATTTTTTGTTGACCATATAAAGTCAAAAATAAGATTATCTTTTTGGAATATAGGGAGTATTATGAAATTATTTACCAAGTCTGACCTGGTATGTTGTTTTTTTCAGGTATCCAGCTCCTCCTCCTCCTCCTCGTGCGTTGGGCCCCTTTTTATCTTCTATCCATTAACTTTTCTTCATTTAACATTTGATGGTAATACATAGTACATATTATTTTGCAATTGTTACGCGATTTGGTTTGAAAATTGGAGAAACTGAAGTATCACTTTGAGAAGAAATCTTGGTCATAAGATTTTTATTTGGATTGCTCTCAAGCCTTTTTAATGTCTATTTTAATAGAGATATACTATACAAATTTGGCAGGAGTACTAAAGTGTTGCCGCTTTAAGACATGTTTTGAACATCTTAAAAATTGTTCTGATATATTGCTCTTAACGACCCACTGAATGGACCTTTGTGATTCTTGGGTCAGCACATTTCTTATTCAGTGTATTTGACAAGTTCCTCTTAAAGAGCATTCATAATGTGAATTTTTTGGAAGCTTTTTATTTTTGTGAAAGAGTTTTTTACTGTTGTGAAACTCTTTCAAGAGCTATTTAGCTAAAGAGTTGCTCTTTGTAGAAACAACTCTTTCATGTAGGTTTTACATTAATATTCACCAACTCCTTAAGTTTTTTTAAAAAAAAAAAAATTAAAAATGATTTTACATTTTAAAATTATAAAAAGTCTTTCCAAAAAGCTTTTACCATTGTGGATGCTCTAATAATCAGTATTACCGAATCCGATCATTTTTCTTTGCTGACTAGCAAAGCGGGCTCTGACTCGTAATTTATCAATAGTCCTCAAACGCTAATACTATGATATATATACCCCTCCGTCCCAAAATATTTTTCTTACTTATATTTTATAGCGAAAGAACTTTAAGCGATAATTTTATGTTAACTTAATTGTCCCAATGAATATCTAAAACTTGTTACTAATAGTATTATTAATGGTGTATCAATAACAAATATTAGAGTTTCATTAGGATAATAAATCGTAATAACAACCGAAGTATGGATTTCGAATCGTTGCACCCATGAGCTAGCTCCACCCAATGGTTCCGATTGGAGCCACCTCATTTTTTTTGGGTGTTCGACGGATGAGATGTGTCCGAGCTCGGTGGGACCCACAAAAAAAATTGAAATCATCTTAGCCGCACAGATGATGAGCTCGCCTATGTGGCCTTGAACGGAGCCGTTAGGTGGAGGGGTGAAGCTAACTTGGGTGAAACGGTTTCGGATCCGCAAAGTATAAAGATCGTTTTGGGACAAATGAAATATATTTAAAAACTCAATCGAGTACTGCCTACAATTGCATAAAAAATAATAATAACAGGCTGTAAAAGACAATTGTGTGATTGGAGTTCAATTACGCCTTTCATTCCAAACCCAAAGTGAATGTTAAAATATATTTTTAAGTTTACTTTTGAAAGAGCAAGTTTGCAAAAAAAAAAAAAAAAAAAAAAAAAAAAAAAATATATATATATATATATATATATATATATATATATATTTTCTGACAGAAGTAGTATGTGGTTTGAGTTTAATACCTAATTTACTTTTCAATGATTTGCTTTATAAATAATATTTTGGACAACTATATCATTAATTCTATACTTTTGCTGACCCATTTTTCATTAGTTTTTCATTAAATCCTTTATAAATGCGCAACGTCAAATTAAAAATTTTAAACCGAGATGGAGGGAGAAGTACTTTCTTCATACAATTAACTGGATTGTACTATTCACATTAATTCGTTCCATTTCTGTTTTTAGCTGGTGTAAATTCAATTTAGAAGTATAGTAATTGGAAGGTTACAATAATAAAATAATATTTATTCATATTAAGCTGCATTTGACACCAAACAAACTTAACTAATAAGCATCTAGCATTCAGATACCACTTCATAATCATTAAGTACGGTACTCAGCATCACGCATTTTTGGCTTAATGTTACTAAACACAACTTTAATCTAGTTAAAAAAGAAGTTAAAAATAAAAAGTAAGAAATTTAATTTTTATATAGGACTAAGAGGAGGGAGGAACATCGAGTTGCATGGACCCTATCTGGACAGTTAAAACTCTAATAAGTCCATGGTATTAAAAAAAAAAAAAAAAAAAAGATATCAAATACTTAAAATTAATGACAATGAAAACGTCCTGATCATGTGTGTCGCGAATTGAAGAATAGAACATGGGGGCACTAAAACGTGATTTTGACACCTCTTATGCATATACTCTTCGGTCGTATTTCAAATTACAAAATTTATCTTTTGTTTGTACTTTTCCGTCTTATTTCAAATTGTAAATACAAAATTTTGAGAAAAGTTAGTTCCTTCATTCATAAAGTAAAAAAAAAGTCGCATTTTATAGGGTTTAAGGTTTATGGTTTAAAGATAATACTAATATTAAAAAGTGAGGGTGGTGTGCTGATCGACATCTGTCCTCCGACTGGAACCCGAGTTAAAGGGTATGTAGTGAAATTATTCTACATGCGTGCACGTGTGTGAGAGTCAAGATCTAGGTGTCAAGGAGAAAATAGAGAGTTTTTTTTTTTTTTTTGAAAAAAAAAAAAAAAAAAAAACATGCAATGGTCGGGCCAGTGGCTGCCTACATTTCCCTCTTGTGGAGGAACTCAGGCCTTCGTAGTTCGCACATAAAGCATAACAAAGTAAAGCACGGAAAATCACATAATTTTTAAGTACTCATGCAAAACAAAGGTTAGCTTTATGAGATATGGGGAGTTTCTTCGTCTTTAAGAAGGCCCTAAGACTCAGAAATAGAGGAGGAAGGACAAGTCCGACGTTCTGTTACGCGTCCGAACCGGTCGGAGACCCTTTTTCAAACCAGAACAACAAACTGTCCGGGAGAAGAAGGATGTCTCGTACGAGACAGGAGGGTTGTCTCGTACGGGATATCCCTTCTAGGATCAGAAACTTGTACAGAAACTAAACTGCATAATTTTAACAATGATAATGATTATTTCAACACAAGTCTAGCCTTCTGAGTATGATTCATCCCCAACAGAGTCGTCACTGTGAGAGCGCGCGTCCTTTTCGTCCGGTTTGTTGATTGGATTGCTTATTGTTGGACTTGTTGTTGCTCGATTTGTGAGTCGCCACCATGTTTTGACAGAACACGAACCGTGAGATTCTTGAGTTTGGGGGTTAAGTTATGGATTGGGAAGGTCAAGGAGCACCCAATCCACCCGATCTAGGATCGGTCTTGCTTACGAAATCATCATAATCATTGTTAAAATAAAGCAGTTTAAGTACAAAGAACAAATAGATAATTTCTTATTTATTTGAGATGTCGGATCATATGCTTCAAGACCATCTCCATGAATTGGAGAGGCTCTAGGCTGATCCTTTGATGGGATCAAACAACTTCAAAGCAAAGAAGGAGATGAAAAGATAGAAAAACAAATGATTTTACCTAAGCGTTTCTTCAAGAATCCTATGGATAGCCGTGACTAAAGGCCTTGATTACTCTAAAATATTGACTCCAATGGTGGTTTGGACCTTTGAAATTCGTGGGTTATGATAGAGGACTGATTATGGAGGTGTTATTGTGATTGAACGACCTTGGGGCTGTTAAAGAGTTGTCCCTTGTCCCTTTTTCAAGTTAAGGAACCCTTTATTTATAGGTTTTGGAGAGTTGTTTATGGATAGGAATCAAAGACTTGATTCTCAATGAGGTTTATTTGGACTCTAGAATCGGCCAGAGGATTATCCCCGGATTGTATGCGTGTTTGCCAAGAAACGAGTTTGCGATCAACAAGGAAACTGCTGAAAAACACGTCTGTCAAGGGGAGATGTCTCGTACGAGACATCCTTGTCTCGTACGAGACACCGATGTGCTGGAATCACACTATTGCCCTCTGCAGTAGTTTTAATGTTCATCTCAGCCCCTAACTAATGGAGTCAGTCAGAAACTTAACGAAACATGTCCAACTTAACGAGTTTCGACCCAAATCAAAGGTGAGACACAGAAGAAGTGTGATCATGAATGAACGTTAAAAATGGGATGTCTACAGCGCGGGTCCCGTCTATGGGGCAAGACGCACAAGCGGCCCACTGGGAATGCCGGAGGCACCCGAGTCTAAAAGTGACAGAATGACAGAAATGACTTTAAAGTTATCTCTGTTATGTAGTTTAGTATAAAACTAACGGAATCAGTTAGAAACTTAACCGAAGTAATAGAAATTAAAAATACTATGTATGCAATCGTGGTGGTCCAAGGCGAGGTGTCTACAGACCCTTAGATCCTTTATGAGATTTTAGACATCTTATGTCTAACATGTTTTAATTTCATCTGTGCCTTTGACCCAAAACTGTTTTGATAGCCTAATTAAGTCAAACCATTTTAAACGTATAGGAATCACTATTTCCTCATCTTGCTCATAGATGAATAGAATTAATGCACCTCGCTTTGGCAGAGCCCACATAAAACTATCTGTGTACTCACAAGTGTTTTAATCATGGATTGTCACATGACTTAAGTTTTAAGAAGGTTTATTTATATAAAGACATGCACAAAAATTGATTTCCCTACAAGGGACGTTCCATTGTAAGAAGAGTGTTTATTGTCAAGATCTCCACTCATCATTAATTTTGCGTAGGATGTAACATAGACACCACGATAAGTGCCTTAAAGGAAGGGTTAGTCGTAGGATCCGTTGGTTGGGGGAAGCCGCTTGCCCTATAGGACCCTCGCCCAAATTGTCCGTTTGGGGGTGTACAATATAGGTGAAAAACGAGGGGTCTATAGACGTAGTGATGGCCTCCACTATCCATAGTTTTCTAGCTAGTTACGAAAAAAGGGGTACCCCTCCCAACCAATTAATTTTTTTTAAGAAAAAATTACATGAAAAACTTTTTTACGCTCGGTTTTCGTGTAAAACGTGTTTTTCGTCTTTTATATGAAAAACTTGTTTTTTCACCTTTCAGTGTAAAAATGTTTTTTTTATAAGACTTTGTACATTACTGAAATTAAATTATTATTTAAAATGTGTTTTTTTTAAAGAAAATAAAAAATATTACTTTTTTAATTTGAAGTTGTAAATCTTGTAGAATAAGGGAAAATCTTTTTGTTTATTTTCTCAAAGACTCCGGCTCAAATTATCTGTTGCTTTAAGTGTAAACAATTGTTTCAAAATATCTGTCGCTTTACTATTATCAATGCGTTTTTACTATTTGTCTTACGTTTCTTAATTAATACTCTCTCCGTCCCGCCTGACTTAGGACAATTGATCCCGACACGAGGATTAAGGAAAACTATTATTTTAAGAGGAAAGAGAATGAGTGGACGATGTGTTGTGAGTATGAAAAATAAATAGGAGAGAGAATGAGTGGGTGGAATAGTAGATGGGTTGTTGTTGTGAGTATGACAAATGGGTCCCATTGAATATTAAAGTAATATAAACTTTCCATTTTGGGGTTGTCCTAAGTCGGGTTGGACGCCCAAAACGGCAAATTGTCCTAAGTCGGCCGGAACGGAGGGAGTATGTGTGAAAAAATTTAAAGCTAACAGATATTTTAAAATTGAGGGAGTAACATAAATAAATAAAAAATGTGTATAAACATGATGACCAGGGCTTTTGCCCTTATTATAATGACGTGTCTTTTACTTATTGGGCCAATCGTCCATCCTCCTCCCCACTATATAATTCAGCTCCATAACCACCATAAACCTCAAGCACCGCCGTCGACCACCACCAAACGCCAGCCAAAATTGAGGCCGCCGATCGGAAACGCAAGAAGACTTCGGTCTCAGCAGCAGATCGAACGGACAAACACAAGAAGAAGGCCAATATGTCTTCCTCCTCGTCGTCCGGTAAGGTTAGGGCATCGCACATACTGATTAAGCACCAAGGATCTCGACGTAAAGCTTCCTGGAAGGATCCGGAAGGTCGCGTCATCAGTAACACCACCAGAGAGGCTGCTGCCACTCAGCTCAAATCGTTTCGCGACGACATTGTTTCCGGCAAAGCCAAGTTCGAGGACGTCGCCACTCGGTACTCCGATTGCAGCTCCGCCAAACGCGGTGGAGATCTCGGTCTGTCTTATCTCCTTGGATTCTTAATATATCATGTTTTCAATTATAATGGTCCATTGATTTCGGTTCTATTACGAACACGTTTAAGGAAAATGAAATTGAATTTTTGATGTATAATTAATTGCATGAGAGTTGCTGTATGCTTAAATTTATTAACTCTAGGAGTGCATGTTTGTGTTTGGATCAATTGTGCTCAATGGTGTGGATGATAGATACTCCGCCCGTCCCAAAATGATCTTTACGACTATTCAAACTTTTTAAGAATATAAGCATTTGATTCACTAGTCTTGTTTTGTTTGGGCACTTCTTAGCCTAGGTTGTAGAAATGTGAAGAATTTTTTGGGACAATGAAAAATGCCAAATGAGAAGATCATTTTGGGACGGAGGGAGTATGTTGCTTGTCCAGTCCCTTTTGCCTTATTGTTTACATTTTTGCAAAGTTAATAGAATTTTGATTTGCCACCTGATATGATGAATGCATTTGACTAGAAATGGATTTCTATATGAGCAGTCACTTTAGATAGATTCTGAAGTGAATTTTACCATTTTCTACTTGATGGCAGACGGCATGTTGATTTTAGATGCCGCGTATTAATTTAATGGTGATGGATTTGATGTGGCTGCTATTTCTGTTTGATATGAGAAGATAGGGTGTAGAGTTTCTGCTTTAACGGATAAATGTTTGTGTCCTCTCTCCTCTCTCGTTGTTTTCCTTTTTAATCTTTGGTGGCTATGGTATGTTACGAAGGGAGGGGATTACATTTAAAGTTTTAAATTCAGAAGGTACTTTTATAGTTGCAGTTGATCTTACTCAATTCCCTTTCTCCATCTCTTTATGCAGATGAACACACACAATTCAGTAACTGTTAATTATAGTACTAGTGCTTCATACGCTATGTCATTGCACTCTTTATTCGTACTTGTTGATAAGTTGATGTTTGCTGACTTTTCGGTTTGTATCATTAATGTTATACCTAGTCTTTGCTCCAACTTTTATTTTATTCTGTCAATCAAGCTCATGTCTCCATCCCGAGAATAGATTTCATCTCAAAAAAAAAAAAAAAAAAAAACACACACACACACACACTAGTGTTTGCAAATAGCCTATCCTGTTGAAAGGCAGTGACTGACATCCTGCCAACCCTTTTTACAGTCCTTGGTTTTCAAGCATTGAGTCACCATTTCTTCCTACCTAAGAACTAGGAAGACCTATTTTAGTGATTAAAGTCACCAACTCCACCTCATATTAATGTAAGATTATGAATCAAACTTCCTAATATGCATCATTTATCATATGTAGCATTCATTCCATTTTAGCACTTCGATTTCTGAAGCAGTTGTACTCAAAGGGCGTCTTGTGAAATTGGCATAACTTTTCCTGATATATCTGCAGAGTTGTCTAGATACCCGCTACAAAACTACTTGCATTTTTCTAGTATGGTTCTAGATGGATGAAGTATGTTTTGTTGTTTAGACTCCTTTGGTTGAGTACTACTACTTGCGTTTCCTTTGCCCTTGGAAAACTAAGAGATCAAAGATTGTCCTGCTCATAAAATAGTGAACATCATTCGGTTATTTTAAACTGTCCTGTCAAATGAACCTACTCTTCCCGCCTTTGGTGCCCTGCAATTTAGAGAATTTGGTGTGGCTATTGTTTTGTCCCTTCACTTTTTTTTTTTGTTAGTATTTTGCTTCTTGTTTCGATATCAGTAACACCACTGCAGCCCTCTAAATGAACTTCTCAGATTATGGAAACATAAAGAAGAAGAAGAGAATTGTAATGTTGTTAATGTGAATGGTTCGTGTATATAATCTGGATTTATCTCGCTCCATGCTGCCTTTAAGATATCTGTGCATATATTCTGACATCAGTTATAAAGAAGGGCTACACATTTGGAAACTGGTGGTTTGATCTACTAAGCAAACATATATTCATTCACACCTTGTACAAGTTAATGGAAAAAGACAATAAAATTAACATTAATGACAGAAAGTTCTTCTCCTTACGAAAGAGAACAAAGCAACTTCCTAGTGCTTTGTTGTCGTATCCTTTTTCGACCCATTACCCATGGTTAGCCATTACAGTCTCCTTTTTCGACCCATTACCCATGGTTAGCCATTACAGTGGTACCGTGTCTTTTTGCTAACCGAATCCATGAAGTGAAATAGCATTACTCTATTTATGCTAGGTTTTGTCTCTGGTAATAAAAAGCTTTGACTAACAAGAGACACCCAGTTGATCAGGCGTGTCGCAAATGCGACCCATTATATACCTTTCACTCTTATTACATTTGTACTAATATCTATTGCTTTGCATTCGGAAAGGTCGGCTTTGCTTTGATTCTCGCACCGGAACAATATTTCATGACACTAATGTCATATCATCCCCTATCTTTGATATCTGGGCATATAATTTGGAGAGAAGGCGTCTATATAAAATTGAAAACACCTCGTGTTGACAGTTTTTTTTTTTAGTTGACTTTGTTTGTATATACAGTCAACCTTCCTGTGCTAAGTTTTCTCGCATGCTTTCAGGTTCGTTTGGAAGGAACCAAATGCAGAAGCCATTTGAGGAAGCAACCTACGCACTGAAGGTTGGTGAAATAAGCGAGATTGTGGATACTGAAAGCGGAGTTCACATCATCCTGAGAACTGGTTAATTTCTTGTTCAAAAATCAGCGAGGATGGCAAAGATTGATTGTGTACCAGGCATAAGCCGTCGCTTATATTTGATTCATGCAAAAATTGAATTTTGGATTACGCATTTAGGCATTGATGTATCAAGTATGAGTTGGGAGGAAGATAATGGCACTCAGACACAATTTTCCCTTAAATGAATGCTTATATCATTTGGTTTTTTGGACCTCAATTTTATTTTTCTGATTTGTGTGTTCTGCTATAATTGTCTACTTGTCAGTTTACTCTTTTTTTGGACTGCTGAGTGTGCGTACTTTTGGTGTGATGGGGGTAAGGAACATGAATACAACAAGTGTGCTTTGTGAAAAGCAGATTTCAAATTATATTAGCAAAGGTCTCAAGTTGTCGATATAGGTGGGGAAAAAAATAGTATCTCCGAGTTTGGATTTGCTCCACGAACCCCCTCACTCTATTTTTGTGTTTGACGGACGAGATGATGTTGAATCGGAGCCGTATAGAATATGGGAGCAACAAATTGTAGCAAATCCAAGTCCGTGAAAAGCTTAACAGGGATGGAAGAAGTTTTTTTGGAAAAGCTAACAGTAACATACATCTGGTTTTGCAGATTTTACTCTTTTTTACTACTAATTGTGGAAATCGGACTTGATTCCCATGTTTCTTTTTAGTCATATCATTTTCGGCAATTGCTCTAAAAAAGCAACATTGGTGCTATAATAAGAGACTTCGCTATGTGTGCGGTTCAAGGAAGGGTCGGGCTCACATTGAATTAACGTAGACAGTAATTTCTTGCATTTAAATGCAAGATACTACTTGAGCGGCTCTATAAAGTGAAAAATCTAAGCCGAATTGGTCGATTGGATACTACAAAGTTGTACCACGGAGGAGAGACAAGATCCCAGATCCAAAATTTCTCGCCCCTTCTGGAAAGCTCAAAACTATCGACGATATTTCCAACAAGAAGGGGAACTTGAGTTTGTTGATTTCTACAGATAAACTGTTGCTAAGACCAAGGAAAGATGTCCAACTATAACTGTGAAACGAAAATCAGTCCTACTATGAAGTTATAAAGGGCTTATATAAACTGCTAAAAGGGGGTAAATTCTACAAAATTTCTTACCAAAACTGTTTTCTGGACAAGACTTTCACTTTTTTGTGCCAAATTCTCCACCAAGCTTCATTCTCTTACTATCTTGGGCCTCCTGCAACAGCAACCTTCCAGAGTTAGGCTGGTTTTCAGCAACATGCTTGAACTGACAACTCGTGCCATTCCTGCAACCCCTTGGCATACTGAAATACTTGCAATTTGGTTTCTCAAACATTGGCTGCTGTCCCATAGATGTCAAGGGTCCATGTTGGTGGTTACGAGATTTACCTACTTCCACCTGGTCAACTTTTGGGGTTTTTTGTTCATTTCCGTGGTTTCTAATAAGGCTTTTAAAGTAGTCCATGTTCTTAGTTGACGGGGAAGTTATGGCCATGGAAGGGGCACCCTGAGGAACAATATGAGGTACCGAATGTAAATTGGAAATATTAGGCCTTGGTGAAGTACCTGTTCGAGAAGTCATTGCTACAGAAGGGAGATTTGGACTGACACTATGTTGAGGTACACCAAGAAAACTGGACTTTGGAATATCAGGCCTCGGTGACGGACCTGTTCCAGCAGTTACTGCCATTAAAGGGCCGTTCGAACAAGCATTCTGTACAGGTCCCAATTGCAAACAGGAATTCCGAAAATGAGGCCTCACTGGCGGTCCTTTTCCAGCCATGATAGAGAGGGCACCGTGAGGAACATTATGAGGTACCGAATGTAAACTGGAAATATTGGGCCTTGGTGAAGTACATGTTTGAGTAGTCATTGCCACAGAAAGGGCATTTGGACGAGCATTCTGTACAGGTCCCAATCGCAAACTGGAATATGGAAAATGAGGCCTCGGTGACGGACTTGTTCCAGAAGTTACTGACATAGGTATCACATGCAAACTGGGATTTTGAATCTGAGGCCTTGGTGATGGATTTGTTCCAGCAGTGTTTATCGTCGAAGGGCCATTTGCACACGCATTCTGTACAGGTCCCATTTGCAAACTGGAATTTGGAAAATGGGGCCTTGGGGACGGACCTGTTCCAACACTTGGTGCCATAGAAGGGGCATTCTGATGAACACTCTGAGGTACCAAATGCAAACACGCTTTCGGCATATCAGGCCTCGGTGATGGACCTGTTCCTAGTGCTTGAGTCGACAATGGATAGACAGTTTTGGGTTCTGATGCAACCACAGGTTCACCTTGCTTGTCATTACCAAATTGACTTATGAGCCGCCTACACTCCAGAACATCTGGTTTTAAAGTGAGCAAGGAGGTTGATTGTACCACTGGCTTTACCTCGGTTTCTGTACTTCCGCTTAATTTATTGATCAAATCATTGATCATCATCTCATCAGACCTAGACCTCCTGAACGGTGCTGATGGGGTCCAGGAGAAGGGAGCAACTCCCCCATGATCCGCTCGTCTTGAAGGCTCATTGGTCCCTCTCACCACCATCTTTGGCCTTGAGAGGTTCCCAGAACCAGAACTGGAAGGTTCACCAACATCACAAGATCCCTTGGACCACCCATCGAGAGTTGGTGAGATCATGTCCTTTAGCATGGCAGCAGGTTCCTTAAGAACATCCTCGGAGAATCCATGTTCAACTGTAAGCTTCTTGATCAATTTCGGATTTGTAAGAATACTAATGAGTAGGTCAGGGTCAATCAAACTTCCCTGCTCTTTGCACTTCAATATTGCTGTATATGCAGCAGAAGCTGCTGCTGCAGCATCAGCCTCTACGCCAGGTTTTGTCATGATATCGGGTTTAACATTGGCGGGTAGCTCCAAGGAAGCAGGTACATCATTCAAGGGAGTTTCACAATTTTCAGGTTCCAAAATTGCTAGAGGAAGATCTGGTGCTTGCAGCTCCATGGAAGCTTCTGATGCTGCTGCAGTGTAAGCTGCTGCTTCTTCTTTTTCTTCTTTTTCTTCCTCTTCAATTGGTATTAAGGGGATAGAAGGGACAAGGGCATCATCAAGATGGCCATCATATGCATCTGCCGCCACAGAGGGGCTGAAAGAAGTTGGAGAATGATGATATAATCAGGTAAAGTAACAAAAAGAACTAGATTAGAACTTGTATTTTAAGAGTTGCTGGCAATTATGACAAATACAATTTGGTTCAATTCCCTTAGCACTGTTGTCTCTCTAAAGTGTACAGCTTTCTCAGCAGAGTTGTCATACTTTTAAGCCCATATTATGAAAATGTTATCATGTCGAAGGACACTTCTACGAGTACTTCCCGAAAAGCAACAGTATTGAATGACATCGGGCTACAAACTAAGGTGAGTCGAGTTTTGCAATTTCAGCTTGGCTCGCTTATATTTGGAGTAAACTTGAGCTCTACTCAAACATAAGGTAAACAGTTTCGGCTAAAGCTCATCCCAAGCTAGTAACCCTATCAGGACCATCTGTCTCCTCTCCATTACACTTTTCACCTAATTACACTGAATGAACATTTGGATTGATGACATGTGACGTGTAATGAAGAGGAACCAACTCCAGCACTGAGAAAACGCATACTATTATGCACTTATATTGTTCATTCAAGTTGGCCAAGCTAGTTCATTCCTTTCAACAAGCTTGAAACAGCATTTAAGTTTGACTCATTTGCTCAAGTCGGATCAAATGATAAGGATGCAGTATTCACTACAGCCACATGACCAAATCCCGAACCACAGCCTCCTGATTTATTAGCTTAGCAAAGAAATACTGAAGGGCAAAGGGCTAGAGAGAAGAAACTTAAAAAAAAGGGTGCATAAGACTTACTTAAGGGGAATGGCTGAGGGACACGGATATTGTTCTTCTGGTACTCTTGCTTCCCTAAAGTTTTGTGCCTTCACCTCTTGGCTATCATCAGCTGCAGCCACACGCCAATCACAATTCATAGCAAACTGCCACGTGGATAGAGAACAGTAATTAATAACAGAAGATGAAAATGAAGATCTCGACAACTCCTTAACATTAAAAGTAACAAAGAATAGTTATAATTGTAAAAATTGTGCAACATAACTTACATTCGGTGGGCACTTCCAAGGAGTGCGACAGATATGAACATTCTTCCTCAAACACATATTATCATTTGGCTTTGAGACCACACGACTCATAGCTGGCTTTTGGTATGTTTTGAGCTGGGGTCTATTTGCTGTTTCTTTATCCACTCTTAATGGACAGCCCTCGTTTAAAAACATTAGTGCCTAGCAACAACAGAAGTCTCTGATAATTTGGTTATCGTTCATGGAACAACATCACTGTTAATAGACTATATTATCAACTGACAGGCATAATCTATTGCAGACATAAAGTGTACTAGAACTAAAACTTAAATTCTCAATGCCAAGCATAAGTAGGTCTAATAAGGGCAAAAAAAGAATCATACTACAATTGCGCTGAAATGGGAATAGCAATGCGACCTGTTATCTCTCCTCTTCGTTTTCACAAAATGTACAAACAGACAACACTTTCGAATACATAAACAAATAGATACTGAAACCAGCTGGCACATAAAGGGAAAAATATACAAGAATCCCCTGAAGGGGCAGATGGTTTACTGAATCCGCCAGCACAGAACTGAGATACTACTCCCGTGAGGCCAGCCATCAAGTAGGTTAGGGGCCAGAAATGGTGGGCTTAGTTTGCAAAGCAAGCCTGAATATGATTGGGACTTTCGGATATACCAAGTTCCCTAAAACCAACCCGAACATGGAACAACATCAGGGTCAGTTTAAAATAGACCAGTGGTTAATTTCCCTCTCTATTAAATGGGAAGTAATCACGACTAAAAGAGACCCCTGTTAAATTCACACTCTTCAGACTAAGGTCTGTCACTTAATCACATCAATAAAGGGTTTAAAATGAAATTAATTATACCAGCTCAAACACTCAACACCCCACCACAACACACAAACAAAAGCGCATTTCAGACTATCAAATTCCACCCAAAAATAGATATATCTATTACGCAGAAAAAACGGCCTTTGCAATAATATGTGAATAATCAGCAGCTGGCAGTGCCTATATCATTAAAGCAATAAAAGGGTACAAACTTACCAATAAAAGTCAAAGTGGAGAATATTCATAACTAGCCATGTTACAAGGTTGAAAAGCTAAAGCACCACACTCAAATAGTAAATTTTAACAAGTCATTTATAACATAGGTACTAAACACCTTAATAGACATACAACTCTTAACTAATAAAACAAAGTTCTATCCCTTTTAGAAAGAAAATCATCCAGAATCAATCTAAAGAACAACCGTATCGTCTCTAAAAAGCATTCTATTCCGTGAAACATGAATTATGATTTTCAAGACAAAAAAAAAAAAAAAAAAAAAAAAATCTTTATCTGATCAAAGAGAAGAATGTACAAAAAAAGAGCAAAGAGTCCATCATCAAACAAAGAAAATTGGAGCCAAAAAAGAATGTGGAACAACAGTCAAATCTCTCGCAAGGTATGGGCACTACTTAAAATCACTCGAAGCTGAGACCAAAAGATGAGAATAAAGAGAATTTGTCCAGGCAGCAGAAACAAATAAAAAGCACCATAATACAACCATAAGCGTAACACGAATTATAAGGTCGTGATATATGAAGAAAAAATAGGAATTTATGGCTGAATCACAGTCTTAGTAACAGTTCAATTTGTCAAAGCATAATCACTACTATGAATTCAGATAAATGGGATTTGGTCAATAAATCAACCAGATCAATACCAATTCATTTGTCTGTGTACTTGTGTTTTTTGAATTTGTATGCCAACAACAGCAGAAAGACCGGATTTCCATTATGACTCGGAAGAGTGAAAGATAAAAAGCAAAAATTAAAATGATAAATAATAATAATAATAATGCAGCCCCGTGCACAAATCATAGTCGGGCATGCAAAACGGAGGTTGAACTAACCAACATTATCGATTTCTTCCGAATAATGGTGCATTAATATATTTTTGGATCTTGGAAAGTTTTAATAATCTTCTGACCACTTATAGACGGTTGAAAGTATATAGATTAGTACGCTTCTTTGAGTGTTTAAAGTTGAAAGCCATGTTATAAGTTCCTATGCCTCCTTTTAAGGGTGTACCATCAAAGTTTGTCGCCTAACATTTTAAGTATTCTTTTTGGGATATGACACCCCTGTTTTTGGAATCACATCATGAAGGTGTGCATATGTTTAGATAGCTGGAAACGAATGTATCTTTTCCAGTTTTCAGTCTTTTTAGGATAAGTATTGATATACGAGCATCCCCTAATTATCCAACTTACCTTAGGATTCAATTATTTCTGATAGGCATAACATTATTATGAGCAATATCTATGAACTATGGATGTTAAGGGGGGTAATGATTATGGAGTCCATCATATTGTTTCCAGACCTAACAAGGAGTGAGGGATATGGAACAAAGGTTTGGTTGTTTAGAGCATCTCCCTTGTTGGCATGTGTCCTATAAGGACCACGTTAGTGTTGAAAACAAATAATGCAATGCTAGTACTGGTCAATTTATAACCTATGCAAACCTATGAAATTTAATGCACGTGGATTCTCATATTTCTTTCTAGTGTTACTTGCTAATTGTACGTCTTTGGGAGGATCATTGATTGAGGTGGCTCCTAAGTCTTTCTTACTACAAACATCAAAACATTCATCACTCCTTGGCGCATTCTTTATGGACCGGGTGAGCAAGGGTGACTGACTTGTAATTTCCCTTTGGACATATGCCTTAAGTGGATTTTAAAGATCAACCCATGACCACATTTTCTATGCTGTTGGTGGTTGACAAATGAGTCACTAACCATCTTCTTCCCCTTTGTCAATAGCATGAACTTTGTGGCGTGTGTGCTTCCACGTTCTTGGGGATATTGGGATTGTCTTTTAGTTAGGTAACTTTCAAGCTATTTATGCAGGTTTTAGGTAATGATAAAGTGTGCTTTTGGCAATGCGGGTGCTTAGCATGGGGTAGGATGCTAGAATATTCAGAGAATCGACGCACCCATCCCCACTTTATTATTGACATTATTTTTCCTTATGGCTTCAGAAATGGGCCAGTCTGTAACTAACTATTAGAGAACGGTGCTTCGTTAGGCTTCTGGATTTTTCTTTACTGTGGTTTTCTCCATTTTCATTTAATACAATCCTTGGTACCAGATTGTACATTATTCCTTAAATATAGCTATCTAACCCTGAAGACCTCACTATTACTTACAACTGCACTAAACAAGAGCTCAAGTTTGAAATTAGATATGGCAAGTCTTAATTGCTTTCAGATTTTTGTGGTATACTTACGTTTTGATTCTTACATTAATCAGAAACTACGTACTCATGGCGATAACTTCATTGATATTTACTCCCTCTGTCTCTAAATGAATGTCCATCTTTTAGAAAAATTTGTCCCTAAGCGGATGTCCTTTTTTTGGTAAGTTACTAAACATTCCCTTGTTAATCATCATGTTCTAATTTTTACTTACACATACAATGTAGTAGGGTGAGATCAAGGGCGTTTATGTGTTATTGGTATTAAAAGTGCTCAAAAGCCAACTTTCTTAAGTGTCCCTTAAAATCAAAATTGGACTTCCATTATAGAGAGCGATGGAGTATTACTTTTTACTTAAAGCAGCCAGAGATGCTCTTAGTAAGAAATGTACTATCATGAGTTACACCTTATCATTTTAATTAATAATATCAAATTCCACTTGCATTCTTGATATCCCAATAAACATAAAAGAGATTACTCAAATTATACTTATATATCCATTGAACCGTTGCTATTATCAAAATTCAAGCCATTATCAGATGCCCTATGGGGTAGTCCAACTAAACTTACTTTAAGAAAGTCTACGTTAATGCCATATATTACTCATCTCATTTAAATATTGTCTGTACAGTATTATCTTCTCTTAGGACTTGGTTAGCGCACAGCAGCAGCTCAAAATGGCTCAAGGATACTTTTCCGTTTTGGTTTTTATATTTGTTGAGCTATTTGGATGCTTATGACTCCAGGATGTTTTCTTCTTTTTGGTTCTACTGTCTTTTTCTTTTTTCCATTTTTTTTCTTTTTTCAGGCAAGTGCTTGAGAATTTTTAGTAGAAATAAACCAAAATGAGTCGTTATACTTTGTAATAACATTATGCGGCTGGATTCAACTTAAGAGAAACAAAAACATGGATACACGCACGCACACACACACACACACACACACACACACTCTGATACAACACATTCCCCATGCTCAGTGATGCCCCTGTTATTAGATATCTATCCATCTAACTAACTTACTAATATAGATGAATTGTGATTACTCAAACTTATATTGGAGCAACTAGAGAGGCATGCTTGCCTTGGGAGTTTGGGTTCTTTGCCTAGGGAGTTAATCTCTTAGCTTTCACATTTTATTTATTTATTTCTTCTTTTTTTTATTATTATTATTACTACTACTTTAACATCTCTCCCTTTTCCATTGGTTCCGTCTATACGATGATTCTTGTTGGCCGGCCTCAAATTTTAGTGGGATCAAGGCTTTGTTGTTGTTGCTCTGTTACTATCATTCCAATCATTGCTAAGAAAAGCCCAAATTATATTATAGAAGGACTACTAAACTGCTAAGCCAAGCAAGCCCTAGATTCCTCTCATTCATAGATAAGTTGGTTTGTTTCACTAGCTTACATACACATCAGTTTACGTACACAACTAAATTCCAAATTCATTATCATTGATGTTTAACGACAATCCCAATCTCATTTTATGAACTTATTACTTGCTTGCAAAAAGATAATTATGGGCTGATGTATTACTGACTAGCAAAGCAAGTCATTATAACTAAAATAAATACATTGCTTTGTCCACCTCCAAGTCAATTACGACTCTCAAACAGATTCAAGAATATCACTGGATTAGGAAAATTATTTGCTGCTTGCATTCCATTTTATCTCCTCTATGCTTCGCAAGACAATCTTGGAAGGATCCTCCTTTTGAATGTTTTATTTCGTTCATTTTCTTAATGATATTCATTTTAACAAGTGTGTTGATCTTCTTGATATACTATGTCAAGTTTGATTTTTTTCCATATTAAGAATTTTAAGGAACATGCTTGCAAAGACAGCATTGAGGCAAATTGGATTTGTCCAATTAAGGGATAAAGTATTATTTCTGGCTTCTTTATGGCCATCTCCCATTGAAAATTTCCACAACATGAGTAATGACCCTAGTTGAAATGTTCAGCATTTTGTGATGTATAGTATTTTATCCTCTCACATTGTTGCATTCACCTAGCTTATGCATTCATTTATCAAGTACCATTTGTTTAGTAAAAATAATACAGTGATTAAAATATTAATATACAAAAACATTTCAAGTGTTTTGTCAAGTAACCATGCATATAATGAAGTTCTGGATATGTATGATAGTTTAATAATTCCATTAGGTAAGGTAGTGTTTACCGATCTTTAAATCTTAAGGGCTTTTATATGGTTTACTAAGTATCAACCTATTAAACATGGTGAACGAACATTCTATTGTCCTTACTATTATCATTGGAGAAGCATTTGATTATAGTTTCGATGATTAACCTTGGTTATTACTACTCATACTATACCGCTTTCTGATCATTATCATTGATTCATATGTCACTCCATTATACTATATTTCTTATTTCAGAATTTCTTAGTAATTCTAGTGTATGGCTTCCAAAGTTATAGAGCTCTTAAACACATGTGCAGAAATGATACGGTTTATTTCCATCTTCATGAATGGTGATCCCATTTTATCAGTTCTTAATAAATCAACTTGAATCTAGTTTAGTACTGTATAAATCTGTGCACCTCAAAGAAACTCAACACTTAACACTTGAAAATGTCATGACAGCACAATGAATTTCCAAGTTTATTTATTTCTGTTTTCCATCTGAATGAATCAAGCAAGAACAGATTGCATATAGAACAGGCCCTTACGCTACCAGCATTTGCCACTTGATTCAATGTAAGTAAGTAAGAACAAGCACTCCTCATCAGTTTATTACCACTGAGTTTAGATACCAATATCCCAACACTCATGACATCCAAGCTTTTGACATGACATTTACAGATAGTGTACCGATTCCAATATTCCATCTCTAACCCCACTACAGATAGCGTACCGATTCCAAAATTCTAGCTCACAAATTTTCCCCATCACTAAAACTCGAACAAAGGAAAGAAGACCAACTGAAAACAGGAAACCCAAGAAGAAGAGATGTTACAGGACTGACTAACAAAATCATACTCAATATTTTCTTCTCTATGGATTTCAAATAGAAGCTTTTTGTTACGTGCTTAGGTATGAGAAGACCAAACATAAATTAACATTTCATTCTCTGGGAAAATGTAGGAACATTTGCAATAAACTTGGAAAGCTTTTGTTGTTTGTTCTTGCGTAAAAGTCACATATTCATAGATTTCACCCCTCCTTTCAAGCTATTTTTATATCTTACTTATTAAAAAAAATGCTCTGTTCGGACTTCCTTTCTGTACACTCGATCAATTTGAGCACTGAGTTTAATAGTTTCTTCGAAAATTACATGTAAGAGAGTCTTATGGCTGAACCATCCACTCTACCCTAATCTTTTTATATAGTCAATCAAGGTAGTTACTTAATAAAGAAAATTAACGAATGTTGACTTCATGTACTCCAATTCAAATAAACAGTTAAACCTGTATTCACTCGCATATCAAAAACCCCAAAACTGAATTCATCATTCCTTCAAGGCCATAGATACACACACACATGCATACTAACCACAAGAAGATGAAATTAAACAAGAGTTGTCTATTAACCTTGCAAGAGACAGAGACTGATCAGCACCACTCTATCACCAGCCAAATTTAAAACTGAGAACAGCACCAGAAACAACAAAATCACAAACAAAAAATCACAAAAACTACTTCAAAAATCGCTGTTATAACTCAACGAAAAATCAAATTCAAACAATGTAGACGGATAAAAATGTACCTGAACTGAACAAACAGTAACAAGCAAGCCCCCCCTGATTGACACCGGGAAAAATTAAAAGCAAAATAATTTGAGGAACGAGTTTATAACTTTTGTGAGATAGGAATAAAGAGATGAATTTTAGGAGGAAATGATCAAGAATCGGCGAATGAGGTTGAAAGAAACCCTAGGGGGATTCATGCGTTGGTTTATATAAGGGAGTGGAAGGAAGGGACGCCAAGTGTTTGTTGGTTGGTCTGAGTGAAAGTGCATTGCAAAAGGCACGTTTTTTGAGATTGCGCGGCGGGAGATAACAACGCGAGGCTATTTGTCGGTCCGTTGGATTCGAATTTTTCCGGTGACGGCGAAATTGAAGATTTTGGTAAACCTGAATTTGTTTCCCTGAAAAGGAAAAAGAGTAAGCAAGTGCAAGTTTGTCAATATGTGCGTGGGGTTACGGAAAAAGTGGGGGGCTTTTTGGCTTTCTTATGGAAACGAGAGGGTCACGTTGAAAAAATTAGACAAGTGGATTACGTCTGAGTGATTAATTAAACCTGGTTAGATTTTGAAGGAACTTTTAATGCACAATAAAACTAAGGATTTTTTTTTTTTTTTGTTTAAAAAAAAAGGAAAAGATTATTTTTACAAAACACAAAATTTGAGGGAAAACTAGTTTCTCCCTAAATTATAAAAAGTTTTGTTTTTCAAACCGTTCCTAAATGTTCGTCAAATGCATGCAAGTAGAGAAAATTGGACTTTCTGTAATTTAGGGAAAAACTAGTTTCCCCCAAAACATACTCACTACAATAAATACACTAAATCGCAAAAATAAAATATTATAAGAGTTGTTCTTGTGAAAAATGTGTTTTATCTTAATCAAAGAAAAACGTGTTTTTCCAAACACGCTGGCGTTTGTTTTTTAAAACAAGCGGTGACGTTTTTGTAAATACTGGCAAGCATCGTAAATACCAGTGTGAATATTTTAAAGTGCCAGCCAATCCAAAAAACATTGTCGTTGGTACTTTTCAAAAGTGTATTAGTGTTTAAAAGTGTCAGTCATTACACTGACACTTATAAACATTGATACTAGCACTTATCAAAAGTGCCAGTGATAGTGTTAGTAAGTGTCAGCGTATCATGGCTGACACTTTTTAACACTAACACTGGCATTTACGATCAGCGCCGAACAACTTCTTGTTTATTACAAAAATGCCACCGCGCCATTTTTAAAAAAACGTTTTACCCTAACTTAGCGTAAAACCCGTTTTTTCCCAGATTTTCACATATTATAATACCTCTATCCCAAAATAATTTACCTACTTCTTTCGTTGATATTACGAAAACATTTTGAACAATAATTTTAAATTGATTTAATTTTACTACTTATAATTTAAATTTAGTTATTGATACACTATTAACAATATTATCAATACTAAGTTTTGAGTCAGTCTTATGAAAACTTGTTTTCAGGGGCGGATGCAGCATATGTCCAGGGTGGGCAGATGCACGCCCTGGATTTCCCGAAAAGATTTACCGAGTAGCTATTAAAAAAAAAAAAAATAGGGGTGTAAATTGTAATTTTTGAAAAAAGAGGAGTGCAGAGTGTTAAAAATAAAAAAATTACTAAAAGACTCTCGCTTGATTCACGACAATCGGCACTTCTTCCTCCGTAGCAATGTCTCAATCTCAAAAAGGTATTCTTTAATTCAATTTTACGGTTTTAAAATATGAAATTTATGATTTGAGCATTTTTATAGTGTGGTTTTAATTTTTTTTTGTCATTTAAAATTTTGAGCCGACCTGACCGGACCAAAAATAAAATAAAAAAATTGGGGGGTCCGCCTCCGAACCCCCAAAAGAAAATGCACACCCTCACCTCAAATCTTAGAGAAGCCACTGCTTGTTTTACACTAAGAGATGTGTAAACCATGTTTTACATTTTTACATTAAGAGATTATGTTTTACATTAAGGGATGCAAACATGTTTTACACTAAAACAAATTGTAAACCAGGTTTTTCTCAAGATTTCAGCCAAGTTTTAGATTTTTATTAAGATAATTAATTAACTTAAGATTATTGCTTAAAATTCCTTTTAATAATAACGAAAAAAAGTAGTAAAAAAATAATAATTTAGGGGTAGAGGGACTATGAGTTTTAGATATTCATTAAGACAATTAAATTTATTTTCGATTATCGCTCAAAATTCTTTCTCAATAACAATAAAAAAAGGTAAAAAATAATAATATAGAGGCGGAGAGAGTAGAGTATGATGCAATTTTCCTTGGAGTCGGTATTGTGAAAAACGCGTTTTACACTAAACTAAGGAAAAACGCGTTTTTCCCAATTGCTTTCTCTAATATTATCACGTGCCTTCTCTAAAATTACAAAGTGCCTGTTGTAATATTAAACTTATAAATATTCAAGCAGACACTTTTATATATTCATAGAGTCACTTTTAGTGGTAGTTTTAAGACTGTCTGTCTTACTATTACAAAGTGCCTCTTGGAATATTGAAAAATACCTCTTACATTGTCAATAAGTGTTTGGTGAGTTTTTAAATTTTTCAAAACAAGTGCCTACCCTAGTATTAAAAAGTGCCTCCAGTAGTATTGCAAAATAACTCATATAGTGTAAAAAAATGTCTGGTGATTTTTTGTAAGTGTCAAGCGAGTTTTTCTAAGCTCTAAAACAAGTGTCTGCCTTAGTATTAAAAAAATGCCTCCTGTAGTATTGCAAAATGCCTCCTACATAGTAAAAAAGTGTCTGGTGGGTTTTCGTAAGTTCCAGTTATTTGCAAAAATTCCACCGCGTCTTTTAGTAACGTTCCGTTTATTTACAAAAATGTCACTCCGCATATAGAAAACACATTTTACACTAAGACGCGTGTAAAACGCGTTTTTCCCAAGATTCTCTGTTTTCCTTGACATAAATGAAGGCAATTTGTATTAAATGCCTTAAATCTAATAATATTAAAAAAAAAAAAAAAAAAAAAAAAAAAATCATTTTTTACCTCCACCCTTGTCTATCCCCAAATGATAAATCATTTTTCTTCTAAAAAGATGTTTATTTTTGCTTATACCCTCTTCATCTAAAAATACTTTGAGCTAATTTTCTTTGAGTATTACTATTCACACTCGCACAACTGCTGAATAAACCCGCGATGAATATTCTTTCAAAAATGTTATCCAACAAAATGTTCATACTAACTTTCTACTAAATACACCTGTAGCATTAACTCTCTCATCTATTTACCCATTAATTTTTCACCTTTCATTTTTAAAATTCCACCAACCAAACTCCCCCCAAAAAAAAAAAAAATTTACCCCATCGTTTTTACATTCTCAGTTTTAAAAAAATTAAAATCTTTCTATTTCTGGAAAAAAAAAAAAATCTTTCAAATTTTAATTGTGTTGAAGATGCTCACTCTCAACTTTCTCTCAACCGCCTAGAACCTCTCTCTCAACTTTCTCTCAAACTTCCAAGTTGGTTACATCATCTTCTTCCTTGTTCTTCTTGTTCAATCTCCAACAACATAATTGTTTGTAATTTCAATACTGAAATTACAAGCAATTGTGTTGTTGTTTTTAATTATATGTAAATTATAATATAATAAGTTTCTCTCCTAAGTCGTGAGCCGTTGATTTCTCTCCTCGTTGAGAGCTTGTGTTTTTGTTCGTTTGTTTGTTCTTGTTGTGGTCTTGTAATTGCGATGAAGCTTGCATTCTATCACAATTGAAAGATCATTTTCGTTCTTACTACACAAGAATGTTTCACAGATTTTGAGATGTTTGGTGGGCGTCTCTTCATCAACCCGGATTCTCAAGCAGATCCAATGCTTAACGCTAAATATTATCCGATGTGGGATTTCTCGAATATCAGATGGAGACAGTTTCCAAGTTGTACTTTGAGTGTAATCCGTATGTCTCAAAATTTCAATAAAAATTTTCATTTTTGTAGTTTAGAAAATGAAAAATCTGCTCATATTTGGGATGAACCTTCGACTTTTGTAGAGTGTCATCTCTTTTATTATTGTGAATGAATGAATTTGTCGTTTTGTTAAAAAAAGTTGTGTTGAAGATATTTAGTGGTGTTCTAATGTTGTATTTGAGTTACACAAAGGGCAGCCCCTCCCCCCAAATTGAAAAAAACAAGACAACATTACAAAGGAAATAAGGAATAAAGCAGGAATCCATAATGCAACGATCACAACCCTAGCAGTAGGGTTAATTGCAGCTTGAGCCAACAGCAATCACATTCACAAGCTTGTCACTCCAGACCTGAAATATTCAACTTCTTTCAGACTCGCTATTAGAAGAAAAATGAAAACAAGATTAGTTAAGTTTGGATTAATAGTTACCTTTATTGTCCATCCGAGTGGCCTGAAAAAATCTTGTCTTTGAGGCATACTACTGATAGAACTTCACCACTCACGCAAAGCTGCAGTCTTCTTAAACCAGTTCTTTATGATTCCATAGGTTTTGAACCCGAAAAGATAATTAGGGTTTACAACATATGGGTGTGTGGGTGTGTTTTATTAATTTTAATGGGTGTATAATTATAGGTTTAAAAGGGTAAATTTGGAAAAGAGATAGTGTATAGATCTAGTGTTGAGTGAATACTGTTTTGGGTAAGCTTAGTTACGTGGGTTTATTTAGAAATTTTTCGGTGTGAATAGTAGCACTCATTTTCTTTTCGGGTGTTATTTTAGTAAGTTTTCTATTTCGTTAATTGTACTTCTGGTTTCTCTCTGTTCTCTCTCTTCTCTACTTTCTTTTCATCTTTTCAACCTTTCATCTTAGTAATTTTTCCTTTTTTGTTTTGATTAGTTTGTATAATTCCAAATTTCACATTTATTAATTATCAATGTGTCAATTAATAACTGTGAAATTTGGAATTTAATTTCCAATTCTGTTTTGTTTTTTTCAGATCTAGTGTTTAATTAAGATTGAATAAGTTGTTGCATGTTGTTTGTTTGTTAATCTCCATCACTTGAGAGCCATTTGATTTCTCTCTTTGTTGATAGCCTCTTGATTTTTCTCCTAATTGAGAGCCTTTGCTTTGTATTTGATTTTGCATTGAAATTCATAGATTTTTTAATGGAAATTTTCATGGTTTCAATTTGGTTTGTTAATTCCAAAGATAATATTAAGGGTGATTTTTTTACGCCATTGTCCCTTTTTTGTAAGTGCAAAAATGTAAAAAGGCTTGAATTTCAGATCTTGCGTCTACTCAACTTTATTTTGCTTGGGATGTTTGGTTGGCGTTTTCGTGCTAACTCAGAGGCTCTAAAGTTTCAAAGTTAAATCTTACTGGGTAGCAGTTTGTTTAAATGCCAACGGAAGGCAGTTACCAAGTTTTACTTGGCGGAGCATTTGGGTGTCCCGGGATCGTGTTCAAATTGGGCGTTGGTGTAAGACTGAGATCATCATAGTTCTTTAATAGAAACAAACCCTTCAAGTTCATCAAAGGAATGAACCTATATATGTGTGGAATGCTCGTTGAGTCTTTCTAAACGAGTTTGCTTATTGAGCTTAAGCTACGTTATCTTCAATGTTGTTAGGTTATAGGTGCTCGTCAAGTATTGACTCATTGTATTGGCATTAAGCACACTCCATTCATGAAAAATACTACTACCTCTGTCCCTAAATGAGTGTCCAAATTTCATTTTAAGGGACACTGAAAATCTCAACTTTGTGAACAATTTGGTAACAACGATTCATATATAATCTTGTAATCTCCTTTCCAAACCTTTAGTTTTGCACGTATAAAGAAACCGGTGAAATTTTTTTCGAAAAAAAACGTTTAGGGAGAAAGTTATGTTAAAAAAAAGACACTCATTTAGGGACAAAGATTTCTTGAAAATGGACACTCATTTAGGGACAGAGGGAGTACTTACTCTTTATTTAAGCCTTCTGTATCTATTAACCAATATTCTCTATGTCTGTGATAACGAATATCACCTAAATTGAATGTCTGGAATAATCTTTTTTTCTCATACCCACCGCATCTATGAATCTATTTAAATGAGATACACTTTAAACCATTGGTTGAACCAAGATCCGTTCATTCCAACCTTACTCCCTCTATCGCATTTTAGTTTTTAAAAAAATGTTTTTTTAATCGTTTCACTTTAATTTACAAAATTTTATAATATATATATTTTTAAAATAATGATACTTACTTATCATACTTACAACAACTACTCACTTAATACAAATCATGGAGAACGTTTTGGGAGAAACTAGTTCCTCCATAATTTATAAAAAGTATTGTTTTTTTTTTTTTAACTCTTAAACCTTAAATCTTAAACGTTAAACCCACAACCATAAACCTTAAACCCTATAAAACAACCTTAAACCCTATAAAACAACTTTAAACACTAAACCTTAAACCCTAAATACTAAACTTAAGCCCTAAACCCCAAACTCTATAAAACAACCTTAAACTCTCAACCTTTAAACCTTATAAAACAACCTTAAACTAAACCTTAAACCCTATAAAAACATATTTTTTATAACTTACAGAGGAACTAGGGACGCGGAACCGCTCCACCGAATTAGCTCCACCTCTCCACCCAACGGCTCCGATCAAGGCCACATACACACACTTTTCATCTGTGCGGCTAGGATGATTTCAATTTTTTGTGGGTCTCATCGAATTCGGCCACATCTCAACTGTTGGGTGTAGCTAAAATGAGGTGGCTTCAATCTCCACCATTGGGTGGAGCTAACTCCCCGGTAGAGCGGTTCGAAATCCGAGGAACTAGTTTCCATCAAAATTTTCTCTAAATCATGTGTATACCGCACCGATTGGCTACAAAAGTTAGAGAAAGCGCGTAATTACAAGCAGTCCCCTTTCTCTTCACTCTCTTATAAATACATCTCCCGAACCACCGTCACCAGTCCCACCCCTTTCTCCATCTCCACCATTTTGTGCTCAGAGTCAAAACTCCAACAATGGCATCCGAAATCGACACCACCACCAGATCTGAATCCGTCAATGGACCCACCACCGACAACAAGCGCAAAGTTGCTCTAATCACCGGCATCACCGGCCAAGATGGCTCTTACCTCACTGAATTCCTCCTCGACAAAGGCTACGAAGTCCATGGCTTGATCCGCCGTTCCTCCAATTTCAATACCCAGCGCATCAATCACATCTACATCGACCCCCATAATGCCCACAAGGCTCGTATGAAGCTCCATTACGCCGATCTCACCGACGCCTCTTCCCTCCGCCGCTGGCTCGATTCCCTCCTCCCTGATGAGGTATACAACTTGGCTGCTCAGTCCCACGTCGCCGTTTCCTTCGAGATCCCTGATTACACCGCCGATGTCGTCGCCACCGGTGCTTTGCGCCTATTGGAGGCCGTTCGATCGCACATCTCGGCTTCTGGTAGGTCCCACATCAAGTACTACCAAGCCGGATCGTCTGAAATGTTTGGATCCACCCCGCCTCCGCAGTCGGAGACGACGCCTTTCCACCCTAGATCGCCGTATGCGGCGTCCAAATGCGCGGCGCATTGGTACACCGTCAATTACCGGGAGGCGTACGGGATCTACGCCTGCAATGGCATTCTATTCAATCACGAATCCCCACGCAGGGGAGAAAACTTCGTGACCCGGAAGATCACCAGAGCAGTGGGTCGGATCAAGATCGGGCTCCAGAGCAAGCTATTTCTCGGCAATTTATCAGCTTCCAGGGATTGGGGGTTCGCCGGAGACTACGTTGAAGCCATGTGGATGATGCTACAACAAGAAAAACCCGACGATTACGTCGTGGCAACAGAAGAATCACACACAGTGGAGGAATTCCTGGAAGTGTCATTCGGGTACGTCGGATTAAACTGGAAAGATCACGTGGCGATCGACAAGAGGTATTTCCGGCCAACGGAGGTGGACAATTTGAAGGGTGATTCAAGCAAGGCTAGGAAAGTTCTGGGGTGGAAACCTAAAGTTGGGTTTGAGCAGCTGGTGAAGATGATGGTGGATGAAGATGTTGAATTGGCTAAGAGGGAGAAAGTTTTGGTTGATGCTGGTTATTTGGATGCTCAACAACAGCCTTAAATTTGGTTGTTGTTTTTCATGATCTTAAACTCTTCAATTATGGTTAAGTTTGATTCTTGGTGTTTTAGATGAAATTTATGTTGTTGGAAGATGATGATTTGTAGGGGTTATACAGTTGATTGTTCTATAGGTGAGTATTATTACTTGTTCTGGTTTTGTAACTTTTTTTCTTTTTTCTTTCCTGAGATGTTTAAATCATTTCAGTGTTGTTGGGTTGTTCTTGAATTTGTTCAACCCAAATTGATTCAGTTTGAGGAAATTTTATAGAAATTTCTACTTACATTCAAATTGGATCTGTTTTTTTTTGAAAGATTCAAATTGGATCTGTTAAGAAGTAGTATTACAATTGATTTCAGTAGGTCAAGGTCATATCTAAAGATGGCACTCATTTATGACTTATTAGATCAGAAACAAATGAAGTTATTTTTCTACTCCCGACGCTAAAAAATGGCACTCATTTATGACTTATTAGATCAGAAACAAATGAAGTTATTTTTCTACTCCCGACGCTAAAAAATGTGACACTTATTTTGAAACGTACCAAAAATGAAAACGGTAGTATTTGTTATGATATGCCATCACTTACTAGATCATAAACTAAAATTAAGTATATTCCATACAAAGTGAAAGGTAAGATGAATAATAAACTAAGAATCTAGATCATAAACTAAGAAGTAGTTTTTTTTTTGAATGATGATTGATTTGATTAATTAACGTAGTGATGAATGATTTCAGGTATTAGTACTAAGAATCTAGATCTTGTGGGGTTCTGGTTTTAATATTTTACTTAGATCTATGTATTGATTGTTTTCTCTTCAAGTTGCCAACAATTTGTTTTGTAGTCCAAGTTTTTTTTTAAAAAAAAAAAAAAAAAAAAAAAAACTGACCGACAATTGGGTCGGTTCAGATCCAACCGTCAAAGCCCGATTAAGTCGTGGGTCGGGTTGTCATCCTGTACCTCTAATAGAATCAGCACTGGCTGATATGATACTGGTAAAACTTTAAACATACAGCTGAAACAAGTAAAATTTCTGGAAACGGAATTCTTACAAAGTGCAAGGTAAGAGGAATAATAAAGCCAAAAAAAAAAAAAAAAAATCACAAAAAAACTTGATCGCAAACAATTTTCCAATATATCATTGGATGTTGTGTTTGTAGATCCCAGTACTTACTAATTAAGTATCCAATCACTGATTGTCAGCTGTATTTGGAAGCAAAAGTTTGTGAATTTTTTGGGCTCCATCAATGCTCACAAGGTAAATAAATGTAAATGGAAATGCTAAATTAGACTAAATAGTTTAGTGCAGTATTTCTTCTTTTGTACCCGTTTTAGGAGAAGACGGGCTGAGGGTCTTTTCTAAGTTAGCTGGGAACGGCTTGATAGATGATTTTAGTGATTCAGGACCTTCAGCGGCAATTCTCTTGCATAAAGCATCGCAATTGCTAATCACCTCTGTCAATCTTCCTTTCAGCTCTCCTAGTTCCACTTGCAACCCATCAACTACATGTGGTATGGTTTTGGGGACGGGGCGGGGAGCAAAATTGTACTTGGTTAACAATGACCGCCCACCAAAACAAAATAAAGGAAAAGAGGAGAATGTAGAAAAAAAAATAAAATTATTAAGTTATACTACATCTGTCTCAAAATTCATGACCGAATTTGCTCTTGATTAAGAGCGAAATCGGCCATTCATATTGGGACTGAGGGAGGGAGTAGTATGTTTCAAGGGGTGCTTTCATTTGGTGTAGATGAAGGGTGAATAGTTGAGAGTAAAACCTTCTGATAGATGATTTGATGTCGTCTTCGTTGCAGAGACGGAGTAATTGTAACGCTGAAGAAGTTTAGTTGCCAAAGCATCTGCAACTTCTATCCTGTTTTCTATCTCATCCTGCAACAAAATTAATCAATTAACTGTTCGTACCCGGTACCACAAATGTAATCAATTACCGAAAGTAGCACGGGCTCTTAGGGAGGACAACAATCAATCAAGTAATCATAGTACATCTTATTCAGAACTTCTACTACAAGCAGTTCAATTATTGAAAGTTTTGTGCCATGCAAAATATTTTGACAAGTGAAAAAGATCAGTAGAAGAGGATATATATTTCTCCCTGAAAGCTCATTAAGCTCGTAAAGTTGAAAATAACAGTTTTTTTGGTCAATGGAGTCAATGCTCAACCCATTTTAATCTAGGAACGAAAAGTGAGTCCACGTGTGGAAAATATGAACTTATGATGTTGGGTTGGGAGACTAAATAAGATTCCTATGATTTGCAGTTGAGTCGGTCTTGTGAAAAATGCGTTTTACACTAAGCTATAGAAAAACGTGTTTTTCACAATTGCCTTCTCTAACATTATCATGTGCATGTTCTAATATTATAAAGTGTCTGTTGTAATATTACACTTATAAATATTCAAGCAGACACTTTTATACACTCACAGGCACTTTTAGAGATAGTGTTATGATTGTCATATTCAAGCAGTCACTTTTATTCACTCAAAATGGCACTTTTAGAGGTAGTGTTATGATTGTCCGTTGTAGTGTTAAGACTGACTTTCTTAGTGTTGAAAAGTGCCTCCTGTAGTGTTGAAATATGTCTCTTACATTTTAAACAAGTGGTTGGTGAGCTTTTAAAAATTAAAAAACATGTGACTGCTGTAGTATTGAAAACTGCCTCCTGTAGTGTTAAAAAGTGCCTGCTGAGTTTTATAAGTTCCAGTTATTTACAGCAATGCCACCACGTCTTTTAAATAACGTTCCGCTTATTTACAAAAATGCCACTCCGCATACGAAAAACACGTTTTACACTAAAACGCGTGTAAAACACGTTTTTCCTAAGATTTTCTCTTTGCAGTTTTAATAACTTCGTAAAGACAAGTAAATCAGTATAAATCTTTCGGTCAAGATGTAATCAAGTCCCGAAAGTCATCGTTAGAATCTTTGCATGAGACAGTTGAGTATTTATTGTGTATGTGAATACGCATATGTCGTCCTATCTAATAATCCTCTCGTATTAAAATCTGCATTATGGTTGGGGGGGGGGGAGTTTGTTTGTACCAGAATGCATAAAATCAGCTACAGGATTGATTCATCGCATAATATCATAAACAATCATTACAAGTCACGTAAAGTTCTCAAACAAACTCCTTTCATCAATATCAACTAGGACAAACCTGTCTTTTACTAATATCCTGGGCCGCTTTCTCCTGCCAATCACGATACATTGAGAATAATTCCAGAAGTAGGTTAGGATCTACAATACCTATTTAAACGAAGGGAAAAAGAAACATATTAACATGTTGATATCTTATGTTAGCGTACTAAGGGATCATCTATACCAATCTTAACTTATAGTTTTATGAATTGGACACAAAATTGGACATTTGTGTGAGGGTTACTTAAGCAGATGGAACAATACTAATAGAGTATTACTTCAACTAATCAAATATTAGGCGCCAAAATGGTTTTCTTGTCTTCCAAAAACCCCGTGCATAAAAGTGATTCCTGCACACTGGAGTTATTAGTCCTTGCGTAAGCAGACGCGAGCACACTTTAATCTAAAATCTATATTTGTGTTCTTACGTTGCACCATCCCCTGGTACCCACCTCCCACTTATTAGGGGTGTCAAATTGGGTGTCTTGGGTTTAGCCATTAAAGTTAAAATACCCGGATATCCAATGGATTTTTAACTTTAATGGGTAAACCCAAAACACCCAATTTGCCACCCCTACCACTTATTGAGTTTGAGCATGTCATTGCCAAGTGCAGATGCACACATGAGCTTAAGATTTTCTGCAGAGATGATATTAACAAAACTTGTGGAAATGGCAACAACTAGACTGTTTGTACTAAACTTAATGCGTCAACGAACCCCCTCTTCATGGGAATTGAGTGAATGTTTCATCATTCAAAGAAAATAACATGGAAATATAATTCGAAAAATTTCCGTACCTAAAGAAACATTTGCCTGAAATCCCATCAAGCTGTTTCCTTGTTCCCATTCTTTATACCTAATGCATCTAAACTACATACTTATTAATGGCATTTACAAATTTCTCTCTTCTTACCTTCTTCTAAAAAGTTAAAGTAGGCATGAAATACCTAACCAATCTTCTCTCTCCCCTCCTAATGTAACCACTTTTAATCAGAATCTACAATCTACAGTGACATAAACTACCTCTACACCTCTTTCAAACTGGGTGATATCAGTTGTTCATGTCGACTTATCACTTGAGCAATTATCAGTCACTCATCTCCTCCATGACCACCCAAATCTTTATTTTGCCATAATAGCTCTGCGATTTAGTAAATCATAATGTGGATACTACGTGCATAAGTACTATACGAATAGAAAAGGAGGCAAACAGCATTTAGAGTAAAATTGTTCAATTGCAAGGAGGTTAACTTCATATCTGCATTTGTTTCATGAAACAAATGCCACATGCATTGACACGCTAACAAATTTACTCGAGGAGTCTAGTAGCTTAGCTTCCACGGGACGCAAAGTTACTTCAAGAGTAAGGGCCATCACTCTCTGCCTGAACAAGCATTGAACCTCCTCCACAATATATCCAATGAATTATGAAAAATCTCATTTGAATTTTATCATTATATGCCACTTTCTACAGAAATCCATCCTCTACTGTTTAGGCCAGAGTGGAAGTAAATTTTCTAAATTTGAATTGTGTACACATAGGTAAATGTAATCTTTGACTTCTTGAAGTAAGCTCCGACCCAAACTAAAAGAGGTTTCTTAAATTAGAAATATTCACAATATGGAACATGGACAATTGTCAAGGAATGGACAAGAACTAAATTATACTTCTAATTTAGTAAAATAAGCTATAGAATAAGAAACAGGACCCTATGTAAATCATCTATTTTTGGCTGCTTGGGTTGGTTGGAGAATGCTAAAGACGTAAACTTTCGTAACCAACCTTCACACTTTTCTAAAGAAAAAAAAAAGGTTAATAATCTAGAACCTAACACCAAATTGGCTTATACAGGGAAATCCATTTTTCCTTCAAAATACAATGGAGAAGAGACTACTAATAGAATGATGCTACAAACACAAAATTGGATAAAAATTGGATAAAGGCATAAAGCCTGAGCTCCAAGGCACAATGAATAATCAAACTAACACTAGAAAATACTGGAAAATACTCAAAAAATAACAACCACCTAATGCAGTCTCTCTCTCTCTCTCTCTCTCTCTCTCTCTCCCTCTTAATCTTAATGACGATTGTCCTAAAGTGGATCACATAAAGGGTTGCCATGCATCTTCGTGATTACTTACCTCTACCGCTTCATAGATCGCACATAGGCGATTGTAATAGCAGGAATCAAATTTCAGGAATCTACTCCACATTGACACTCTAAACTGCAGCTCACACATTTACATCAGAAAACCGATGCTGAATGTGGGATACCTATATCCCGCAAGTGTAGCGCACATGTGTCCTAAACGTGCTACCTCTTTCCCGCAATAACTTACTCCCGCAGATAAAACTCTCTCCCGTAGATTTACCTTTGTTCCGCAGATGCACTTCTGTCTACCAGATTCATCTCTTTTCCGCAGTTGCACTTTTGTACCGCGGATATATCTCATTCTCTCCCGCGCATATGCCTCTCTCCCGCAATGTGCGGGTTGTTACGCTCTAAGTGCATCCCACGATTAGACAAGGTCGGGGAAAGTCTTCTTCTAACAATGGGGAATCACCGAGGAGCAGTGGATTGGAGGCTAAAATAGTGAAGATCGCCACGTGGCCTAGTTGGGTTTACAAGGGAGAAATGCGGGATGGTTATCACAACTTGGAGCGCATGTGCCTTGCACATGACCTTTGCTCCTTGTGCCTATAAATACTCTCAAGGCATTCATTTGATCCATCCTAGCCCCATATATCAACCATGGGCGGATCTTATGTTCTAGTAGGGGGTACACGTGCACCCGGTCAACTGAAATTTGTAGTTAAAATTACATTTTTTCTTAAACCCTGTTTATTAAGTGCACCCGCACAATGGATAAATATATAACACCCTGATAAGATATATAAGTAGCTATGTGTTCTGGTGGTAATGGAGTGTCTTAAAAAACTTCATATTACAGGCTACCCAGGTTCGACTCTCAACGCTAGCCAGAATTTTTTTCCTTCTCTCTCATTTTCTACTAGTACAATTTAACAAGGCCACTTTGGGTTTCCTATAATAATTTCAAATATAACTACTATATTTATTATTCTCTCTCATTTTCTACTACTCCCTCGTTTTTAAGGTTCTTACTTTTTTTTTTTTTGGTCTGCCACAGTTTAAAGTTTTTAATTGCTTTATTCCATAAATGGAAAAATATAAATAGTGCTTTAGAAAATCTTGCACTCAAAAATTTCATTTATTACAAAACCAATACTTACCTAACTTCCTTTTCACTCATTTGCTTTATAGTGTTTAGGACAATTATATCTCCACCTCCCTACTTTTGTTACTTTTGTTGGTCCATTTTTCATTGTTTTTCACTTGATTTTTTAATAAGCGTGTAGAATTAAACTAAGAACTTTAAACCGAGACGGAGGGAGTACTTTTATTCTCTCTCATTTTCTACTACAAGTTTTTTTTTAACTAGTCCACTTTGTAGTGTAAAATCTGGTTTGAAGTTTTGTAGTGTAAAATGTGCACCCGCTGTCAAAAAATCTTAGATCCGCCACTGATATCAACACAATACTTTCTCTCTCTAGAGACAGTCCCGCAATCCTTGTCTCTCCCAAAACCCGTTAATTCCTATTCTCCTCCTCCTCTTCATCGCCCCCTTTGGTGGTTCATGCATCGCTCACCTAAATCCAGAAACCCTAATACGCTATCCCATAGAAATATGCCCTAACGAGGACTTAGAACCAACACTGAAAAACAGAAAAAGTGTATTTCAAGTGACACCAATGCAATCCCAACTAAAAGGATAAGTGCTACGAAGGTACTAATTTCAAATGTGAGCTTCACGGTTGCATCATAAAGCTAAAAAATGAAATCTGATTCCTATTTCATTAAGCAGACCAGAGTGCAACAACTGTTACAAGTACTTTTCACTTTTTGAGCTTACTTACCAGTAACACTACACGAACATCCTCATCATAAAGTAACATAGATTGCACATCTCTATTCCAAATCATATAGTATATCATACTCATGCATAAACAAAAAGTATATCAAAATAACTTGGATTACTTGATTTGGAAGAAGTTGATGCTTTCCTGACTAAAATATCCGTCAAGCTAGTCTCCGCTGGCCGCGATGTCAATATCGGGTTTGACTGCTCAAATTATAGAGAATCAATAACCAATCAAGTTAAGGGAGAACAATACACACAAATACACATATAAAAGCAAACGAGATTAATACGCACAAGTTTAAGGGTTTTGAGCTTCTCTAGGACGGGATCTACGCCTTCTGGTCTCTCCGATACGGTTGTAATCCCATCGTCCAGCCGCTTTAGGCACAAACAAATTACAAAACCACATAAATTGATAAAATTAGGGCTCGAAATCAACTACAAAAACGTTTTGGGAGATTCTGAAAGGTAATTGCTTAGGTACCTGCGAGCCGGAGAGAGTTGATTCCGATAAACCCATGGATAACTGCAATGGCAGTTTTGAGTTCCGATTACTATTTCATGGCAGAAATGTGAAAATGGAAAATTCAGATGTTACGGTGGGAAGCTGATCGGGGTAGTTAAGCCTGAATTTCATTTGTGTCCTCTTATATTTGAAATCTCATTCAATTAAGCCCCTTATATTTGTGTTTTTGTAAAAGCAGCCCCTGCTATTTTTCAAACACTATCCTATTCGTCCAAGCAAACTGGTTTATTTTCATATTTCTAAGTTTAGTGCCTCTGTCCCGGAATAAATGGTCGCCGTTTTTCGTACGTTTGTACGAAGGAACTTTGAGCAATAAAATGAAAATTTAAAAATTGTTATTGATAGTATATATATATTAGTGTATCAATAACAAGTTTTTACAATTTTATTAGGATATCTAAATCAACCTAAATTTATCGCTCAAAGTTCTTTCGTACTAACGTCCGAAAAACTATTATGATGGGACAAACAACCTAAATAGTCCCCCTACTATTCAACTTTTATAATTCCGTTTGGGAGTCAGTTTGATAAGCCCAAAACCGCCTAAAAATAGGATTTGGCGGAAGACCTTAAAACACACCCAAAAAATAAAAAATTATGTTTCTCCTCTCGCTTGCTTTTTACTACTACAATCCCTTTCAAAGAATGTGCAACAAAAGATCAAATCTTCGATCAAATTGTTCAGCTGGTGATCAATCCAATTGATCCCCAAACCGGCTTTCCCGGAAGTTTCAATTCCAGATTCGAACTCGCCAATTTGACAATGGAGAAAGAAAGAGCTGAAGATGTTTCTAAGGATAGAGCTGTCTTCGGACATCTTCTACGGCTAGACGTTCTTGCAAGCGTCAAACGGGCAGAATCTCAGTTAGAAGGATTGTTCAAAGTTGGAGTTGCTTCTTATATGACATCATTGGATGAAGCAGGCGAGAATTCTGCTTCCACTGGATTAGAAGAAGTTGCAAGTGGTGTTTGTAGCAGCGGACGAAATCAAATAAGCAGGCGGTATCGCGATCCTACTTCAAGCAAAGCATATGATCTTGATAGTAGCATCACACAAGGAGGAGTTAGAGATACTCCTGGCAGGAGTAGCTCAAATGGTCATAAGCGTTACGGGGCTTCGTCCAAATCTACTGGAAGCTCTCGGAGTGGTCGACATAGTTCTAGGGATGACACAAATAGGCGTAGTAGATACAGAAGTGATTCCAGGGACTCTAGAGATAGCAGAGGATATGGAAGTAAAAGAAACAGATATGAGTATGAAAGTTCCAGGACTATGACGGTTCCAGGAGGAGGACACCTGGAAGATCTGTCTGGGAAGATTCACCGCGTTGGGATAGTCGCTCAAACAGCAGCAGGCACCATCAACCGTCTCCGTCCCCAATGTTTTATGATAGAGAAGAAGGCAATACCATGTATGATGCTGATAGCTTGTCATTTTATCTTGGTGATGTCAAAAAGAAAGAAGCAGAGGTGACAAAAAGACTGGTTCGGATGGATGGGACCCAGATGACACTTGCTCAAAGCAAGAAGTTGTCGCAGCTCACTGCAGATAATGCTCAATGGGAGGATCGACAACTGCTTAGATCTGGAGCTGTCAGAGGCACTGAGGTGCAAACAAAAGTTGATGATGAGGACGAAAAGAGGGTTATTCTTCTTGTTCATGATGCGAAGCCACCTTTCTTGGATGGGAGGATTGTTTTCACGAAACAAGCTGAACCAATCATGCCAATAAAAGATCCAACATCAGATATGGCTATAATATCACGGAAAGGTTCCAACCTGGTTAGAGAAATTCACGAGAAACAAAGTATGAACAAATCGCGTCAACGTTTTTGGGAACTCGCTGGCTCAAAACTTGGTGACATCCTTGGTGTGGAGAAGACCGCAGAACAGATTGATGCTGATACTGTGGCAGTGGGTGAAGATGGTGAGGTTGATTTTAAAGAAGAGGCTAAATTCGCTCAACATTTAAAGAAAGGGGAAGCTGTAAGCGACTTTGCCTTGTCAAAGTCATTGTCACAGCAACGGCAATATCTGCCCATATTTTCTGTACGAGCTGAGTTTTTGCAGGTAATTCGTGAGAATCAGGTGATTGTTGTAGTGGGAGAAATTGGTTCCGGAATGACAACACAATTGACTCAGTATCTTCACGAAGATGGATACACTATGAATGGCATTGTCGGTTGCACCCAACCAAGGCGTGTAGCAGCAATGAGTGTTGCCAAGAGAGTCAGTGAAGAAATGGAAACCGAACTTGGTGACAAAGTGGGCTATGCTATTCGTTTTGAGGATGTGACGGGCCAAACACTGTTATTAAGTATATGACCGATGGTGTGCTTCTTCGTGAGACATTGAAAGATTCTGATCTCGACAAATATCGTGTGATTGTTATGGATGAAGCCCACGAAAGATCATTAAGCACAGATGTCCTCTTTGGGATCCTGAAGAAAGTTGTCGCCCGACGACTAGATTTCAAGCTGATTGTCACGTCTGCCACTTTGAATGCTCAGAAATTCTCAGATTTCTTTGGGAGCGTCCCTATTTTTCACATTCCAGGAAGAACATTTCCTGTGCAAACTTTATACAGTAAAACGCCATGTGAAGACTATGTCGAAGCTGCTGTGAAACAGGCGATGACATTACACATCACAAGTGCTCCGGGCGATATACTCATCTTCATGGCCGGTCAAGATGAGATCGAGGCAAGTTGTTACACCCTCTCCGAACGAATGGAGCAGCTTGTTTCTTCCACAAGGCAAACTGTATCAAAGCTCTTGATTCTCCCCATATACTCCCAACTGCCAGCAGATTTACAAGCTAAAATATTCCAGAAAGCTGAAGATGGGGCTCGCAAATGCATCGTAGCCACCAACATTGCCGAGACATCTCTGACCGTTGATGGGATTTATTATGTGATTGACACTGGTAACAGTAAGATGAAGGTGTACAACCCCGAATGGGTATGGATGCGCTACAAGTGTTTCTCGTCAGCCGTGCTGCAGCTGACCAACGGGCAGGGCGGGCAGGTAGAACGGGTCCCGGTACTTGCTATCGACTGTATAGAGAAAGTGGTTACAAAAACGAAATGCTTCCCAGTCCTGTACCAGAAATTCAGAGAACCAATCTGGGTAATGTGGTTCTTTTACTCATAAAGTCTTTAAAAGTCGAAAACTTGTTGGACTTTGACTTTATGGATCCACCCCCTCAAGACAACATTCTTAACTCCATGTACCAATTGTGGGTTTTGGGTGCGCTTAACAACGTTGGAAGCTTAACTGAGCTCGGATGGAAAATGGTCGAATTCCCTCTTGATCCACCTTTAGCAAAGATGCTCTTGATCGGTGAACGACTAGAATGCTTAAACGAGGTTCTAACCATAGTCTCCATGCTCTCCGTCCCATCAGTTTTCTTTAGACCCAAAGACCGGGCAGAAGAAAGCGATGCTGCAAGAGAAAAATTCTTTGTACCCGAGTCAGACCATTTAACTTTACTAAACGTCTACCAACAATGGAAAGCTAACCAATACCGAGGAGATTGGTGTAATGACCATTTTCTCCAGGTAAATGGTTTGCGAAAAGCCCGAGAAGTAAGATCCCAATTACTAGACATTGTTAAAACACTCAAAATCCCGCTCAATTCATGTGGGCGCGATTGGGACATTGTCAGAAAAGCTATTTGTTCAGCTTATTTTCACAATGCTGCGAGATTAAAGGGGGTCGGGGAGTATGTAAACTGCAGAAACGGGATGCCATGTCACTTGCACCCGAGTAGTGCTTTATATGGATTGGGTTATACACCAGATTACGTGGTTTATCATGAGCTAATATTGACTACAAAGGAGTATATGCAGTGTGCTACATCCGTGGAGCCTCAATGGTTGGCTGAACTGGGAACCATGTTTTTCTCTGTGAAAGATTCTGATACGTCGATGTTGGAGCATAAGAAGAAGCAGAAAGAAGAGAAATCGAGTATGGAACAGGAAATGGAAGATTTGAAGGAATTTCAAGCGGAGACGGAGAGGAGGAATAAAGAGAAGCAGAAGGCAAAGAGGGCTAAGCAACAGCAACAAGTGTCTTCTACTTACTTGAGACCTAAAAGGTTAGGCTTGTGAATTTGTGAGAAAATTTCATCTTGTTGTAACTTACATTTATAGAGTTCAAAATTTTGGTTTAGTTGCAAAACTTTTGTACTGTGAAGAGAAAATATCTCAACTTTCTGAATGAGGATGGTTATAATATACAGTTATGTGAAAACTATTTTTCCAGTTATGAGAATGACTTGGCCAACTTTTATGGGATTGGTTCCTGTACCCAAATTTTGAAATAAATCATCCCTGTACCACACAAATTAAACTCAATTGGTCTATCCATCCATCCAATTTCGTTATATTTACGCCGTTAAATCATATCACATGCAACTAAAATGATTTAGCAGCACTGAAAACGAAAACACAAATAAATTTGATTAAGATCAGAACAGCCCCACGAGCTTAAATTTGCAGTACATTAGTAGAGACATTTCCTTGTTTAAAGTACATTTTTGTTTTCCTATTTCCTCCTCACATTCTACACATACAAATTCCAAACAGCCTCCCTCCCTGGAATGTGCTTCTCTTCAAACTCTCGACTCATTGTCACCAAAGCAGGTTATAAAGAAAATAGCATGGGATGCAAATGCAGAATTTGGAAGGAAAAAAAAAAAAAGGCAAAACCATGAAGTAAAGCAGAGATAATATAATCTGGTTCCTATCCCTTAGAATTAACAATTTGTTTCTTTTACCCGTCTCTGTAAAGTCAGATGATGTTTTCAAGCTATTTTAGGGTACTGTAGCGATTCGTACCGTGTTTAGCCCAGTGTTCCTTCAAATCAAGCGGGTTGGACAAGTCATACCCTTCAGCAGCGAGTCGACTCAGCAACTTAGTAAACGCACCTCCACTCATCTTTCTCCCACCAACTCTTGAATAACGCTTATTAGACACCTGAGGTAAAGGGTACATAGACATGGTGGTCGTGCAGCAAGCTGACTGCCACCCACCACTCCCCCACTTGTAGCACGGCTGTGGGACCCCAGTACAAGAACATACAGGCACTGGCATAGCTGATTCATCAAAGTTCACTTGGTTTAACCCCAAATTATCCTTCCATGCTAACCCACCATCATAATCCTCGTCCGTCCCCAATTCATTCTCGGACTTCACACTTTTCTTTACCTGCCTTGATGAAACCGATTGCCCCTTCTTGGACTGTCTGACTTTTCTGGGCTTGGCCATCTCGGGAGGAGCTTCAGTAATCTCATATGCTTCGTTTATAGGAGGTTCCCTCTGATTATTATCATCATAGTTATCTTCTGGCAATTCAAACATGTGATGCATTTGCATATCGCTGAAACTCCGTTTGATCGCACGGTTGACTATATTTCCGGGTAAATCTGGGCTTGGCATGTTGTTGTCGGTCATGGGATTGCCTCGGAATCGGAGGGTGGAGATTGCTTCGTCTCGTTCTTGGATGGCGGAGTTGCGTTCAGATAATGCCGCATCACGCTGGAGCATAGCCATGTCACGCTCTGCAAAAGCCCTTTTTCTTTCCTCCAATGCCATGTTTCTTTCTCGTATTGCAGCATCCCTTTCAGCCATTATGGCCATGAATGTCTTTATTGTCAAGTGATTGTGGTCCTTTGAAAAGCACGAGTAGAGTGATTGTCATACAGAGGTCACATATGGTGAATAAATAATACTCCCTCCATCCCAAAATAATCTTCACATTTGACTATTCTAACTTTTAAGGATTTAAACACTAGCTTCAGTAGTGATGTGTTTATGCACATTTAAGCCTAAATTGTAGAAATGAGAAGCACTTTTTGGACAATGAAAAATGGCAAATGAGAAGATCATTTAGGGACAGAGGGAGTAGATTTTAATCAAAGTCACAAGTAATTGTCATGCAGCGGGCGCCATATGGAAATCAAACATTAAGGACTAATACAAACTTCGATATTATTTTCAGTAACACCAATTGATTTTTTTCTCAAATTAAGTTTGATGTAATAAGGATAATCAACAAGCTTATTTTGTAAATTAAATGGAGTGTCCATATCACAATGCAGAGCTCTTTGCGAGAGGATGAGGAGTATTGAAACTTAATACAAGTTTCAGAGTAATATCTCCACATACAATCAGAAATTTGGAGTCAAGATGTTAACATGGACATGGTGCTTAACAAAGTTTTAGAAAACTCTCATTTGTTGTACTCGTACATCAATTAGCTATTAACTTTTGAAATAAAATGGTTAAAGAATAGTGTAAATTAGAGTATCAATCCTCAATAAAGAGTGTAAAATCATACCATCTCTCTAGCAAAAGGCCAAGCTAAAATTGCATCCTTGATATTGCAGTTACTGCAGCAAAGAAACCTTGATTAGTTAATTTACTCGAGAAAAAAAAGACTAATTATCTTATAATCAAATTATAGTAAAACTCAATAGAATACAAACACAACGCAAATAAACAACCTTGGGTTTTGCTAGAAATTCAACATTGATAAACAGTAATAGCAACATCCTATTTCTACAAATTTAGGACCTCACAAGACTTTTTATGAGCTAATCAAATCAGATTCCAATCAGTTATACTTGTTGCCACATATGGCCAATAGCAACATTCCATTTCTACAAAATAGTGGCCGAGGCATGATATCTTTCCAAATGACTGAAATGAGATCACCAATTGATGGAGCTCTGTTCTTCCTGGTTAGCTTTGTCATGGTCTTCATCCTTCTTCGACGTCGACGAACCCCTATCCTTCTTCGACGTCGACGAAACCCTATACAGTCACTCCCCCAAGAGCTAAACCTCGGGTACCTTCTAAAACTAGAACGCACCCACACCTTATGTATGAGAAACTACAGTTACATGAAGTACCAGCTTCAACACCTTCAAGTAGTTATTTTCAAAATTCAATACCTTCGCCACCTGAAAATGAAAGCCCTTTCTTGGCTAACACCATTTTTTCAATCAACTTCTAAGATAATGGGTATTCTTTTTTTACATTTACCACCAGAATAATGATTTGGATCCCTTTTTAAGACCTAAGCCAAAAAAAATTCAGGCAAAGACTCCTTAACCAAACTCAAACGTTTATTCCTCTTGTATGATATTCCAAGACATTCCCACATTTGGAAAGAGAAGCCATAAACAGGACAACAGCTCATCCTTACTGATAAAGATTCAAAGAAAGTTTCAAGTTTCAACAGATATCTATCTCTCCAGGGCATAACTCATTACTCCCTATGTCCCGGAATAAATGTCATAGTTGACAAGTCAATGTTTTTAAACTTTTAGATATGTTTCCTTGATTGCCCCAAATCTATTCATATGGGTAGAGTTGACACCTCCTATGGCATTGCAATACTTGTGCCTATTAGAATGGGTAGTATAGAAAGATAACCAAATTTCACACCCTATTATTAGTAAGACGACATTTATTTTGGGACAAACGAAAATGGAAAGTAGGACATTTATTCCGGGACAGACAGAGTAGATAGTAACAACCTCTCAAATGTAAAAATCTAGTTGCAATGACTTGGATATATGGCTGGTTACACAAAATTGCAAATCGAGGCAGCAACACTATGCCAAGAATAAACCTAATAAATCTCTAATAAGCATTTTGATAAAAATCTAGACCAGTTTAATTTCAGTGTGACATGCCAAATATGTTGACCAAGCTACCAAATGCAAATGAAACTCCAAAATAGCAATCTCACTAAAAATTAAAGAAATACATAAACAAACACACATGCATGAATGAATCTATCATAGCAAACCAGAATATCCCCAAACACACACACACACACACACACACACAAAGGTCAAAACTGAGAAAAATATGGCAGCTTTTTCATATGAGCAGAATATGCATCTATAAATAAGCAAAAGGCGTAGATCGAAGTCAAAAACACATAGTAGATCGAAAACTAGGGTTACCAAAACTCGATCAGATCAACAAATGCCGTATAAATCAGAAACAAAACACAATTCCGTCAAATGGTCAAACTTCAAAGACAAAGAAATCACAAAATCCAAAAAAAAATAAAAAAAAAAAGCGAAACTGAGTAGGATTCAGATTCGGCCTTACCCAGAGAGAAAGAGAAGCTGGGAGGGACGGAGAAATCAAAACGGAGACTGTACGGCGGAGTTGGTTGGGGGGTTAAAGATGCCTCTTTGTTCACCTACATTTGGGGGCCCGGATTGGGAAAGCGACGGTGTTTAGTATTAGTATTTTTTATGGATTTTGAAATTTGGGGATCAGTTCCGGCGGTGGAGGTCGCTGCCGTTGAGGATCTCCGGCCGGTCAGCTGCTCCGGATCCTGGTTGTTGTGTAGTCGACGCAGTCTGAACCGCGTCAATGGGTGAAGTACGAAGCATTTTATAGACTCGTAGTTTTGACAAACGGGAATAATTTATTTTTTTTGGCGGATTATTTTTTTTTGGTCAGATCGAAGGAAATTACGTACAATTATGGTACGTTGTGCAATTAAACATGTACTTTTATGTACTTTGTTTTAGGTAATAGTGAAGTCTTTTCTCGGACAGTTAAATTATGACTTAAAACGTTTTCCCACGTTTATATTGTTCTGGATAATTGAAGCAGTCAAACTACCAAAATACTCTTTTTATTTTATTTTGAGGTGCTCTCTCGTGATGAGAATACCTAGATACGTCTCATGAAGAAACATGTCGACCCATGATCCGTGTACAACATTATTCGCGAAGCGTAGGATTTCAACTCATGCTTCACTCAAAATCTGTCACGTGGCAGTGACCCATTGACCCAAATTTTTTTCCTTTTTTTGTTTTTTTTTACATTTTTTTTCGTTTACCAAATAGTAATACTACTTAGTATAACTAAATGTAACAACTATGTTACTTATAAATTAACATTGTTTATAAGTAAACGTAACACCAATTTTACAAAAAAAAAAAAGTTCATTTTACTCATCTTTCAACTGTAATACTAACTATAAATACGTGTAACACTAACAACGACTAAATGTAATTATCGTTATACTGAAATGTAATAGTGTTTTTTCAGAATATTTTTTATTTTTTAGTATTTTTGATTTTATTTTTTGAAAGAAAGTAACATTTGAAAAATAACAATTTATATATATGAATGTAATTATTTGTACAAGTAAATGTAACACTTTGGTAGATGAAATTGTAACAGATTTCTATAGATAATATAATACTTTTACATGTATCATGATAAATTGAACCAATTGTAACTTATTATTTGAAAACATATGGATATATTATTATACAAGTAAACGTAACTGTTTTACAATGTTATTATACAAGTAAAATGTAACATTCGTTTATAAAAATTATTACTTTCTTATTTTTACAATGTAGTAACACAAGTGTTTTTAGTTCTAAAGTGTAAATGGTTGAATTATTACTTTTCTATACATATGTGTTACAATTATGTATAAACATTGTTACATACTCCCTCCGTTCTAGGTAGGTTGCAACATGGAAGGGGAAACACAAAAATTAAGAAAGAAGAATAATGAGTGGTTGGGAGGAAGCAAGGTTCTAAAAAACACTAGGCGGTCGCTAGGCGCCGAAGGGGCGCCTAGCGCCTAGGCGGGGCCGAGAATTCAGAAATAACTATAATATCTTAGACGGGACCTAGGCGTTTCATGAACGCCTAGCGCCTAGGCGGGGCCTAGACGGGGGTCTTTTAGAACACTGGGAGGAAGAGAGAGAGAATGAGTGGAGGATTATAAAAGTAATAAAGAGTTTCCTTATTTGGCATTGTTGCAACTTAAGTGGAATGCCCAAAATGGCAAATTGTTGCAACTTACCCGTAACGGATTCGTTACATTTTAGTTATAATAAGTATTATTTTTGGCAAATGAAGAAAAACTTAAAAAAAACTGTTACTTTTCTATATATATGTATTACTTTTACGTATACAAACCGTTACATATAAGTAACACGTTTGTTACATATAGTAACTATTACTTTTGGCAAACCAAACAAATACAAAAAAAAAAATATAAAAACTTAAAAAAGGCAAAAAAAAAAAATAATAAATAAATAAATTCAATCATTGAGAATAATCAATGATTAAAGTTTAAATTAAAATAATAAACTGAATTTGTTGTTTGGGTAGCACTCTAAAATAAGCTTTCTTAAAAATATCGAAAATAATTTTCAATGATTTTATTTGAACCGAAAAGATAAAATTTGTAAAGTCGAGTCCAGTAGCAATACCGTCTCCGTAAGACAAATTTGCCCCGAACAAGTGCTCAAGGTCTTGGAAAAATGTCCCTAAGATAAAACGACTTTTGAATTAATATTAGAAGCACTTCAAAATATTAATTCCGACGAACTACTTTAATGCTTGAGAACTTCCAGACTTGAAAGAGAGAAAAGAATGCAACAATATGCTAGAGAGAAGAGATAATGGATTGTAGGATGAATTGCAAATGAGGGAGATGGGCTTTATATAATAGTAGAAGAGGCAAGGTGCCTTTAGGGAATAAACACAATTGGTGACTGGTGGATTCCTGGCCATCAGATCAGATTCGCATAGATGGCTGAGATCGATTGGATCAGCCCAGCCAGTCTGACCCACCCGCTCGGAAGGACGCGGGTCGACCCGGCGGTTACACCCGAACCGACGCGTCCCTTGCCGCTCCAATCTGCTCCAAGCCCAAGTCAACCGAGCCCATTTCCAGCCGAACCAAGATCACGGGCTGATCCACCACCGAGCCTACCTTTGTCAAAAATTTAAGCGCTTCGCGGGTCATGTGTCAATTTGGAGCTAGTCCAAAATTGGCACACTTGGTCCACTAGTTGCATGGATGGCCCAATAGCCCACTTGGTTGGCCCAGGAGGATACAACTTGATGGCTCCTCCTTAGATGCTCACATTAATATGTTGGCTTGAATTCTCCTTTCTTAGCATTGTGGGATGTAACTCCCCTTTGCCTATTTACTCTTCAACTATTATCTTAAATTGCTAACTTTAGGTATTAATTTCTCTTTCACCCGAAATTGGTTTTGAGAAAGTAAATATACCACGTTAATCTACTCCGAACATAGATTAATAATTTGCAACTTAAATTCATTTTCCATAAAATGAATACTCTTGGAATTTTGGTCAAAGTTAGGTCAAACCTAACTTTCTATACCAAATTCCAACAGAATTCAATTAAATCGTTGACAGAAACGGAAAAACAAGAATATCGCCGACAATGGAAGAAACGAAAGAGAAGATTGAAATCAGAGAATGGAGCAAGAAGTATAGTAGTGAGTAGTCGTTGTGAGTATAGAAAGTAAGGTAAAAGTGAATAGTAATTGTGAGTATGACTAGTGGGTCCTATTAAGTAATTTTTTTTTTCTATTTATGAAAAGTGTGACTTATCAATGGAATCCCAAAATAGGAATAATGGGACGGAGGGGTATACTTCATTTGTTTCAAAATATTTTTTTCAATTTTTTTTTGTTATTACAAAATCACTTAATTTAGATTATACCATCATAAATATTATCAATCAATTTAAAAATATTTATTAGAATGGTTTTATCAACTTAAAATTATTACTCAAACAATAGATTTAGTAGGGTTTCTGATTCTGGCAGGAGATTGAATATATGGCTTGTATATACTTTCTTATGTGATTGAGTATCTAATTACAGTAGAACAATTGATTCTAAGTAGAGCATGTGATTGATTATCTAATTACAGTACAACAATTGATTCTAAGTAAAGCAAATAGGTATCTATGTGTTGGACTGTGACATAAACTTGGATTGATTCTTAAAAAAATGGGGAAATGATTATATGATAAAAAGAAAACTTTCAATTTCATCAACATTATTTTAAAAATAAATATTTGACCTTTGTTGATATACCACGTTCCAACATTATTTTAAAAATAAATATAAATTATTAGTTACTACCTCCGTCCCAGCACAAAGTTCTTACTTTCTTTTTTGGTTTGTCATAGCACAATGTTCTTAGTTGCTTTATTATTTAAAATGGACCATGAGACCCACTTGTCATTCTCACAACAAAAACTCTCTACCCACTTTATCTCTCCTACTTTCTCTTACTTACTTTTTTAAACTCACAACATTTACTTTTTCTTAATCTCCGCGTAAAGTCAAACTCAGAACTTTGTGCTGGGACGGAGGGAGTATATATCAAGATGGCCGATTGGTTGAGATTCATATTTGATTTATAATAAATAAAAAAAAACAATATTTTCCCATTGCATGCATATCATCTTAAAGTTTCATAACCCAAGTAGTAAAAATCTTTACTAAATTAATTCTTTTAAATGCATGTTTATTTGTATCATTTATAAATGCAAAATTAAAATTTTATTCTTGTATTGTTTATTTGTTTTTATAATTGATGGAAAATGCACAAGATAGTTTAAGAGCATTTAATCTCTTTTTCTTTTCTTGAACTCACTTTACACTTGGTAGAGTATCATGTACCAACCATACCAACCAAGTACCAATCGTACCACGTACCAATTAAGTTGGTATACCAACTTTGGTGGTTGGTAGTGATATGTTTTTTCTCTACCAAGATAAACCTGACTGGTAAACAATACAATTAAAAGATACTCCATCCGTCCCAGCACAAGTAAGACTTCTTTCCCTTTTAGGACGTTCCAAAATAATTGAGACTGCCCAAAATGAAAATGTTTTAATATATTTATATTCAGCCAACCCCACCATTTAACCCCCACTCATTCTCTCTCTCTCTCCATTTTCCACCACTCATTTTAGGGTTAATTGCAATTTGGTTCCTGACTTTTTCTAAAATTTGCAATGTTGATGCTGTCTTTTCAATTTCGTCAATTGGAATACTCACTTTGTCATTTTTTTGCAATCTGACTACAAAAGTAACTGTGTGTTAGTTTTCTAACAGATTTTATGTCACATGACTAACACATGACGTTTTAAGATATTTTTGAACCTACACATATCCGATTGATATGATTCTTTTTTTAAAATTAAAACTAATATTTAAATTTACAACATACTCCCTCCGTCCCAGCTCACTTGACACTTATTTCCATTTTGGGTTGTCCCAGCTCACATGATACTTCCCAAAATAGCATAATTTTTATAATTTTATATTCACTCTACCCCACCACTTATTCTCTCTCTTTATTTTTAACCAATCAATTTATTCAACCAATACTACTATTTACCCCACTCATTCTCTCTCTTCATTTTCTACCACACATTTTCTTTATGGTATTCATTCTTCTTAATTATTGTGCCCACCTCATGGGTGTAAAGTGAGGTGGGACGGAGGGAGTATATTTTTTTGGAATTTTTTTGGGCGACTGAATTATTTTATATTAAATATTATTTAAATATTAAAAAAACACGTAAAATGATAATATAAAAAAAATATTAGCCACAAATATGTCTCATATGAGTAAATTCTATATGTGGATTATCAGTTCATAAAATTATTTGATAGAAAAAAATAGGAAGGGAAGAGGAGGAGGAATCGGGGGAAGAGTGTATGTGGAAGTAGGGATGGCAATTTTACCGAACCCGATCCGTATCCGAGACAATCCGACCGGTGATGGGTGGGTTTGGTAATAGATTTTAAAAATCCGGCGGGTTCGGATACGGGTTCGGATTCTGTCCGAGATCCGTCCGTATCCGACCCGTATACAATCCGGGGATGGCTATTTACTATTTTACCCTTATGTTAATTTATAATTACAACCCACCCTTGTTTATATATTGTGTATGTGTGTGAGTGTGAGGCGAGAGAGGGGTTTTCTTTCTTTTTCAATACCGCCGCCAAGAGAGAGAGAGAGGTCGACCGCCGACGCCGACGATTGAACCGAGCGACCGAGTCACCGACCTCATCGACGACGACGACGACGCGATGATCCGGCCACGAAGAAGAAGAAGAAGACGACGAACACGAAGAGAGAGCAAGGATTGAGGACGGACCTCATTGACGACGACCTTGGATCTGGGCTAATCATCGCCGTCTCTCATCTCTCTCCCTTCACCAAATCGAAGTCAAAGTCAGGTATGTTTTCTTCGTGATTCATTTGATTTTTGGGATTCGATTTTCCGTTTTTCGATTGATTTGATTTTCGGATTCGATTTTCCTTAATTCCGATTGATTTTAGGGATGAAGGGAGTAACATTTTTGTGAGTAATGTGAAGAAGAATCTTTAATCTGCAAAATGAAAACCATTTCTTAGACTTAATAATTTTTTAAAGTTTTTTTTTATTAAATTGGGCGGATCTTCGGGCTCGCCCCTAGCCGGATACGGATATGGGTTCAGTGACCTCGGGTCGGATACGGGTTTTGCAATATCCGGGCCGTATCCGACCCGTTGCCATCCCTATGTGGAAGGGTTGATGCGGGAACATGGCGGAGGGGTGGAGAAAAGTAAACGCTAGGAAAGAAGGTATATCATGGTGGAAATTAGTAATTTTTTCAGACTATTTTTCCCATTTCCTCTATTTTTTTAAATATTTTCATATATTTAAATTAAAAATTAATATAATTAATTCACCAAAAAAATGCTAAAAAATATATGTTGTAAATTTAAATATTAGCTTCTGTTTCAAAAAATAATCATATCAATCGGATATGTGTAGCTTCACAAACTTTTTAAAACGTCATATGCTAGTCACATGACATAAAATCTGTTAAAAAACTAACAATCAATTATTTTTGTAGTCAGATTGCAACAAAATGACAAAGTGAGTATACCAATTGGCGAAATTGAATAGACAGCCTAAATTGCAATTAACCCCTCATTTTATTCAACCAACACTACTATTTACCCCACTCATTATCTCTTTACATTTTCCACCACACATTCACTACTTTTTCTTAATTATTGTGCACACTTCTCTAATTCTTACAGCAATTTTGGGCTTATTTTTACTTGGTTTTTTAGCCTATACGGAAATTAGGGCAGCCCGGCCCTTTAACATCCCACTTGTTGCATGAGCGAATAAACTTTTTTTTTTTTTATGCAATTAATGGGAGAAATTTTGAAGCGCCAATAATTAGCTTGAGCTTGCCGCACATGAACCTTTTTTCCTTTTGAAGGTCAAAAGTTTAATTCCTCTTCTCTTTGCAAGAAAAATGGAGAATTTAATTCTGAATTCCTACTATTAAAATATCGTTGAATTGTATGCTAGTTGAGCAATAATTTAAAGTTTATCCTTTTAATAAAAGTTTATTATAGATATTGAGAGGGGTGTAAACCTATTTATGCCGACCTGGTAGCTGGCCCACTTAAAGATGCACAAATATTTTGGTTATCGACTTTCTAAACATTTAATTTTGTAAGTATTTTCTAAACATTTAATTTTGTAAGTATATAATGAATAGTAAACAAAATTAGTAAGAAAGCACTTAAGGACAAAGTTTTTCAAAAAAAAAAAAAAAAAACCCATTAATTTTAGGACATATTTTGCAAAAAAACGAAGCTTAGGTAAATGCTTTTATTTTTTTTCTTGAAAATTAATATTCCATCTGTCTCGGAAAGATAGTCTCATATTGACTTTTTATGGTCAACATAAATGAATTTTGACCAAACATTGATGTTGATCTACTCATTCTAGTGAAATTGTAAAAATTGTAATCAACAAATCATTAAGTGATTTATCAATAACAATTTTTAAAATTTCATTGTGGTCATTAGATTGACACCAATGCTAGCTTGATCAAAGTTCATTTAAGTTAACCATAAAAAGTCAAATTGAGATTATTTTTTTGGGACAAAGGGAGTATAATATTGAGTTAGCTATTTTGGGTCTACTGGAGTATAATGTTTTAATGTTTTATGAACATGCATCAAATTGAGCAAACCCTATTGATCGAACACAAAATGTGATCAAGGCCGGAACAACGGTTTGGATACCTAGAAAGCTTGTTAAACCTGCAAAATGAACACCGTGAGCTTAGCCGAGGTTGCACCGGCGAAGACCCTCCGGCGTGAGAATAAATTAGTCCGTTCAAGGATAGGGGAATGAAGAGAGTGAAAGTAAGAGCCTGAACATGTCAAATCGTTGTTGGAGTCTCCTTTTATAGAAGGCTAGCTTGCCCTCCAAGTTGTAGATAAGGTGAGGTAAGCGTCGTCCTTGCGTGAGGTCATCCCAGTCGTTCTTATCCTTACTAGGGTTTCTTCATGGAGACATGGACCGAGGCCCAAACGACCTTGCTGGGTTGGACCTGTACGGTGGGGACTAAGGACGAGTAGGGAAACCGGGCGGAAGTGAGCGGGCTGATACTTCAGGTTGACGCCACCGGTTGGACGAGCTTCTTTAGGGAAGTCGAATGTTGATGGATCCAGCTCGGTGGTGGGTGCGAGCTGAGGGGTATCACGTGCTCGATTGATCGGAGCGGGCTGGTCCTTTAGTTCCATCATACAGATGTCGCTTGGTTTTCTCCCGCTCGGTAACCGGGTTGGATCCACGAGTTGGCGTTATGGGCTTGGACCGGGTGAGATGACGTGGCAAATCCCTCATGGATTATTCCTTTCACCTATTTTTGTATTCTTTGTTTTCTTATCCTTGGGAATCAAAGTTGGTAAAGAACAAATATTGCACAAAGGTGGGCAAAATGTGAATATAGGAGTGAGACAAGCATGCCAAACAGAAGCCACGGTTTGTTTGCAATCAGCATGCTATTGCTAGACAATTATCAGGCCCACTTAACCCAGATGCTCCTCCCACGATATGTATAAAAACACATTCCTCAATTATTACTCTCGTCGTCCTAAAATAAATGTCTAAATTACCGGTCTCTCCCAACATTATCACCCATAAAACTTATATTATAATTAAACTCGAGTAATTCTAGAGGAACAATTCACAACAGCTTGCTCAAAATATCTTAGGTGTAATGATTTTTTGATATCGCGCAAGATTTTGTTACTTTATTTGAGTCCCTAGCATTACTCATCAGACTAAGTCATAATTATAAAAATGAGAGAGAGAGAAGCTCATAACTCGCCTTCTTTCAAAACAATGTATGTTTATATATAAATTTTCTACACTTACCATGATCATCAACTCCTTTAAACATTAAATTAATACTAGTTATATTTAATTAGAACTTGTTCATCCACCTCCAGTTAAATAATACTAGTATTTCATTTATCAAATATGTACATCCCAATATCACATTCTAAGCTCGTTGAGCTCAAGAACCCGTTCAACTTTCCCCCTCCATCTCCACCATTCTGCAACAACAATGTCAACGACGCCATGTCCGACCCCTCCATGTTCCCATCTAAGCTCAAAAATCCATCACCTTCTTCGTATCCCTCCTCTTGACTCAACTGAGAAGCAACAAACTTATCAAGATCCCTCCAATCCGAAACTTTATTGTTGTTAATATCGCAACTGTTTGTCATATTTTGATGATCTTCAAATTCTTCGTTATCGTCCGATATTGAGCTAGGTATTTTGATGGAAATAGGAAGAGTTGACGGGCTCTCGAGTTGTGGGAGCTGTATAAATTGGTTACAGTACTGCATAAAGTTTAAACTGTCTGCTGCTGCTGGTGGTGTTGTTGATGATGACTCTAGCTCTTGCTTGCATAGGAAGTTTTGATGTAGAAAGGTTGGAGGTTGACTTGTTAAGTAAGTTTGGATTGGATCTATAACTGGACAAGCATTAGTAATTTGCTCGTCGTAGAAATAATTGGATTCCCATCTCTCAATAATGTTCTTTGTTTGCGCGGTTGCTCGCTTCTTGAATGCCCGGCATACCACCCATCCTTCTTCCTGCATGGAGCAATCACAAACATGATCAAAACATTGATCAGAAGTGTGAAAAGAAAGGAAGTACTAACATTTATGACTACATATATACTGTACATGAGTTGTGACTAATTTCAATATCACAGTTGCAAATGAATGCAGTTATCAGAGTGAATCGGTCGAGATTTAGGTCACAAAGTCTTTTTGGGGTAGTGATCAAATTAAATCGGTCCCACATAGTATTTATGGGTCGGGACTTCAATCTTAGCTGATCATTTCTCAAAAGGGCTCTGTGGCATGATTCTAACTCATTTTCACGTTTCCCAATAAAACATAGCACATGTACGTATTATAAAATGTAACTCATCTACTAAAAATTCAACTGATGTGTGCAATCGTGCCCAGCTTTGTTGAAAACTGATTCCAAGTCAATCACAAAAAGCAAGGAAGAAAAAACACTTTTACAAAGAGTTTCTTGAAACACTTGCCTAACTTGAGACCGTTTATGGATACAGAACAGGGAGGGAGAGAGAGAGATTTACCATAAAATTATAAGGAAAAATTATTTTATAAAGAATTTCTTGAACACTTGCCTAACTAGCAACCATTAACGGATATATAGAGAGAGGAAGGTCTAGTAGAAAGTTCCATGAAATTAAAGTGCTCCAAAATTTTCTCATTGTTCTTATGTTTAAGAGAGAGTGAGAGAGAGATTTTCCTGAACTAGTCTTTAAGATCTTCTTTATTAGACATAAATTATGTTTAAAAAGACTTGATCATTGTTATAGAAAATATAGTTTCATTAGACATAAATTACTGCGTACTGCGCAGTAGTAACATCGAGAATGCATACCTGTGGAGGACCATTTTCATCAGATTCCAGCCTATATTCATGCATGATCCACTCACTTTTCTGCCCATTTGGTGCCCTCCCTTTGTAAAACACAAGTGTCTTCCTCATCCCAATCAGCTTTAGTTTGTCATACACCGCCTTATCTCTCCCCGTAGCCTTCCAAAACCCCGCAATAGTTGCTCTATTAGTCCTTGTCCCCGTCGGGTATTTCTTATCCTTGTGACTGAAAAAGTACCACTCGTTTTGCTCTTCATATCCTATCCGACATCTCTCTGTATCAACAACAGAGAGATACTGTTACCAACTCATCTGAAAGCTTAAACAGATACACAGACTTGATGAAAAATTATATTCATATAAACAAGATTGATCAGATCTGAAATGGTTATTTCTTATATTCTGAATTAACTTCAAATCTCAAGAATTAGAAATCCTTAACAACCATGATAGAACTAGAGAAGGTCTATGGAGATGGTAATATCTAGAAGAAACCCTAATTATATGTGAAAGAAATAAGAACAAATATTTACCTATTAGATCCCATGGTTCGATTCTGTATAGATCGATGTCTCTGATAACATCAAGATCAATCTTCTGAGACGCGATCTTTTTCCTGAGATAGTAACCAACGAGCTCTTCATCCGTTGGATGAAACCGAAATCCGGGTGGGACACATGATTCCATTGTATCCATCATAATTAACTTAGTACTTATGCTGCTTGCTGCACTTCTGCATCAAATTCACCACCAACTTGCTTTAGTTTACTCAATTATGAACCTTAAAATCATAACCTATTAACCTTGTATATATATATACTGAAACATATATGTACATAAGCACAGGAAGGAACTTAAAAAAAGCTAAAAAGGGAAAGGAAAGAAGGTGAAAGAGAAGAAAGGGGACTTATGAACCATACAAATGAAAAGGTGACCAGTGTTAATGGAGTATATATAATCATCAACTCATTTGGTGGTGAGCAGCACTCAGATACAGAGTTCTAATTATTACATCCTCCGTCATAACAAACGTCTCATTTTGCCATTTTTAGCGTTTCATTAGACTCACTTACCCAGAAAGGAAAAGATTCTCTCTATTTTCTCTCTCCTTTCACACACAACAACTGTCCACTAATTACTATTCACTACCCCACTTTCTCTCTCTTTCCCACTCACACCACCTCCGTTCCTAACATTCTATGAGAAGTTTGTTATGGGACGGAGGGAGCATTGTTTTTCCTTCTTTTTTTTTCCTGAATCCACGGCGTGTTGATGAAGTGAAGTGAATAAGGATGGAGCTGAGAGAGCCTCTTATGGCGTGGATGTCAGAAGAAACAAATTACCAAGTTGAGGGTTTGGGGCAATGATGTCTTGTATTGGTGAATGGTTGAAATGATGCATCAAATAGAAACTATATAGGGCCTTGAATTATTAAAATTGATGTTAAAATAATAATCACTCCGTCTCAAAAGCAATGTTGTGTTTGACTTGTCAACGTTTTAAGAGAGGAGTATGCTTGACACGTTTGAACGGTGATTGTACCACAGTGAAAATATACAAGAAGGGAAATACAACACTTGCTAATGACAGTAGGAGGAAAAAAAAAAAGAAGAAGAAGAAGAAGAATTAATGTGTAAAAGGGGTTGATTAATTGATAAATTAACAAAGTGGATGAGGTAATTATATACGAGTAAGAAAATAAGCATGCGTTTGTAGAAAGAGAAAAGGAAGCATTTAGAGAATGGATGAGGCCTGACAAAAGTGGGATGGAATATGGAAAGAAAAGAAAAACAAAGTGTGGGTTAAGGTTATAAAGTTTTCATGGTTTGAAAACAAACAGACTTTATGGTCTGTTTGTCGAGAATTAAGGTAGCAGAAACTAAACTGAGGCCTCAAATCTGATCAGAGTCAGAGATAGTACTGCTGATATATACTAAGCTCCGTCCCAGTTCAATGTGCACTGTTTGACTTTTTTTTTGTCATATCTCTATGCAATTCTATAAAATGGTATTGATACTATTCGTAACGATGAAACAATAACAAGTTTTAAAATTGCTTATGAATATCAACATTTTCATAAAATTATGGTCAAAGTTTGATTGAATTGACCAAATGAATAGTGAAAAGTGCACATTGAGCTGGGACGGAGGTTAGTATCAAACTACACCCACCTTAAATTTGTTGTACAAGATAATGCTCGTCAGTTTGGTTCTCTATGCTAGCTCCCCCTCACTTACAAGAAAATGCCACAGAAAGAGAGAGAGAGAGAGAGAGAAATTCCTTCTCAATAGACATATCAAGAGAATTAGGGGAGATGTCTCTAAGAGAGGCATCAGCTTGAAAGGGACATGAAACTAGCATACCGATCATTTATCTGCAGCGCACTAGAGTAATTAGCCACCTATCAGCTGGAGGCGATGATCATTTATCTGCAGCGCGCTAGAGTAATTAGCCACCTATCAGCTGGAGGCGATGATCCAGATCGTTGCAGCAATTTCAAGTCCAATTAAAGAGAAAGATATATAGTTTTGCATCTTTCATCACATAGATAGATGTAGAGTGTGATAAGATGGAGGTCGATCAGCACTTAGTCATATAATATATGGCTAATTATTGATCCGTTTTTCATTTCTTGGAAAATTATTAGTGATGATCTTTCACAAGTGTTGGATCAACAACTGATCTGAACGATAGCCTCTTTCCGCATTACAAAACACATTTACGTAATATAGCGAAACGACCAATGATTAATTACAAGGAATATTAATGATAACAAAATCAAGATTCATTTATAGATCTAAAACGAATAAAAATATTAGATCTATATATGAAGTTATATTTATTTTACAAGGCCGGTTAATTGGTCGATATATTAATATTAATATACAAAATTGAGATATACTATAAAATATAAAGTGTATGCTAATAATATTAAGTTAGCATGGATGAAAGTGAGCAAAAAGCTTACCAAGAGTAGTGAAGTGAGGGCTTTGTAAGTGAAAGGATTCAAAAATGAAATGAAGAAGACGAAGACAAATATGGAAGACAATAGGAGAGAGAGAGAGAGAGAGAGAGATTAGGTTTTGCTTGGAAAGGGAGGAGTGAGACGAGGAAGTATTAAAAGGAAGGAGATGGAGGGAGGGAGGACCGCTATAATGCGCGTGGGTTCTAACTTGTCCCCATTCCATGACGTGTCGTCACTCTCTACCCTCTGTCCGTACCATCCATCTCTTTTAGGATTGAAGGTCTAACAATTATTTATCTTGTCAAGATCAAAGCACAAAATAGTAAAGAGAAAGCAAAATTGAAAAACAAAGAATACAGAGATTTACGTGGAAAACCCTTCTAAACAAGAAGAGTAAAAAACCACGGGCGACGGAGAACAATCCACTATAACCAAAATAAGAGTACAAAGGAGATTATAAGGTGATGATCAATCACACAATCTCACAATCTCTCAACAATGAATAACCCTAGCTTTCTCTCTCTTTCTCTCTCAAGGCTGCAGCAGCAAAACATAAAAACAACAGCAGTTTTTATATGGTACACGTCTAAACAAAACCCTAGCCGGATTTGACCTATCCCAGCCCATCACTTGTGCGACCACCCAGATTAGCTGTGCGATCGCCCATCTATCTGAGACGAAACCGGCCTTATACAAGACGAAGTGTGCGGTCTCCCAAAGTCATTCGTGCGGCCGCCCAACTATCTGACTACTGTGACGCTTTTGTCCAGAATATATTGAGAGTCACCCAACAATCTCTTTTTTTTTTTCTTTTTTTTTAAATGGCATACTCACTCCGTCACATTAAAATTTGTATAAAATGCTTGAGTATATTGTATTATGAGTGTAGATGATCAGGTAAAAAATAGTTAGTGGATAGTTGTTGTGACTATGACATGTGAGGTCACCAAAGAGATCTGTCTCAAACAGTATCCGGTGTTAGCTTCTCATATGTAAGTCACGAGATTGAATCAAAAAATATACGAGTAATGCGAAATTTATTACCTCATCTTTTTTATAATTTTAGTCTCATTTATATATTCAAGTACTACCTCCGTCCCAACTCAATGTGCACTGTTTGACTTTTTTGGTCAATTTGACTGAATTTTAAGCTTAATTTTATGAAAATTTATGTATCTCTATGCAATTTTGAAAGATGTTATTGATACTCTTTCTAACAATAAAACAATAATAACTTTTAAAATTGTATAATAATAGCTAGATTTTCACAAAATAATGGTCAAAGTTCGAATGAATTGACCACATGAACAGTAAAAGTGCACATTGAGCTGGGACGGAGGTAGTATATAAAAAAGATAAAGTCTCATATACAACGGTTGCACCACCGTGCGACGGGCTTGACCCATGGAGCAGCGCGTCCAACCCAGCCCCTTTACCCGCCCGCCAGCCTCTCCTCCATTCCCAGTGCGCCACGTGTCTTTCCTTTTTAAAAAAACGTCCAATAACTTTAAAATGCTATATCTTGATATTTATAACTCAGAAAAAAAAATTAAAAATATCGTTGTGTTCCTCTCGACGAGAAGAATAAAACTACATAGGTCATGATATGGGTTGATTTTTTAAAAGAAAAAAAAAACAGATTTTTTTACACACAAAAAGTTTGAGCTGCTCATCAGCTAAGATGTAACACTTTGTTCTGATAAAAATAACAGTTTCATTTTCAAAAAGTAACACTTTTCACAGTCAAATGTAACAGCAATTTTACAAGAAAATTTAAATTGTTTGATAGTTTTGTGGTTAGAAAAAGTAATATTTGAAGTGTAACAAAGTGAATATATAATTATAATTTTCTATATAGATGAATGTAACATTTTTATTTACTAAATATTACATTTCTTCTTTAAAAAAAGAGTAAAAATTCATATATGTAATCGAGTTGCATTTCCATTGTTACTTTCTCAATAAAAATTTGTTACATTTCAAATATAATGTTACATTTAAGAATATAAACTGTTACAATTGAGAAAAAAATGTTACATTCATTTTTTATAAAATGTAACATTAGTTTAGTTTGTCAATCTTATGTTAATTTTGAAAAAAATAATGTGTTACATTTTGAAAAAAAGAGTGTTTCATTCCTTTATAAAAAGTGTGACATTAGTTTAGCTGTCAATCTTTATGTTATCTTAATCTATTACAGCAAAATTGTGGCACATTTTTTTTAAAAAAATGTTACATATGAAAAAAAAAAGTGTTACATTTAAAAAAAAGAGTGTTGCATTCCTTTATAAAAAGTGTGACATTGGTTTATTTGTCAATCTTTATGTTATCTTTAATCTATTGCAGCAAAATTGTGGTACATTTTGAAAGAAAAAAAAAGTGGTACATTTGAAAAAAAAAAAAAGTGTTACATTTCGTTATAATAAGTGTTACTTTTGTTAGGAGGAAAAAAAGTTGGGGGTGATAAAAAAAAAAAAAAAAAAAAGGTCGGCTCTGTGCGCCGTCACATGGTGCGGCGGTTGCACAGGAGACCCCCTCTATCAAAAATATGGTTTTGTTTCATCACTTTCATTTCTTTCTTCTTCTTTGTTTTTCATCATCCCCCGCTTTTCTCTTTCTCAAATTTCATTATTACTAATTTAACCCGGCAATTATTAAAACTAAAATTATTCTTATGAATAAAATAAAAATTATAAATGTGATTATCTTTTTGAAAGATAGAAAGTATAATAACATCTTGCCAACTCAATTACATATTTGTGATAAATATCCAATTATTATTCTATTCTTCCTTTCAACCTCACAAATTTCTATTAGTGTAAAACTTGCTTTAATTTTTCTGTCAACCAACAATTGGAAGGTTGACAAATATTTTTCCAACCAAAAATTTATGTGTGAATAAATATTTTAGATATACAAAGTTGATAGTAATTTAATGATGCATCACTTCATTGGCGGAGGCACAAGGGGGAAAGCAGGGGCCCTTGGTTTTTCAATTTTTTTATTTTTTTTTATATGTTTTTGCAATAATGGCAGTTAACTATATATGTATATATGTGTTAAAAATAAAGTATATACATATACACACTGTACATACAAATATATTCCTTTCGTCCCACTAAAATTTACTCCTTTCGTCCTCTACTTTTTGCTACCAAATGGGAATACACGAGGATTAATAAAATATGTTAGAAAAGTGATTGTTGTAAGTGGGTAGGAGAGAGAAAACAAGTTAGTGGATAGTTGTTGTGAGTGAGGAAGAGAGAGAAGATAGAACATTTTAGGTAAGTAGTAGGGGTGTCAGCGGTTCGGTCTGAACCGCGGTTCGAAACCGAACCGAACCAAACCACGCGGTTTGGTTCGGTTTTTTATCATTAATGGTTCAGTTCGGTTTCAAAATCTGACAAACCACTTGGTTCGGTTCGGTCTGCGGTTTGGCCCCTCCGAACCGACCAAACCGAACCGAACCAAACCGTTCTAAACCAAACCAAGGTCTGAACCGCGAAACCGAACCACGGTCAAAACCGCGAGACCGAACCGCGGTCTAAACCGTTGAACCGAACCATAGATTGACTATTTGTATGCATCTCCCTACTCTCCCCCTTTCTTTACCTCTCAATGTGGGAAATTGTATCAACACATCCTTTCATAGAAAACCAGTAATGAAAATCACATCCTTTCATAGAAAATCGATAGAAAAACCATTCCATGAAAATGATCAAGCGCATCAACAAGACAAAACAATTAATCAACCCAGTAATTAAATTCAACAACGAATTTTCCATTTTGAAGTCTCTGAACACTATGCTGCTCAAGGAGACGATGGAACAACAACAGGCCAACAAGAAAAACCATTTCATAGAAAATCGATAGAAAAACCATTCCATGAAAATTGATCCACCTTCGCATTCTCCGGCAGCAGCAGGAACAACAACAGGCCGACAATTTCACAAACTCAACCTCCATTAATACCGACAATTTCGTCGTCACCGGCTGCGATTCCGTCGCAGTCATCACCATTGAAACTGTCGACTGGGGAAATTGAGCTTCAAATTGAGCTTCGCATTTTCCATAACTCTGAATTGAGCCTCAAAACTTGTAATTAGTAGCGTATTCATCAAAAGCTGTCGACTGAGGAAATTGAGATTGCTTCTTTGAAAGAGATGGTGAAGGTTAAGATGCGGCGGCTGAAGTGAGGGAAGATGGGGAAGGGGCGGCGACCAAGCGGAGAGATGGAAGGCGAGGCTGGGTGGGTTGGAGGAGCAAATTAAGGAAGATGAAGATAAAGATGCCGATTAAGTGTTTGGGTATTGTGACTGGAAGTTGTATGTAATTATGTATCCCACATCGAAAATGAAAGAAAGGGAAAGGGAGAAATTGGATATAAATATGAGGTTGTGGTGGTGTTGTTGAGTCAAACATTCAAAGGGTTAAATGGTTTGAACTTTGGGATTGAACTTTTGGTTTGGACCTCGGTTTGAACCTCGGTTTTGACCTCGGTTTGAACCGTGGTTCAAACCGAACCATGACAGTTTGGTTCAGTTCGGTTTGGATTTTTTTGTGGTTCAGTTCGGTTTGGAATTTTCCCAAACCGATAACTAGCGGTTTGGTCTCTAAAAACCCCCAAACCGAACCGTTTACACCCCTAGTAAGTAGTAATAAGTATGGGACACTAAAAGGAAAATAAGTAGCGATAAGTATGAAACGGAGGGAGTAGACTTTTATTTTTAAGACGGAATTATGTAAGAAAAGTGAGGTAGGTGAGTAAAAATAAGGTCAATATTAAACAACTATATATGTTAAATCTTTGGATACTATGTGTTATACTCCATTTGTCTCAAAATATTTTCAACGTTTGACTATTCAATTTGTTTGCGCACTTCTAAGCCTAAACCGTAAAAATGAGAAAGATTTTTTGGGACGATGAAAAATGGCAAAAAAAAAATCATTTTGGGGCAAAGGGAGTATATGTGTTGAATCGTAGCTTTATTGTCACTATTAAAGTTAGTACTTAACTATATGTCTATGCCTAAAATTGTATTGTACAGTATATAGAAACACCGAAAAAAAAATCCAAAAGAAAAAAAAAACGGGGGCGCTGCCCCCGAACCCCCATTCATCATTCCTTGGCTCCAACATATTTTGCCCCCCCCCCTTCGATTTTTGGCTCCGCCACTGCATCACTTATGAGTCGTTCTTATGTAAAAAAAACATTTTTTACACTAAGATATGAAAAAACTCGTTTTTATGAATTTTCACATCAATAATATTTTTAATAAAGATATATTTTATTTTCAGTTTTCTTGATTTTTTTTTTTTTGAAGTAAATACGAGTATAACAAGAGTATGGTTTTCTTTTCGACAGACGCTTAAAAAAAATCAGGCAGAATTGCCACGCTGGCTAAAAAGAAATTCTATGCCACGTGTTTTCTGCAAAGTGATTGTACGTCAACACCTGGCCCCTACCAATCTACCCCGCTTCTTCGGAGTTCGAGCGAGACGTAGAGCTTAGACCATCCACAGTGGTTAAATAACCACTTTCCATTCAACACCCACTTTATCACTCCACCTCATCTTCTCCATCCACCTACTCATTCAACAACCCATCAACTTTTACACCTTCCAATTGCTTATTTAAAATTTTCCATTCAACACCCTCCCAACTCATCATCCTACCCCACCACTTTTATTTTATTTTATATCTTTTATTTTTATGATTAGTAAAATAATAATAATAATAATAATAATTAATAATAATAATATTTTTGGGATAATAATAATAATAATAATTTATAATTAAAAAAAATCACACTTAATTAATGTTTTTTAATTGTAATTAAATAAATACGAGAAATAACGATAATTATTATTAAACAAAAAAAAAGTTACAATACGCTTAACTCGCGATACAAGTAATGAAAGAAAAAAAAATGATACAATAGACTCGACTCACAATGCAATAAAACTATTAAATTATTAATTTCCGAACTTAGCCCATATGTGCTTGACTAGATCCTTCTGCAATTGTTTATGAGCTCTTGAATCACGCAATTCCGCTCTAGTACGTACATGATCTTCAAATGCATGTAATATCTCAGTCGAGAATGGTTGCTGATTACCAGATCCGCTTGCCTCGGATTGATCATTAAAGTCAAGCCAATTCTGAGTATATGTATCTCGTTCATCCTCAACAATCATATTATGTAATATGATACATGACCTCATGATCAGAGCCAAGTCCTTCATCTGCCACATTCGACATGGTTCTCGGATGATTTTGAATCGAGCTTGGAGCACTCCAAATGCACGTTCTATATCCTTCCGACAGCCTTCTTGAAATTTCGCAAATAGCTTGTCTTCTTCGCTTTGAGGAAGTTTAACCGATTTGACGAAAGTCGGATAATTAGGGTAGATACCGTCAGCAAGATAATACGTCATATCATATGGATGTTGATTCACAAAGAAATTGACTCGTGGAGTATTTCCTTGTTCAAGACGATCGAACACTGGCGATCGGTCCAGAACATTTATATCGTTCAATGTTCCTGGACATCCGAAAAGGGCATGTCAAATCCATAAATCTTGAGTGGCAACTGCTTCAAGGATAACCGTGGTGGTTCCCTTATCACCTCTAGTAAATTGACCTTCCCAACCAGTGGGACAATTTTTCCATTCCCAGTGCATGCAATCAATGCTCCCGATCATCCCTGGGAACCCCCGCTGCTCATTAACGTCAAGTATTCTTTGCAAGTCAGCTTCGTTTGGGGCTCTCAAGTACTCTTGCTCATACAACTGAATGACCCCAGTGCAAAATCTACGTAACGTCTCCAACGCTGTACTTCCTCCAATTTTTATGTATTAATCAATTTGATCGGCGGACATACCATATGCTAACATTCGCATGGCTGTGGTACATTTTGCTTCTGGAGATAGCCCTTCTTTGCCGGCAGCATCAAATCTTTGTGTGAAGTATTCGTCATGGTTTGATAGGTACGCGACAATGCGAAGGAATACATGTTTCTCCATCCGATATCGTGGGCGAAAAAAATCTTTGTACCTAGCATTTTCGGAAAAGTAGTCTTCGACCAGACTCTTATTGTGCAAAGCGTGATCTCTTTTGAAATATTTTCGGGTTTTTTTCTGTGTTTCGGGTTGAAAAAACCGGTTCACAATAAATTTATCCTCAATTTCATATTGCCTTTTGTAGGCTTCGAGATCAAAAAATGGAAATTTGGATGGATCCATTGATGTTGGAAGAAGGAAAAGAGAGAGTATTTGATGTAGGAAGAAAGAAAGGAGAGTGTATTTGGTGTAGGAAGAATGAAGGAAGAGAGTATTATTTATAGAGAAATTGAGTGGTTGAAATTGACGGATTTGAAATAGAATTAAATCGAGTTAATTAAAGGATAAGGATTCGGTTGCGTGGTTGAAATTGACGGATTTGAAATAGAATTAAATCGAGTTAATTAAAGGATAAGGATTCGGTCGAGTGGTTGAAATTGACGGATTCCAAAGCTAGAATTAAATAGATTTAATTAAAAGATAAGGCGAGTACATTATTGCAGGTAACTGACATAAAATAGAAAACACACATTAAAGTAGTACATCATTACATAAAACTGACATAAAATTAAAAAACAAACATTAAAGCAGAAAATTAATTGCCAAACAGCTCGGCAGTCAACTGGTCAAAAAGCATTTGCTCATGCTCATCGAGATGGCCCTTCTCTTTTAACTTCATCCATATTTTTCTATTTTTTGCCCGAGTCTTCTCGATTGAAGCATTAACTATGAGCTCTTGTTGTATGACTAATTTTTTCATATTTTCCAAATCTTTCTCTCTGAATTTTTTATATTCTTCCCACTCTTCTTTTACCGGTGTCAAGCCTACTCCCTTATCTTTTTTTTTTTTCCCTCTTCTCTTAGCTGCCTCCCTACCCATAGGACGAAGAATTGATCCAATCGAGTTTGAATCAACTACATCATCTGTACGTGCTCTCTTGGATCCACTGCTATCAGATCCCGTATTTCCTCCTATTTGACTTGCATAACGTGGTTCATCTCGAACAGCTTTCCACTCTTTCATCAAAGTAAAAGTGGTATTGTTATCACTTTTATATAGTTCATGGGCTTTTGCCAAAACATCATTTTCAGACCACCCACTTTGTTTCATACGCTTAGCTTTATCAACAACACCTACCCATTTACCCAATATTTTGTTTATATAATTATGTCGATTTCTGCATGCAATCAAATCACGGGGAGGGTCAAATTGACAATGCTCGTTACAGTATTGCACAATCTTACCCCAATACGCCTCCATTTTCTGATTTCTTCCAATAACACTGTCCGTGGAATATTTAATCCACCCACTAAGTAGCACCAAATTTTCTTCCGTTGTCCATTTAGCGCTTCTTTTTTTGGCAGTGCCTGAAACCTCTTCAGTTGGAGTAGCATCGTTAGCACCGGCGTACATACCCAGAGACACTTGTGTTGAATATAGTGGAAATTCTGATGATTCAGTTCCACCAATATTTTCATTTCTTGGCATATAGGGACTATAAGGTGGTGGGGGTGGTTGCATTGGCATTGGATAATATGGAGGAGGCCAATTTGGCACTGCCGAAGCCATGAAATTTGGTGGATAAGAAAAATTTTGTATATTTTGAGGAAATGGTTGGCTAGAAGATTGATTTGATATATTTGGAGGACGTGGTTGGTTGGAAGACTGACCATCAAATTGATAAATCGAAGGATTGTTGTAGGGAAAAGGATAATTACTTGAATTTTGGGGGTTGAAATGGTTATTATTAGGATCCATTTCACAAAAGAGAGGAGGTTTTTTTTTGTGTCGAAATCTAATGGAATTTGGCTCTACTTATAGAGGAAAAAAAATGCTGAATTTTGGTATAATTTTGTTTTTGTTTTTTTTTTTTTAAAGATAATGCAGTTTGAAAAAATGGGTGAGAAAAATAAAACGGACCAACCAGCGGAGGACAAGTGGCTGAATGGGATTGGCTGGTGTGGGATAAGGCGCCTCTCCGCACGCCTCACTCTCCCTCGCGCGCGTGACATGCAAGCGCCATGTCGGCGCCTCTCCTGGCGTGACGCGTGTCCTCCAGCTGGCCCACATTTGCTGCATCAATGGGTGTTGGATCCGGTCAATACCCTCCCCCATTCAATAAGTGTTCAATAGCCCATTGGAACCTCCCACCCTATTGACCCCAATCCAACACCCTCTTCAATAATCCATTGCAGGTAGTCTTATACAAATGAAGACTACCAAAAAACCGATAAAATGGGTTTTCGCTGAGACTGAGAGAAGAAATGGGTTTGTCCCGCTCCGTTCATTAAAGAATAAATTATTTATTCTCTCAACTAAACTGATCTCACATGTTAGACCGTCTCACACAAGTTTTTCTCTAAACTTTCAACTTAGAACCGAAAAGGCACGGGATAAGTAGCCTTAAAGTTAGGGGTATTTTTGTTATTAGCTTGCATCTGAGTTGTACTCCAAATGATTTCACTCAGACAAATATTGTGGGGAAGCAACGGCAGAAGTAGAAAAGTATAGCCAAAGAAGAAAAACGTAGATGTAGGAGAACAGTGTGACCTACGTGTCAGTTCCTTATAGGTTAAATTCGTTAAATGGAGCTCCTTTTTGAAAGGTTAAATAGAACTCCTTCACTTCACGTAGAAGATAATCCAAGGGGCGGTCCAAACAAACCCCCTCCTTAAACCCTTAACAGGGATCGAATTTTATAACTAACGGCACACATTTTATAGAAATAAGTAATCTTAATGCAGTTTTTTTTTTTTTTTTTTTTTTTTTTTAAGATATACTCCCTCCGTCCCTGTTTAATCTACTCCCTCCGTCCCACCCGAATTAGGATTTTTGGGTTGGGCACGGAGATTAAGGAAAAAGTGTTAGTGGAGTAAGTGTTGTGAGTATAAAAGTGAAATATGAGAGAGAAAGTGAGGTAGAGAATAATGAGTAGAAAGTTGTTGTGAGTGTGAATGTGGGTCCCATTAAATGACACTTCCATTTTGGGGTTGTCCTAATTCGAATGAGACACCCAAAAAGGAAATTTGTCATAATTCGAGTGAGACGGAAGGAGTATAAAATTTGTCATTTTGGTTGTCTCACTTTAATATACAAAGTTCCAAAAAAGAAATGTTTTACTACCTATGTCCCTAAATGAGTGTCCAAATTTCATTTTAAGGGACATCTGAAAATCTCAACTTTTAGTACAATTTAATGGCCAAGATTCATATATAATCTTGTAATCCTCTTTGCAAATATTTAGTTTTGCAAGCATAAAGAGACTGGTGAAAAAAATTTCGAAAAAAAACATTTAGAGACAAAGTTATGTTAGAAAAAGACACTCATTATGGGACAAAGATTTTCTGAAAATGGACACTCATTTAGGGACGGGAGGAGTAATACTTTTAAAATAATGGGACCCACTTGTTCCACTCACAACAATTATCCACTTACTATTCTCTACCCCACTTTCTTTTTCCCACTCAACTATCTACACTCACAACAAATCAACTTTTTCACTTTTTTCCTTAAATAATGTGCCCAACACAAAATTTGTAAGTTAAAGAGGGACAGAAAGAGGGTGTATATTCAACCGTTTCATAATAAATGCATAAAATTGAAAGTTTATAGGCTTAAAATGAGTTTATGTATAAATATTCAAAAGAATTGTATGTGAAGAAAAATAGTTGTGAATATGATAAATAAGTGAGAATTGCATGTAAGACTCACAATTTAAATAATTTAAATGTATGAGTATGACAAGTGAAAATATAAAAATATAATAATAAAAATAATTATATTTTCCTTAATATTACGGAACGAGGGACTATAACAAGTTACATGCATCATATAAAGATTTGTGTTGTCAAATTAATATCAATTGTTCATATCATAAACTCAAAATTTCTTACTTTTAATTATAGTGAGTGTGTGTAACTATCACGAAAAGTAATGGTCGGCATGAACAGGAGATGTACCTGAGAATTGGGTTTTACAACTTACAAGAAAAGTACTCCCTCCGACCCAAAATGATCTTCATGTTTGACTATTCAAACTTTTTAAGGACATGAACACTTGCTTCACTAGCCATGTTGTGTCTATCCACTTTTAAGCTCAAATTGTAGAAATGGGAATAACTTTTTGGTACAATGAAAAATGGGAAGTGAGAAGATCAATTTTGGGACGGAGGGAGTAATTAACAATGGCGGCCACCTCATTTCTCAAATGCTTTCTTTTTGGGTAGAATTCTGATAATAATTCAAGAAAATGTCTGCCTTCAATGGAGCAATCTAGCCGGAAATTCTTAGTGAAGGGCGGCGCTAGTGGCCGGTGCATTTAGTTGCATCCTATTCCTATAGGTTGTAAGCCATCATTATTTCTCACTCACTACTAGAATTAAGAAATTTAACAACCAGCCTTTGGAGACCGTTTTTTTGTCTCTATTTAGACACCAAATATTCGTCTCTATCACCAATTTAGCGACCATATTTTGGTCTCTATTTCTGAGACCGAGAAGTAGTCTCTATCATCAATATTAGATGGTCGCTATTTAGAGACCAACTGCTATTGAATTTAGCTACCACTGTTTGGTCTCTATTTTGGAGACCAATTTTTATTCACTATTTAGAGACCAAAAAGTCGTCTCCATCATTTTCAAAAATAAATAAATTATATATACACTATTTTACATGTTTAAGGTTTTACAAAATATTTAATTAATTGAAAAAAATTAATTTTAAGTTTATTTTAAAATTTATTATTACATAATATACTAATAAAAAACTTTCCATGAAATAACATTTTATATAACATTATAACATTCCATGTTTACTCACTATTACCATCAACACCACCTTGTCAACGACTTGGTCTTTGCTAATTTTATAGAGAAAGTAAAATAACTTGGTCGTTGCTAAAATTTATTTGGCGTGGTGTTGATAGGGATGGCAATTTGTCCGAACCCGCTCCGTATCCGGGACGATCCGCTCCGCAGCGGGGGGGGGGGGGTTGGTAGACTTTTTTCAAAACCTGGCGGGTTCGGTTTCACATCTCAACCCGTGGGGCCCCGCCCCGCCCCGCCCCGTATACTAATATATGTACTTAATTACTATAATGCCCCTAACCCATTTCAATTATTACCCCCACTCCCGGTCCCTATATTGGCATATCGGCATTATAGAGTCTACAGACCCACGCCTTTTCTCTCTCAAAATCGATTCCTAGGGTTAGAACAAAAAGCGATGTCCGTGAGATGCGGCGAGAGAGACATCGACATCAGGCGACTTCCACTCCTCCGCCTCTTCCCGGACTTACACTCCGGTAAGTAAATCTCTCTCTCTCTCTCTCGCTCTCATATGTCGATTTGTCAATTTCTAGGGTTAGAAATTCAGTAATGTTCAATTCGGAGGAGAAATATCGATCTATACATTTATGTATGATGTTTATTTTGGTTGTTCTTCAATGGATTTTGATTTTTTTAGGCTGATTAATGATGTTTTGGGCTATTATTTCGGTTATTCTTCAATGGATATTGAGTTTTTAGGAAAAATTTGATTTTGGACCATGTGGTGCGGGGCGGGGCGGCTGCGGGTTCACTAGTTGGCGGGGCGGGGTGGGTTCGGTACTAGGGGGTTCTTTGAGGGGCGGGTACGGTTTTGGTCAAACCCGCCCCGTATCCGCCCCGTTTCCATCCCTAGGTGTTGATGGTTGTATGGTGTGTTATGGTGGTGGTGCTTAATATTGAGGGTTGTGGTGGTGCAATGAAATGGTGATGGAGTGGTCTTGCTGGTAGTTGAGTGATGGTAGTGGTGACGCAATGAATTGATGATGAATTGGTATTGTAGTTGTAGTAGTTGTAGTATAAGTGGTAGCGATGATGGTAATGGTGGTGTTGTCGTTGTTGGTGGTGCTTGTGTTGATAGTGGTGATGGAATGGTAGTGAGATGGTGGTGGTTAGTAGTGGGTCTTGTAGCAGATGTGGAGGTGGTACCTGTTAGTGGTGGTTGAAAGTGGCAATGGTGGTGATTGAGTAGTGGTAATGGTAATGGGATATAGCGGTAAAGTAGTGATGAAGTGGTGTTGGTGGTAGTTGCAGCGGTGGTGGTATAAGTGGCAGCGATGGTAATAATGGTGGTGTTGTCGTTGTTGGTGGACGTTGCGTTGGTAATGCTAGTGGCACTGTTATGAGGTGATAGTAGCGGTGATTAGTGACTATTATATTATTAAATATCCAATTATTACTTTTATTCATAATTATTTAATTATTATTATTAATTATTAGTGGGTATTATCATTTTTTTTGTTATCAAATTTCCAACCATTTTAATTTTGATATTAATTATTTAATCATTATTTCTATTATTAATCATCATTATATATTTTATTATTAAATATAAACGTTCCATTATTTTCATTACTATTACTAAATATTTATTTATTTTTGAAACATGACTATTATTATTATTATTATTATTATTATTATTATTATTATTATTATTATTATTATTATTATTATTATTATTATATGACTAATAATATGTTTTTCTTTAGCAAGACTAATAATGCTTTGTTTCTTAAAAGAAAAAGATAGACACTATGACGTGTCAAACCGTCATTGGTTCACAAATTTCACATGGATCATATAAAAAAAAACCCACCTACTTAATCTTGGCCTTCTATTTCATCAAGCATCAATGGCTCATAATTTTTTCACCCAATAACTTATTACCCACCACAACCACAAAAAGACTTTTCACTCTCTTCAAACTTCATTCTAGCCACATTTCAAAACCTACTCTCTCTCCCATTCACTCTTTCTTCATCAATTCAGCAGCCTCCTCCACTCCTTCCTCCGCCGTCACCCCAACCCTCCTTCCCTCCGCCTCCACCTCCGTCCACTTACCTCCGCCTTTCATCCCTTCTGCCCCCACCCATTCTCGTTCCCTTCTCCTTCTTTACCACCGCCACCAGCAGCACCGCCACCATGACCGCCGAAATCCGTCACCACAGCCACCAAAACCAGCGTCGACATCGAGTTCGTGTCTATACTTCGTCTCCAAATCAAGTAATCAGATATGTATCGTTTTCACTCTCTCCATCTCTCTTTCTGTTTATATCTATTTTTATCTCATTTTCTGTGTTTGCGTATGCAGGGGCAGTAGGTCTCAATCGTTGTTGCGATGTCGTTTTAGGCCGCTACCTTATTTTGATGTTACTCTTGTATTTTCGGTTTTGTTTTGCTTGCTATGGTGGACGATTTTGGTGAACGGTGGTGAATGGTGGTGGTGGTTTACAGATTTTGTGGACGGTGGTGGTGGTGGTTGACTGTGGAACGGTGGTGGTGGTGGTTGACTGTAGAACGATGGTGAATGGTGGTGAAAATTAATGGTGGAAATAAAAGACTTTTTTTTATTAATGATTTTATTATTTTAGAAAGTAATCATCCTAATCTTAGTTACACTATATCTCATTATCAATTTAAATAGTATTTAAATGAAAAAATATCAAACAGATTTTTTTTTAAATAGTAATATTTTGAAAATATTTATTATTTAAATGCGTATGTGATTACGCAATTTTTTTTTTTTTTTAAGATCACAAACAGCGACCGAATTTTGGTCTCAAAAATGCTATTTTTATAGAAAGGCGGTATTTATTTAGCTACCGTTAGTTGGTCTCTATTTAGCGACCAATTGTTGGTCTCAAAAATAGCGACCGCTTTTTGACATTTGCGACCAATTGTTGGTCTCCATTTTGCGACCAACTCAATTTGGTCGTTTTTAGCGACGAGAATATAGAGACCGCCTAGTTGGTCGCCATTTTGCAATTTAGAGACCGTTTTGTGTATATAGAGACCAATTTGGTGGTAGCTATTTTTTATTTTTCTAGTAGTGACTCTTTCCCCCTGATCTTTATATTTCTGTATTTTTGTTACTCACTCTGTTCTAAAATGATTTTCTCATTTATCATTATTCATTGTCAAAAGAAGTTCTTCTCGTTTCTATAATTTAGATTTAAATGTGCATTTCATTAAAATGGTAGGCTCAGAGCCTGTAAAAAAGTGAAACATGTTCCGAGCATAATATTTGTGTTGTTACAATACTCTTTTATATGCATTTTTTGAATATGGCTCATAAAGTAGTTGGTACAGAGAAATCACAAAATAATATATACAAGATTCTTGAATCACTTTCTTTAACCATACTCTTAAAGTTTACTCCTCTACAATAACAATAATATCCCACTCACACTTTTCTTTATATATACTAAGGTGTGAAGCTCAAGGTTCTTATACAGGGGCATGCAAAATCATTACACATTTCTTCTAACTAGTAATTTCTACCATCTTTGAGAAAAGAAAAAAAAAACCTGAGAGCCAAGTACCTTCATCCATCAATTATTTCACTGCAGTTTGGCATTTACTCCCACTGTCCTTAAATGAGTGTCCATTTTCAAGAAATCTTTGTTTATAAATGAGTGTATTTTTTGAACATAACTTTCTCCCTAAACGTTTTTTTTTTCAATTTTTTTTCAATTTTTTTTCACCGGTTTCTTTATATGTGCAAAACTAAAAGTTTAGAAAGGAGATTACAAGATTATATATGAATCGTTGTTACTAAATTGTTCAAAAAGTTGAGATTTCCAGTGTCACTTAAAATGAAATTTGGATACTCACTTAGGGACAAAGGTATATGATTAAAAGTTAATTTGCATATACCCATTTTCGCATTTAGTTGTAAAAAGATAAATTATTTTTTGTCATTTCATGAGTTGATCATACTTAAATTATGATGATTGTCCATCATTTAGATAAGAGTGGATTTCATGTGGCTAAGCTAGGGACCGAATGAAATATTATAAAATTTCGTAGTACTCTTTTGTTTCGAAAAGATTGTTTGTTTGTTTGTTTTTTTTTTTTTTTTTGTTTTTTTTAAACTATAAATAAATTTTAAGCAATAATTTAAGATAATTTTTCTTGTTTTAATGAGAGTTTAAAAAATTGGTATTGATAGTATTTATAATGTTGTATCAATAACATGTTATAAATTTGAGTTGGTTTTTGGGGGAACTAGTTCCTCCATAAGTTATAAAAAGTCATGTTTTTTAACTCCATAAGTTATAAAAAGTCATGTTTTTTAACTCCATAAGTTATAAAAAATCCTGTTTTTTAACCCTTCTTAAACCCTAAAAAGGCCTAAACCCTAAACCTTAAACCCCAAACCCTAAACTTTAACCCCTATAAAAATAGAACTTTTTATAACTTATGGAGAAACTAGTTTCCCCCAAAATTTTCTCTATAAATTTTTATTAAGATAACTAAAAGTAACCTAAATTATTACATGAAATTCATTTGTAATAACAAAAAATAGGGACTACCTTTCCATAATAGAGGGAGTAATAATAATAAGTGTCGTCTTTCACTTATAAACATTTTAATGAATATATATAAATTGTTTTTAAAGCATTATTTGTCATGTTAAAATTGCACTAATACATTTTTATACTTGGATATGTGATATCTATTTTATGAAGGATAAAAAATAAATCGCAACACTAGTTATCGAAATGAATAGTACTCTCTCTGTCCCTAAATAAATGTCTTTAGTATTTTATGAAACTTGCTTATTAATTATCTACAAAAAAAATATTTTTATTATGTTTTTGATAAATACATGGGGTTGTAAAAAGGTAAAGAGAAAATGGGCCATAGATTGATAAATACATTCATTTGTGTATGCACCAAAAAATAGACATTATGCCAATTATGGCAACCGATGAGCCGAGGGGTCGGTTGTGCACGTTGGTATGGTGTGACTTTACCTCGTCTCCGACACCGCCGGGTGGCCTGTGTGGGCCGTTTGATCCAATATAGAAATCCATCGATTACAATTTACAACAACGCGTATCCCTTTGACTTTGGGCATTTTATTTGATACTCCCTCCGTCATTTTCTCAGAGACTAAAGTTATTACTTTTCTTTTTGGTTTGTCCCAGATTAAGATTATTAGTTGTTTTATTACCTAAAATGAACCATGAGACCCATTTGTCATTCTCACAACAAAAACTCCATACCCACTTTATTTCTCCTACTTTCTCTTACTTACTTTTTCATACTCACAACATTTACTTTTTCTTAATCTCCGTGTAAAGTCAAACTAAGAACCTTAGTTGGGGACGAAGGGAGTACGAGTTTTTTTTTTTTTTTTTTCGAGAAATTTGAAATGGATATTAGAGATTTATGTTTTTGGTCATTTTTCATAATGCTTCGAATTTATCACGATATAAAGATGTCTAGTATGAGAAATATACTTAAATCTGAATCGTTTGTTTGATTTGCATGTGAATTACAAACTCTATTGTACTGCAATTGGTTCATTGATCTTTTCATCGTTAATGCTTTTTGCTGGTTGGTTTCGTTACCATAATGCGGTTTCAAGGTATAAAATCTATGTTGAATCACCATTTAGCGGGGTGACTAGTAACACAGTTTATATAATCACACCTCTTTTATATATATATATATATATATATATATATATATATATATATATAATTTTTGTTTTTAAGTTGGGAGTGAGATTTTTTTTGTTGATTTTAATGGCACTAGGCGGCTAAACTCTTTGATGATGTTATTTCTTATGATTATTAGCCATTTGGTAGCACCTCAAATCAAATGGACCATTACACTCCATAAAAAGAGACTTGTACAAGTCCAACACTTGGAGCTTGAGTTAGGATGTTAATCTACATCAATGAAGTTGAAACTTGAAAGCATGTACATCTGGTTTTTACCATGTCGCTCTCTATTATTCTTTATACTTCCCATCTTAAAAAAGTTAGTCTTCCTTTCTTCTTTTTATAATTTTATAGTAATAACTTAAATTAATGTAATTATATTTATAAAAATTTAAAATTTATTATTGATATATCATTATAAATATTATCCGTAAGATGTATACCATAATATGTTATGGTTTAAATGTAAAAAGAAAGATATTTATAGAAAAGCTCATACGTGTATTCGATAATACTCCATGTAAGAAAGAGCATAAATCATTGCGAAGAAGTTTTCTCTAATGATTATTAGTGAAGAGTGAATGAGAGATACACATCTGTGCGCTCTCAAACCTCTTTGCTTTCATTTCTTCTTCTAGCTCCCACGTACCCCATCCCCTCCTCGTGAATTTGCTTATGGACCAATACTCTTTAATTGAACCCTCCCCCACCCACTCCCCTAAACGGGGGTAAAAATTGCACAACAAAAAAAATTAATTGAATTTTCGTCAATGGGACAAAAAAAAAAAAAAATCTAGTGTATTATTACTTTTAGAGACATTTACGCTTTAGTCCTTCTAGGAACCCTGTATTACATAATAAGACAATCGCATATTTTCATAACCATTTAGTCCCTGATAAATTTTAAGACCATATTGCCCCTGCTACTTCCATCAAATTACACCCCGTGCCATTACTTAATTAATGGACACGTGTGAAGGTACGTGGACGATCGGGAGAAAACTGACCCGATAATTCAAAAAGGCATTTTATAAACTTTTTCTCTCTCTACTTTTCGCTTTCTAACTACGCACTCTCTCTCTCTCTCTCTCTCTCTCTCTCTAACGCCATTGACGAAGCTTCAATCCCTCCTTTCTACAAATTTTTTTTATAACTATTTTCTGAACAAAAAGCAACCGAAAACGGTAAGTTCTCTGTTTTGTACATACCTATTTATCTAGCATAGTATATTTTTTTGTGTGTGTTTTTGCATAAATATCTGGATATTTGTATGAAAATTGTAAAAAAAGTTCTTCGAGTTTCGTATGTTTCGCCAAAAACTAATTTCTCAATCATTTTTCTATTTCGAAGTCTCCTGTTTAATTTCTCAATTATTGTTTGTGAATTTGTACTAGATATTTAAAAATGAACTTCACATTGTTCATATTTCTAAAAAAAAAAAAAAATCTAAATACTCAGATATTTGTTGGATTTTATGTCTATTTTCTCTATTTTTTCATTTAACTCTCATTTATGTTTTTTTTTTTTTTTTTGTTGATTGTTATATACTTATTGTTCTCAGTTTTTGTTTAGGTTTTTATGTCTAAATACTCAGATATTTGTTGGATTTTATGTCTATTTTCTTTATTTTATCATTTAACTCTCATTTATGTTCCTTTTTTTTTTAGGTTTTCATGTCTATTGTGTGTATGTTATCAACTACTTCAAATAGTTGATGAGAGAACGTAATGTGCGTAAGTTCTCATATGTTTTTCTTGTTAAATCTCTCTTTTTTTTTGGTTGATAAGTCCTCAATTTTTGTTAGATTTTCATGTGTGCTATGTTTTATGTTCTCAACAATTTGAAGTTGTAGTTTGGATATATCTGTTACTAGGTACTCAAGTATTTTAGTTCATGACTTATCAGTTATTGTTAGGTTTTCATGTTTGCTTTTTCTACATGTTCTCAACTATCAGGAGTACTCTTTTTGCCCCGAAATGATATTCTCATTTGTCATTTTTCAATGTCCAAGAAATATTTTTCTCATTTTTACAATTTAGGATTAAATGTGTATAAACACAACATGACTAGTGAGTCAAGTGTTCTTATCTGAAAATGTCAATGGCCTTGGTTTTATAAAGTGCAATTAAAGGTGTTGGCAGTCCAACGATAACACTTCAGACAACACACACACACCCGAGTTAAAACAATTTTCAAAACGAGTTTGCAGCGGAAATTTGAGACAGAGAGATAATATTTTCACAAGTTATATAAATATATAACTTGTGGTAGCCTCATGGCCAAAAAAGACTTTCACTATAAGTATTTCTCTTAAGTACAAAGTTTAAACAAATCCTATCTTCTAAAGAAAATAAAGAGTACAAAATGTGCTAGATACAAGAACCTTCAATAAAGAAATAACACTCACATCACAATCAAAAGGCTAGACCAATTTAGCCTTCAACAAATAGTTCATTCAAGAACTAGATTGTGATGTTGGAATGAGTGTTATAACATCACTAGCAACAATGGTCTAAGAATATATGAGCTCTCTCTCAAGATGTGTGTTGTATGTTATATTTTAATCTTGATCAGACCTTGCCCTTATATAGGCCTCCAAAAACGTGGAGGGCACTCCAAAATGGCTGAAATCATCTTGGTGGTTGTTGGAGAGTGTTTCCTAATCTTTAGGCTCAAGAAGATCATGGTTCCTACTTTGTAGCAACCACTCTTCTCTTGTGCACTTCCTTCTTGCACTCTCCATCTTGTACCCACGTTTTCCCTAAGGCTTATTGATTGAGTCTTCAAGCTTTTCTTCCTCTCCAAGATTTCACACGTAAATCTTCATTTATGTGTAAATATTTCCTTCAACCAATCCCTTGTTTGTAGCTCCATCTTTTTGTTCAACCTTTAATGATTATTTGGACCTACAAATAACATTAAACTTGCAGCAAATATTAAATATTAATACCTAATAATTTTGTGAATAAATGATGAAACTATTACAAATCTCGTCTGGGGTAACACTGTTGGCAGCACTTGTGGTAACACCACATTTCTGCACTAACATTATCCTTAAAAAAAAAAAAATCAATATAATATAAAGATTATTTTGTGACGGAATGAGTATTTTTCATGAGTGGATTGAGCAGGAGTAAAAGTACAATTCTAGTGGCTTTGATCGATCATTAAGATAAATCCAATTTCATCGGCCCAATTTGAATGCAGTAATTACCGGTTCTATCAGCACAGTTTACAAAGGCCCATGTAATAGCCCAATTCAAAAGCCCATAATTCGATCTGTACCGGAAGCTCGTCAAGTCACACACCTAACCATACGTACAACGTGAGATCGAGCACAGTTCCGTCAGATCTCCGTTCCGGTAAACCAATCACCGGCCAAATTTATCAGTCAAATATCTCTACCAAAAATGTCTTCAACATTTAGCGGCGATGAAACTGCTCCGTTCTTCGGCTTCCTCGGCGCAGCAGCAGCCCTAGTTTTCTCATGTAAGCCAGATCCTTTTGCCCTAATTTTGTCATTTCAGTTACATATTCCCCCCAAAATTGTTACAACTTAAATTCAAATTTAAGGTATGGGAGCTGCTTACGGAACGGCGAAGAGCGGCGTCGGCGTGGCTTCAATGGGAGTGATGAAACCGGAGCTCGTGATGAAGTCAATTGTGCCGGTTGTTATGGCTGGAGTGTTAGGTATTTATGGATTGATTATAGCTGTGATTATAAGTACTGGTATTAACCCTAAGGCCAAATCATATTACCTTTTTGATGGATATGCGCATCTGTCATCTGGTCTGGCTTGTGGTCTTGCTGGCCTTTCCGCTGGAATGGCTATTGGAATCGTTGGTGATGCTGGTGTTAGGTATCTCCTTGCCTTAAAATTTTATTTTATTTTATTTTTTTGAATTTATTTGTGTTTTAAGAATGCATTGTTGATTATAGTTGCTCGTTGGATCTTTGAACTCGTGTTTACTTGGCACACGAACTTCTTTAGAGTTGCTTTTACCATTACTTGACTCTATATTTATTTGCCATTACTCATGTATGTAGAGTTAAGCTACAAAGTTTATAAACCTTAATAAGACTAATTAGTGCTAATGAAACAATAGAGCCGTCACAATGTTCTTTATCGCATAGTTTTTTTTTTTTTTTTGGAAAGCTACTTAAGAGGTACGTCGTCAAAATTGATAAATAATTCACTTTCTTAAAGCGAATGGAATTAATATGAATAACTCCTTTTAGTCATGTGAAGAGAGATATTTTTTGAAATTTTGACATTAGTGTATCATACTTAGCCTCTTATAAGTTTGTTACTCGTATATTTACACGTTTCGCCAAACAAAAATGAGTAACTAGGCACATCAGCCATCTAAAATCTAAAGAGAGAAATAATTTATAATATTATTTGTTTAAATCTTAAGATTCCAATGATTCATCAATCATGTCAATCACATCAATCACACGATGTAGCTTTCATGGACCTTTGTACTATTGTAAGATTTTTTTGGTTGTTTTAGCTTATTCTTGTCATGGGATGATGTGTTACGTTTTGCCCTGATTAGTCTTTTAAGTTTCACGTCTCTTTAGTCTTAAAGTTATATCAAAACTTAATCTTATAATAACTAGGAAACCATTAAGATCAAGCTAAAAATGAAGTCCATTATGCTTATTGATAAACTTAATCTCCATTTATGTTATAAACTTAATCTCGATTTATCTTATAATCCCTTTTCTTTTATGTGCAGTGGGATAGTACCACATAATTATAAACTCCATCTAGAATACAATTAAAGAATGATATTCGTACACATACAAAGAATATTTCACTAAACTCGTAATCACAACTCTATCACATGGGCCAAAACACAACCACCCAAAAGATTCTGTAAAGTGAAATTTAATCCATACCTGGACTGGACACGCAGCTATGTGCTTTGATGAATGTTTGTCTTCAAACAGAAAAATATAATTAATTATCTTTGTAGAAAATTATCTCAGGAATATGGATTTAAAATATGTCTTACAATGTGCTGATGGTGGAGTAATGGTTAACATCGTGTTTGATCGATCTAGAAGAGGGCTAGAAGTTGAAGATGAGAGGGTGAGGGCCAGGGAGAGAATTTCACCTTGTTTGGTTGGGGGTAGAAGAGGAACGGGTACCAACCACACCTCCAGATTAGCATACTCCCTCCTCCCAAAATTACGGTCAAAAGAGGATCCATATCATCATTTATGCACATGATGGTCTTGGACTACCGGATGGCTTCTCAAGTATTCTCATATATGGAAAATTAATCCGCAGCCTTCCTAAATCCAAAAGCTTTTTGAATTATAAATGGAAACGTGTTGGTCCCTTTTTGACTTTTGGCTTTCTTAGATTATAAGTATATCTTCACATATCCTCATGCCCATTTCTTTAGGTTGATGGAAACCTCAGAATTACCTGTCTTGTAGGCATTAGAGTTCTTCAGAATTTGAACTTGACTAGCATACACTAAGGTTGCTCTTAAATATTTAGTGTGAATTGTGAAAAGATATCTTCTCATATCCTCGTGCCCATCCGTTTTTTGGGTTGATTTCAGAGTTATCTCTCTGATTGGGTTTAGAGTTCTTCATGATTTGATCTTGACTAGCATCCACTCTGGGGCTCCATGTTTCAATTTATGTTATGTTCATTTATATGCTTATCTGGGTTAATCTGTTTGCCTAACCCCCTATTTATTTTCATGCTTAGAATGAAAAACTCATCTTTTGGTTTTTGTCAACTAGTAATTGTATTGTCATTGTTACTGTCATTGTCATATTTCTTGTTATATGTACACATGAATATATATTCGTAGGGTGAATTACATGAATCTTTGATCTTTTACTAATTCTCCCTTTGTATCAGACTTTGCAGATTTGGTGACTTTGATCAGACTATGAAAAAAAATCAAAATTAGTGGTCTACTTATAAGACACTGTAATTACATATTTTGACTTGTGGGCTTCTTAGCTATGAAATAATGCAAATTAGAAATACTACATAGTACTCCCTCCGTCCCATAACTATGTGCACAAAATGAGTTGTGCACGGGAACTAAGGGATGAATAGTAGTGGGTAGTTGTTGTGAGTGAAAAGTGAAGTAGGAGAGAGCAAGTGGGGTAGGGAATAGTAGGTTGATTGGTGTTGTGAGTATAAAAGTACAGTAGGAGAGAGAATGAGTTGGAGGAATAGTAAAGATTCTTTACCATTTTAGGAAAGTGTGACTTATCAATGGGACGCCCAAAAAGGAAATTTGTGCACATAGTTATGGGATGGAGGGAGTATATTCTATTTAGACTGGAAAATTTAGGGGCCCTTGTCATCATGGGCTTGGGCGGGTTCCCCACCTGCACCCCTCCTTGGGCCGGGCCTGACTTTGCCCATGTGTGTGCTTGCTGTCAGTCCTTTAATTGTATCCTATTAGAAAATACTCCCTCCGTCCCAAAATGATCTTCCTGTTTGACTATTCAAACTTTTTTAAGGATATGAACACTTGCTTCACTAGCCATGTTTTGTTTGTGCACTTTTAAAGCCTAGATTGTAGAAATGAGAAGAACTTTTTGGGACAATGAAACATGGCAAATGAGAAGATCATTTTGGGACGAAGGGTCCGTTAAGTGTTCATGTGCTTCCCTTTGGAATAGGAAATAAAGAAAATGAACTTTATGGGTTCGACTCAATTTTCCCTTTTTCCTCTTGGTGTGAGTATCTCTGCCTCCAAAATGAAACATTTTAAACCATATTCAACCTTCCGTCCTCCTTCCCAATTGTCATATATATATCGAGATCATACTTTTGGTCAGTTGCCAAACTGGGTATTGTAGATCTGATTGTAACTTCAGAAATCCGTTATTAGTTTTTTTTTTATCTGAAACCTGCAAAAGATTTTGTTAGGTTTGCAGGGCTAGTCAGAGACTGAGAGTCAAGGGACTATTTTGTAAAATGGTGCCAAGTACAGGGCCGATTTTAAAAATCTCCCTCAATTTTTCTTATGCTATTCTACTTCTAAGTAGTTGGTTGAATCACTTTTCAGAGCAAATGCGCAGCAACCAAAGCTGTTTGTTGGAATGATTCTTATTCTCATCTTTGCGGAAGCATTGGCTCTATATGGACTCATTGTTGGTATTATACTCTCTTCCGTGCTGGCCAATCCAGAGCTGATTAAGTCAAAAGACTTACCTCTCTTCAATGTTGTGGGGCCGCTTTATTCTCGGGTTAGCACTTCTCAACTTAATCGTTTCATGAAGCTGTTGTGTTCTTATAGTACTGGGAGAGCAATTTTCTCCCGTCCCCCTCCCTCTAAATAAAGATTTGTTAGGGTAGCTTAACTTTTATTCGCTTCTGGGTATGTATAAGCAAGTATTGCTAGTGTATATTATTTGAACACCATTATAATTTCTATAGTTGCTCTCTGTGTGTCTCTTTGTCATGTATTTTTACCCTTTCTTTCTCTTTTTCCCCTTTCTTTTATTTTTTCTTTGTCATGGTAACTCCGGCTGTGTGAATTATGTTTTGGGCAAATGAATATGAGGATCTAGGGGTGGCATGGTAGGTATACCAACATTTTTTACCTTGTACCAGTACCAACCAAGATGAAGAAATAAGAAAAGTATTTGATTTTTGGTTCAAGAGGTGAATTCCAAAGGGTGTTCCAGCTCTTAGAATGGTTCAATGGTACTCTAGATTTGATAATGGCTTCAGTGTGTTTGTGTAAGGAGAGCGCTAAGAAGTAACCAGACCTAACTGAAAAGGCTCCATCTTTTGTAACGTGCCAAAATAGTTTATCTTCTCCTGATCTGGGGATGTGAATAGAATCAACAATGTAAGGGGGAAATAAGGTTTTTAATATCTCAGATTGCCAAAGTTTAGTTGTGGGATTGAAGAGATTCGAGACTAGGAGATTTGGAAGGCCCGTTATGATGGAAAGAGGAGGTGTGTATGTGTAGTGGTTAGGGAGCCAGACTAAATTTGAGGCAAGGAGTTCTTTCCCCTAATATAAACTTCTCCAACCCCACGAAGCATTGGTGGAAATCGGTTAAAGATTTAGTGTCAAAGATTAATACTTAAATGTACTCTTGATTAAGTGATGAGTATATTTTTGGACTTTTATTTTAAAACGGATGGAGCATTTATTAATAAGAGAATGCCATCAATGTGAAAATTAATTTGGGACATGGCTTTGTAAATGAAATGTTATGGACATATGCAATAGCTACTATTTTTGAAATCAACTATTCATTTGGCCATACTACTAGTACTCCCTCCGGTCCAAAATAAATGTCTTTTGTTGCATTTGCATAACTCTTAAGAAATGTAATAATTATCATGACTTATTGACAAAACTTCCAACTTTACCTCTATTAAGTGTGCAACTTTCTTACATTAATGTCTCACACTAAGATAATTAATAAAAGATAACAAGTTTCAATGCAAGGATAAGAGTGACATTTAGCTCAAAAATGATAATTATTTTGAACCAAAATTTTGATCCAAAAGTGACAGTTATTTTAGACTGGAGTGAGTATCTTTTATTGCCTTGCCAAAAATTGCAATGCCAAAAATATCAAACATAATTCGTTATGGTCTCTCTCTCTCTCTCTTCATAAAGCAACAATTTCTGAAACCCTATAAGAGTTAAAAGTTGGGCCAATCTTCTCTTTAACTTTTTAGAAAATGAGGTCTTAAATAAATGTCTATTTTTTTTTCTTAATAAAGAATAAAAATGAACTTTCATTTTGAAACGGAAATATGTCTTTGACCAATAATTTGTCGAATTTAGTTCTGTAAAATAAAGAAAAAATCTCTGAGCCAATATAGAATTATGGTTAGAAATCCAGAGCAGATGTTACCGGGATCTGAAATGAAATACATATAACAATCATACTTTCCAAATACATTCCTTTTATTGCTTCAAAAATAAATCAAGGAAATTAATAAATTAAACACGAAAATCAATCCACTAATTAAACTTGTTCCTGGACATTATCATTAGGTTGACACTCCTCCTGAGTATTTGAAGGCTTAACAAAATAATGCAAATTAAGGCAGTCCAAAACAATGAAATAAACAAGACCAACTGCCATTGTAATGAAAACAACCGTGTAAACTGCGCTGAGAGCCCGGTCAATTCTTGTTGCCTGCTTACTAGCCAACGCTTTGTCTATAAACATAGCTGCTAAACATGCCGTCGCCACCACCACAATCATGCACCATATGATCCTTGCCGCGTACTGAGTGGGCGTGTATTTTGGCTTCTCATTTTCCATTAATTTTTTGTGCTTGTTTATTCTATTTATCCTCGATTCACCTGTTTATAGACAAATAATTTCTGAGATACATGTATATATATATATATATGTATGTATGTGATATAATATATATATATATACACACACATATGTTTATATAATGTTTTTCTAACGCACTCTCGCACAGGCACACACATCTTCGCTGCATATGCTTTGTGAGAGTGTGTGAACCGTTTCGCATGAGATTTGGTTATACAATCTGTAAGGTCTAGAATTCGATCTCTTTGCTTGCCTCATGGCTTGAATAAGAATAAAATTATATATATATATATATATATATATATATATATATATATATATATATATATATATATAATGTTTCTGGTACACTCTCTCACAGCACACACTCTTGTGTGTTTTGTGAGAGAGTGTATACACCGGTCCGTATGAGATCCGGTCTCTATACATGTGTGTTAAACAAAAAAAACATAAGAAAAAGAAGATTGAAATAATATAAATTATTATAGGACATATTAACCATTGATATATACCTGATATATTTTTTCTCAGAAATAGTTGTTAGAAAATCAACACTGCAAGGTCCATGTTTGAGGCAGGGAGAAAATACATTTTAATCTGATGGAGATTGGGAAGAAAGAAAGAGAGAAGAAATAGTTTTGGTTGTGAGATAATTTTGTGTCATCTCCCTCCCTATAAATATATGTGTATGAATATATGTGTATTTAAATAATTCTGTTTTTGGACAAGATTGTGAATATTAGTCTTTTATGGTAAGAGTATTTTTTTACTTCACTTAAAGGAAATAGCAAAATCTTTGTGTTTATTTTGTTATCCTTTTTCACCATTGATTTAGAATGCATTAGATTAATTGGTTTGAGGCTAATCAAAATGTTAGAATAAATATCACCCAATCCAGCACCAATATTTGGAAGATTTTTTTTAATATAAATGAAGAATTGTTAATATGTTTACCAATTGAGGCTAATCATAAGCTTAATCTAAAAACTTTGTAATAAGACTAATGCAACCTCCGACTCGGAGAAATAGTTTCATTTGACTTTTGATTTTGGAAATACAAGTGAATTTTGACTAAATATTAATGTCAACAAAATCATTCTAATAACAAAGTCGCCTCACTTTCTAAAAAAAATAGTTGGCTATGGAGAAGACGATGCTACCAACTTAAATTAGACTAGGTGAGTAAATGTTAATGTGTGTATTTTAGCGTGGACCAATTTATATAAGTTAAAATCACCTGTTGATTGATGTTTATTATCAATAGCATAAACAATAATATAGGGGTGATATGTTTGATAAATTCATTTTTTTCCCCTTAAAGTTTGGTACCATGGTACCAAGTAAGGAACTTTTCCATCATATTAATTAAATGCCTAATTTATTATATAAATTCTTAATCTATTACCACGGCATAATTCCTAAATTACCAAATCCCTAAAATTAGAAATGAAATACAAACTTACAACTGAAATAAGGTTCTCTACTTAATATTTGCTCTCTTTAATTCATTCTTTTTCTTCCATTATTAAAATCAAAAAACGAGGTCGTCAAACAGAAATTTGTACAGTAAACAATATTTAAAGTTGGATCATTAAAAAAAAAAAAACTTGCGTTGCATCAGACTAATCTAATCTGAACTCTAACTTTTCTCTCATCAATAATTATTTCATTATTTGTTATCTCCATTGCGTTACATAGCTAATCAAATTCTCATCACCGTCGACATTATATAGTGTGTTATCTTCTTTTCGGCTATCTCTTCCTCTAGACTCCATTTTCCTTCAACTTTCCTATTCCTCCCTCACCCCTCACTCTCCTCTGGCACCTCTCGCTCTTCCCGTAATCACTACTTTTTTTAACAAATCTAATAATGAAGGGGTCTGAAGCAGACGAATAATAAAAAACAAAAACTCGTGTGAGACGGGCCTTTCGTTGAGAGAGTAAATGGTTTGTCCTCCTATATGAGTGGGTCAGAGCAAGCCATTTCCTCTCTCAACACGACATGTTTCACGTGTAAAACCGTCTCAAACAAGACCTTTTCATATTAAAACGAGCCGCCGACTAATAAAACAGGTGCTTGTGATTAAAAGTTGGGTAATTTATTTTGAAACCGAAGGAGGGAATAGTTCATTACTGGGCCCACGAATAATAAACAAGCGCTGGGCCCAATTTCTCAGCCTGTTCGGCGTTCAGAGCCCATCCCCTCCACCGGACAGGCACATGATCGTTTGTCTTGTCTACATCTTTTCACAATTCCATTAACAACGTTTCTATAATTCTCGCCGGAAAAACAAACGGTAAAGTATCACAAGTTTAACGGCAGCGCCAAAAGAGCTCGGTAATTATGACGGTGGCGCCGGCGTCGTTGTTCTTGGTTGCGACGTCGTTGCTGCTGCTATTGAATGTCGTCGATGGCATCTCGACAACCCGAATTCTCCAGCGCATGATTGGCAGCCGCAACAGCAATTACTTGTCTAATAAGGAGCTTTGGTTCAATCAGACTCTCGATCACTTTTCCTCCATATGTATCTCTCTCCCCCTCTCTTTATTACATGCTCCCAAATTTTAATTTTAATTTTTGTTTGCTACGAAGGTACTACTTTGAGCAGTAATTTTAGGTCAATTTTTAGTTATCGTTATGAACATCTGAAAATTGTTGTTGATAGTATATATAATGGTGTATCAATAACAAGTTTTAAATTTGATTTGGACAATTTATCAACCTAAATTTATTGATCAAACTACCTTGGTAATACTAATAAGTAGTAACTAAGAAAAAAGTGGGAAGATCGTTTTGGGACATAGGGAGTATATATATGTGTGTAATGTGTATGTAATGTGTATGACTGTGTATTTGTATGTTTATGTTCCAATTTATCCATTGTATGTTTGAAGAGCTTTTTCTTAAGGTGTATTCAATGTATGTTAAAGTTTAGTTAATAGTATTTCTTTATGTTATTGGCTAGAAATTGTAATGGTTACTACTTTCGGGACCAAATTGATTATTTTCAAGATTACATATATGGCATATGTTTAATTATGAATAAAATAAAATATCCACGATAAAAAATACATAAAAAGTAGTACCAATCATGAATGATGAAAGCTATTGTTTTGTGAAAGCTATAGAATTTTTATCAAATGTTAATTATGGACATCATCATGTAACTTGGAGAAGGCAAATTAGGAATCTTTGATTGGGAAGGAGGGCGTAATTAACCATATTTATTGAGTTGATTTTACCATTGGATTATGTTGATTTATTTTTGCAATAGTGTAGCTTCTTCTCTGTTTACATGGCCCTGCACTCAATATAAACCAGCGTATCATTTTATTTGCTACCCCAGTGAAATGAGAGTACCACCTCAATATCCCGATAGCTTCTTCATATTTCCCAAAATAATTCCCCCTTCTTGCAAATATGCGTATGCATGTCATCTGGATAATATATAGTTTTAGTGCAATTGAAGGGTATTTCTGAAAAGATATTATAGATAATGTTTGACAGTTAACCAGTCTTGTACTTTTGGTGAGTGGGGGTGATGGTGGTGGCTGGTTGCATAACTGACTTAGTATATGTCCGTGTCAGCCTTTAGGCATCGAGTGCTAAGGAGTTATTGCTTTACCATGTAGCATCACAGTTTCCTGAGAAATGCTAAACTTTGTTACGATTTTTACCAAAAACATGGATGATCGTATATAGTAATGGAAATTCAATAAGCACGTAATATTGGTGGCCAATGTCACTGCTAGGTACAAAATCTCTATAAATGCTTTTACTTCTATTGACCTCATCATGTTTCTTTATAAATTGTAAGGGTCAAGATGTACCAAGGCACCAAGCATTTCATTCAAGACTACTATCAATAGGAAATAGCAATAGCTTACACTTGTTGAAATTGCCATTGCCCTTTTACCCTCGTTATGCCCTTGTTCATTGTAAACTGGTTGTCATGATCTACTAGAATTTATCTTGAGATATTGACCACATACAAGTCTTCGACATTTATGTTTTATTTCTGAGCTTTTGAGTAGGATCTTGGTCACAATTCTTCTAGTATAATGCTAATCTGAAATGCGATATCTATTCACTGTGCACCATGTGCTAAGTTTTCGTCTGTCCTGGCTCTTACAGGATCATCGTCAGTTTAGTCAGCGGTATTATGAATATCTTGATGAATTCCGGCCTCCTAACGGACCTATTTTCTTTAAAATATGTGGTGAGTCTGCGTGTCCGGGATAGCAAATGACTATATCAGTGTAAGTTCCTCTTCTGTTTTCTGTCAAAGCTGGTATATAATGTTGAGGAGGTTGTTTTATATTGATTTGCTTCTTACTCATTTCGCATCTATGCCTTTTCCTATGCTTTGAGCCCTTCAGTTAATCTACAGGTGTTTTTTTGGACAATTGTTCATTGTAATATGGCATGTTAATTTTGGCAAAGTACCCTGGACTTAAAACTGTAAACGGGTGTTTTCATGTTTGCTTTCTCTAAGGACGTCGTAT